>OY757312.1:32763652-33160867 GCA_963583905.1 Stenurella melanura | reverse complement strand
CGTGAACATATTTCGAAGCATAAGTAGGTGTCTAATGAAAGAATTAATGAGCATGAGCAGGTTATTGGAGCGGAGCAGTGATCAGTGATCACCACGTGTTGAACATCTGGCGTACACGTGGGTGACCATCTGGACGAAGGTGAATGACCGGGAACATCTGGCGTGCACGTGGGCAACCATCTGGCCGAAGGTGATTTATGGCATGCACGTGGGCGAGCATCGATCGTGGGAAAGTATCGTAACGGCCGTTCTCACAATGTGGGGTACACGTGTTCAACATCTGGCGTGCACGTGGGCTACCATCTGGCCGAAGGTGATTTATGGCGTGCACGTGGGTGAGCATCGATCGTGGGAAAGTATCGTAACGGCCGTTCTCACAATGTGGGGCACACGTGTTTGAACATCTGGCATGCACGTGGGCGAGCATCTGGCTTAACCGTTATTTCATGAACATGTCTAAACTTGTCTGTGGAGGTGATTCATAATTTAGGTATGCAGGAAGTGGACAGGTAAACCGGAAGTGACCGGATATGAACCAGGTAAGCCGGAAGTGAAACCGGAAGTGACCGGAAATGAACCAGGTAAACAGGAAGTGAAACCGGAAGTGGCCGGAAATGAACCAGGTATACCGGAAGTGAACCGGAAGTGGCCAGAAATGAAACCGGAAGTGAAAATACATCTGATGAGGTACCGGAAACGGCCAAAATATACCCGGAAGTGCCAAAAATTGGACCGGAAGTGGTCAAGGAGACATGTGAGCAAACCGGAAGTGGCCGGAAAAGAAACCGGAAGTAAAAATACATCTGATGAGGTACCGGAAGTGGTCGAAATCTAACCGGAAGTGCTGAAAATTGGACAGGAAGCGGTCAAGGAAGCATGGAATCAAACCGGAAGTGACCGGAAATGAAACCGGAAGTAAAAATACGTCCGATGAGAAACCGGAAGTGGTCTAAAACTGACCGGAAGTGCTAGAAATTGGACCGGAAGTGGTCAAGGAAGCATGGAATCAAACCGGAAGTGACCGATATAGAAGCGAAAGTGAACTGTGAATCCGTAAGTGAAACCGGAAGTGGCTGCATAAAGCGGGGACAGCCGACAACGGTGACGTAATGAACACCTGTCGTGCACGTGGGTGACCATCTGGCTTCCAGACTTGTCTAGACAAGTTATATCGCATATCCGGTATGAATTTTTATCGAGGACATCTGACGTGCACGTGGACGGCCATCTGGCCGAAGGTGAATGACCGGGAACATCTGGCGTTCACGTGTTGACCATCTGGCTTCCAGACATGTCTAGACAAGTTAGATCGCATATTTTTATCGAGAACATATATCGAACATCTGGCGGTGATTCATAATTCGCGATCGTGGGAGAGCATCGTAACCTTCGTTCTCATGATAACATCTGGCAGCCAGATGGAACAGATCCAACGCATTTTATAAAAATTTTATATGAATTTTATTTATTATTATATGATTGAAAATTAAGAAAATATGTTGAAACCAGGGATTGAACCCGGGACCTCTAGAACTTCAGTCTAGCGCTCTCCCTCTGAGCTATTTCAACTTACATAAACATTAATGAAAAAATCCTATATTTGGATTAAGAATAAAACAACATATTTTACATTTATATCCCATAGCAACTGATGATAGGGAGACAAGTCTAGACACGTCTGTAAAAACGGTAAAAGGTGAAGGACAACGAAATGTTTCAGGCCATGTCCGCTAGATGATAACTATCTGAGTAGTGGGGGTAATGTAATAAATAAACAGCGATATGCTTAAGACACATTAGTTATCTAAAATGTCTGCGTCCTATAGTTTCTCTGAATATGTACCACAGCAATATACTGCATCAAATGTATCGAGTGCAGTTGATCAATGCGCGTCAAGTGTATCCAAAGACAATATTCCAAAAGATGTATTGATTGGTGAACATCGATATAAGTTAAATAAATCAGAGTGTAAATTTGTTTCGGTGGGACTTTCATACGATTCTGGATACGCTCCCTGTGTGAAGCTGTCAGGAAATAAAGGTGTTCAGATTGTTTTCAATGAAGGCGATTGGAAGAGATTTTTATCCCACCAAGGAACAATAATGAATTATATGTATTACAACATAAAGCCTGATGTAATACATGAGGACGGCTTTTCCATACATTTCGAAGAACTGTCAATAGGCCGTGCAATCAAGATTTCGAAGGAACAGAATTATATATATTTGGGATATGAATCGATGTGTGGTTTATGTGAAATACTGCCACTAGTGAAATACAGAGTGGAATTATTGAAAAATCAGCAATTTGTGAACTACTTCAAGATTTTACAAAAAGGGCTACAGAACCAAAGAGGCAATGTTTTTGAAAATGCTCTTAATATACTTAAAGGCAATCCAAATAGTGAAAATATCAGCATGATTATGGAATTGATATATATTCATCCTAATATCTTTGAAAAGGAGTGTAATGAAAAAAGTAGCGTTTAACGAAAAAAATCAAGTTCATCATCTTATAACATGGAGCTATGCATATAACTCATCTAGAAAAACATATTGGGAATTGTTTGCAGTGGACAGACTACGCTTCCATAGGAGAATCGAGACAGTCTCAAATATTCTTAATCCTATTTTAGATATTAATCACAGATGTAAAGTATTTCACGAAAGATTTGAAATAAAAGAACATGTAACAAATACAATTTGTTTTATTTAAAAAAATGTTTACAGGTTTATACTAATTCATTTTTATTAATCCAAGAGTTGTGTTTACTGCTTAACCCCAGCCATTTAACATAGATCTTCCTTCCTTTTCTTCTTAAAATCTTTTCAACTAGATAAATGTCGGGGTGTTTAACATTCTGAATTTCATATTCATAGAAACCTCCTTCAATCCGGGTTCCTTCTTGATCTTCCAAAATATAAGTTGTTGGATTAGTGTTTTGTACTTTCCATATCTTAAAAACTTCATTTGACCAATTCGGAGTATAGCCTTTCGAAAAAGCTTCTCGGTATTTACTTATTCTTACAAAGTCTCCTTTGCTGAATTTCTGTTTGCGCGCATCAACTGTTTTTAAATGTCCATACGCGCGCTGTAGTAAATATTTTTCATCTTTCTCTGTAATATTTTTCGGTTTCCTATTAGTGGTCCCATGTATAGTATCATTATATTGTTCAACTATATCAGGTAAAAGATTTAGCCACTTGTAGTTTCCTTGTAAACTGAATTGCCGCCACATCAAATTTTTCAAGGTGCGATTTACCCTTTCCACAACACTAGCTTTTAAATTGGAGAAAGTGCTGTAGTGGTTAATTTTAAAATTCTTCATTAATTCTCCAAATTGTTTATTGTAAAACTCTTTACCCATATCTGTCTGAAGGTTTTTAGGAGGGGTCTTCATTTCCGACAAAATTGTTTTCATCGCTTCTGTTACATCTTTACCGCTCTTTCTTTTAACTGGTCGAGCCCATACAAATTTACTGAATACGTTTATAACAACAAGAATATATCGATTGCCTTTATTATTTTTTGCATACGGAATCATTTCTACTAGATCAGCCTGAATTAGATCGTTTAATCCTTTGACAATCACATGTCTTCTTCGAAAATTTTTCCTGGCCGGTTTATGTAATTCATTAACAACGTCTTCTTTAATATTATTCATTTATTAACGGAACGCGAAGCACAATTTCTACAAAGAGAGGGGGTGCTGGATCCGACGTGAGTGAAAATGACACCTCATCTCCTTTGTTGAGGTTTTTATTATCTGGATTATAATTTTCATTGTTTAAAAACATTGTCATATTGTTAGGTAAATTTATACTTTCAATTATACCTGAAATAGGTAACGTGTACGATACAGTGCCACCATCTAACACGTAAAAAGTGAAAGTACGAATATTTGTTGATATTTTCTGTTCAATACCCCGAATTTGTATAAGGCATAGGCTAGATAAAGTACTAGCAGAATCTATAAGTGTGGAATACGGTTTTAAATGGTAGGTAAACATATGTCTACCAAACTTGTCTATAGGCATGATGAACGTTTACTGGATAGATTTAAACTGAGCAGAAAATGACGTGCGGCTCTTATTTAATTATTTTTAATTCTCGTAATTCAGATATGATTGATGCAATCTCATTTTTATGTCCATCATTTCCGGCTATTTGGGAAGCCACTAAAAGCCTTAGTCTGTCTATCAACTCGTTGGGATCATCGTAATACACGTAATCTATTTTTTTATTAGACAAGTCCAATGTGCCTCCTTTCGTAGGCTGCTTAAATGAGTGAGATCTAGGACGAATATTACTTTGAGATCTAGTATTAGGAGGCGGTGGTTTACTAAATGAAGATGTCCTCGGAATCGTTGCAGGTTTTAATAAACCTTTATCTAATAAATAGGGTCTAATTATATTTTTATATTTTACGGTATTCGTAGCTTGAATTTGTTCATCAGGATCAAAATTTCTACGATAGGCATTAGTAAGTTTTAGTATATGCATATAATGATCTAACTCTGATTTTTTATAGGCTTTAGGTTCTTTCTTAAACAGTAACTCATATAATCCAGTAGAGCCAGGGTATCTGATATCCTTCACAACAATATCTTTGCCGACAATTTTTAATTCGGAATCGCCTACTTTAAATTTATCTGTTTCAATATCATGTGTTATACCATATACACGATCGTATATTGTCTCATCTCCTCGTATGGATTCATCAATATATGTTCTCGGCAAGGGATCATATGCATCAAGATATTCTTTATAAGCCGCTGTTTTTGACAATTCTTGTATATGTATACGAGTTCTTTCTACATCCTGATTAATTAAATCGTCGCTATTTTGTTCAACAGTAGTAGAATTGTGTGGATCAAATTGATAAGTATCCTCCAAAAAACTGTGTCCAGTCATAGGTAACGTGGGCATATATTTATTTAAAATGTTAACATTAGATTTTTTTGGAGTAGAAGTTTCTGATTTAAACACTTCAGGCTCCTTTTTAACTGATACGTCTGATTTCATGTTTTGTACTAATTTTTCCAATGGTTCGATAATGGGCTTATAGCCTTTCACCAACTGAGCCTGTGTTTGTGCGACATCGGATTTTAGAGACTGATATTTCTGCCTAACTGATTTTCTAGTTTTTATTAGTTCCTTGGCTAACTTTTTATCCATCTTTACACCACAGAATATAGATGTGTACTGCATTTTGTACAAAGTATTTATGTATTATATATTACAACACAATGTAGCTATCAAATCCTTTTCTATATCTTCCATTATTTATTGAGCAGTCTTTATCTATAACGACAAACCCATATTGATCTTTCCAACATAAAGAACAAAGATCTTTAAATTTTTGAAACGACATGTCAACGCTCACGTGGTCGTCATAAATGTGTTTAAGGTTTGTATTATCCTGATGAAAAATAATTATTAAATTACCATTATCTCTAATCAATCTTTTCTCAATAGACGAATAAGTTTGACACAAGAATAAACAATCTGTGTTCTTATGACGTCCGAAACAAAAGTAATCTCGCATAATACTTTGATTACAAGAGGCAACATCATCAAAGATGATAATGGAATTCGGTCTGATCTCTTGAGCCGGTATAACATCTTCTCCTTCATCGAATTCAAAATAACCTATTTCTTTCATTGGTTTCAATAACTTTCTCAAATATTCATATTTTGGTTGGTATAAAGACTTTGAATATAGGTAGATATTCTCAAATCGGAGTCCATTGGGGTGTGTGAGTAATGTAACAACTAAATTTGTTTTACCGCAGCCGGAACTACCAACTACCAGCGCTCGCTTCGATAGACCCCGAAATAGTTCACCATGTTTTTGATAATTATTTTCCACCAAACACTCATCTTGATTAACAATTGGTAATGTAACATTCTGTTTTTCAATCTTCATTGCGAAAGTATATATAAGGAACTGCATGATCAGCCATTCAACCATACTATTTATAAGGCTGCACATGACTAGAAAATCAGTTTCGCTTAGAATTTTCAACAGGCTATATAATGCTTGTGCACAACCCAACCATAGTTAATCGTAAACGAAGGCGTGCAAAGACAGGGTCAGGATTTATTAATAGTCTTATTAATAGTCTGCCGTTTGAATTGCATGTACCAGGTTACAACTATTGTGGTCCAGGAACAAAGCTATCGAATCGACTTGCCAGAGGTGATACTGGAGTAAATCCTTTAGACGAGGCTTGTAAAGAGCATGATATCGCATATTCGCGTTCTAAGGATATAACAAGTAGACATCAAGCAGATAAAGTGTTAGCAGAAAAAGCATATCAGCGGTTTAAAGCAAGTGACTCTTCAGTTGGAGAAAAAATTACTGCGTTAGGTATAGCTGGTACTATGAAAGCAAAAACCAAGCTGGGAATGGGCATGCGTAGAAAATTACGCTCCAAACGGAAACATGGCATGGGGCTGCGTAAGAATACGTTGAGTTTCAATAATGCAGTACAACGAGCTCGACGCAGTATTCAAAGCAACAATTCTAGTGATCTTATTAAAGTCGCAAAACAAGCATTATCATCAATTGGAACAAAGAAACTCTCTTTACCAAAGAAGCGGATTATTCCTATCCCAAAAACAGGCGGTTTTCTACCATTCCTTTTACCTATATTTGCCGCATTAGGTGCTTTAGGAAGTATAGGAGGTGGTGCTGCAGGTATCGCAAAAGCTGTTAATGACGCGAAAGCCGCAAAAGAAAAACTTGAGGAAGAGAAAAGACACAATTTAGCCATGGAGCAGGTTGCAGTAGGAAAAGGAATCTATTTACGGCCTTATAAGAAGGGCATGGGATTATATCTAGCACCGTTTAAAAAAAACTGCCAATAAAGCTACCTCGTCGGGCATTAACCAACATAGATTTAATGAAATACGCTAAAGATTTACATATTCCAAACTTTCGGGGTGTATTTATGAGAGATGCGCTACCTGTAAAGATAAAGAAAAGTGAGTGTGGTATAATTAATCTGGATATTTCATCGGGTCCCGGTACTCACTGGACGGCATATGTGAAGAAAAAGAACTCGATAATCTATTTCGATAGTTATGGAAACTTAAGACCGCCAAATGGAGTAATAAATTATTTCTATAGCGATGGTAGCTTGAATAAGGTTAACTATAATCATGATCAAATACAAAAATATAATTCAAATAATTGCGGCCACCTATGTCTAAAATTTTTATATAATCAATGTAAATAAAGGAAATGTCTTTATTGTACGTATACTATTGAATTGTGCAACATGTCTCTAACTTTTTCACTTACGGGAATTTCACCCATCTTAACAGCAGATTTTAATCCACCCATATATTTAGAAGATAATTCGGATTATGTTATCGGTTTAACGAACTTTGAAACTTTTAATGTTATACCAAACATCGATGAAACAAACAATAAATTCACTCATGGTAATATGACCACAACTATCCCCGTCGGAGCCTATGAAATTAATGACATTAATAATTATATTCAAAAAACAATTGGTAAAAATATTAATATCACCCCCAATCGTAATACTTCGACAGTCAACATAGAAACAAATGTTGATATAGATTTTACATCAGAATACTCTATAGGCCGCCTCTTAGGATTTGAAAGAAGGGTTCTTAAAGCTAACGAACTAAACGAGTCTGACTTTCCCGTACAAATAATTAAGGTGAATGCCTTGTGCATTGATTGCAATATCGCCATGGGGTCTTATTCTAATGGGCTACCTGTCCACATAATCCATCAGTTCTTCCCAACAGTAGCCCCAGGCTATAAAATAGTAGAATCGCCCTTAAACATTCTATATTTTCCAGTAACTGTAAAGACGATCAACTCAATTACCATTAAAATACTCGATCAAGACGGGAATCTCGTCAATTTCCGTAAAGAAACCGTCACGGTCAGACTACATTTAAAAAAGATAACCTAAAAGATGGTTGTCCGTTATAATAATAAATACCATATTCCGCGTATGGTGGCTAAACACAATTATAAAAGAAAACCAAAGAATACATTTTCATTCAGTAATAAGAAGAACGTTAGTCTAGTAACACCTGAAAATAAGATATTCTTAAAATCTCTTGGTTTTGAAGTACTCATATAATGGATATATTAAATGTTACAGAACAACCTCTTATCGATAACTCAATTATTGATTTCGAGTATCACAATTATCAACCTTTCGTAACCGCCAAATTCGATTATAATGATGAAATTAGAATTCCAATCCAAGAACTGGATGCTTTTACCTTACCGTGTGAAAGTAGTCTATACTTAGAGGGAAATCTAACAAAAGATGATGGAACACCGGCTACTAAGTTGAGCCTAATAAATAATGCTTTCAGTTTCCTCTTTAGAGAAATCCGATATGAGCTGAATGGTATTGTCGTTGATTCAATTCGAAATGTTGGATTGACTTCCACTCTTAAGGGATATTTGTCTTTTAATGAAAGTGAAAGTGTTAAACTTCAAAATGCTGGCTGGTTTCCTAAAGATAGTAAAATACCGGATACTAATAAATTTAATGTATGCATACCACTTAAACTATTAATGGGCTTTTTTGAAGATTACAAAAAAATAATACTAAACATGAAACAAGAATTAGTTTTAATTCGGAGCAGTAATGATTTAGATACTGTGAGTAGTGTTGATGATACGGAGAAACCTAAGATTAATATTGATAAACTTTATTGGAGAGTACCACATGTTTCCGTGGGAATACCACAGCAATTGGTTTTAACTAAGATTTTGGACAAAAATGTTGAAATACTACTTCCATTCAGAAGTTGGGAGCTTGTAGAATATCCTTCACTTTCTCAAACTACAAGACACACATGGCCCGTGAAAACTACCACTAAGTTAGAAACTCCTAGACATGTAATTGTTGCCTTCCAAATTAACAAAAAGAATAAAGTAACATCTAATATGAGCACATTTGATAACTGTAATCTTACAAACATAAGAGTATTTTTAAATTCTGAAAGATATCCTTACAACGATTTATTTCTTGATTTCAAAGACAATAAATATGCAACTTTATATGAAATGTTCTCACATTTTCGCCAATCATACTACGAAACAGGGAATGAGCCTATATTTACACCTAAAGAATTCAAATCAATTTCACCAATAAGCCACATCGATTGTTCTCGTCAAAAGGAAACTATTCAGTCGGGGTCTGTCGTTATGCGCATAGAATTCGAAACAAGCGATAATATTCCGAATGACACAACAGCATACTGTTTAATTTTACATGATCGTTTATACCGTTATAATCCACTGACAAAGATAGTTAGACAGGTCTAACCTACATAAGGGGGTAATGCAAGCTAGCAAGTTAGTTTGCGATGATCTCTAGCTACAGAAAGGCTCTACGAGAGCACCAGAAAAATCTTAGAGATTTAAAGAAAGCTGTTGAAATATATAGTTTAAAAATTTATATAACGAAAAAGTTGGCAAATATAAAAATATGCCATTAATTTTGGATGTCCAAGGATTCAAAGGAGAAAAAAATAAGTTTATAGTTAAAGAACTTGCAGCATATAATGGTTATAAAACAGCCCACTATATTTTCAAACCACCATTTCCTGTAAAACTTCTACCACCTGATTTGGAAAAGCAAGTTAATTGGTTAACATATAATTACCATGGTATACATTGGAATGAAGGAAACACACCATTTTTCAATTTTGGAAAAGTTGTCCGCGAGTTAACCGAATGTGAAAAAGAAATTTATGTAAAAGGAAGAGAAAAGATCGCATACATAAATGAATATTCATCAAAACCTGTGTATGAGTTAGAAGAACATCCACCACTCCAATTTTCTGAACCTCGATGTTTTCACCATTTAAAATCTAAATGTATGTGTTCTTTATCAAATGTATATTATCTTTATGAGAATTTTATAATGTCATAATTTTAAATAAAAAATTAAACATATACCATGTATTTTATTTATCAAACAAGTTTAAACAGGTCTAGACATGTTCAACACGTGTACACCAGATGCTGTCGTGGGAACAGTAGTTTCAATTGACTCCCACGTGTTGTTGATCGTTATGATGACTCAATAAACATCTGGAGAAAATTAAATAGTTGGGGATAATGATATAAAAGCATACATTGTCTCACATTTTATTAGTTTAAAGAAACACCACGCTAATTACACAAGATAGGCTTGTGGTAGTGGAGAGAAAGCGGTGTTGTGTTTGTGGTGGACTAATTAGTAAACAATACTACTTCAGTGACTTCTTGCTAAATTGGAATAAACTGTTAATAGATTATTGCACATATTGTAGCCAGACAAGACCAATTAAACTTACTAAATTTTGGGTAAGAGCAGAAACCCAATTCGGGAAAGATTTTAAAGTGTAACATGGTGCAATAGGAAGAAAACAGTTATACTTCCAGCTACAAACCTAGGAAATTTAGTGAAGACATGGATGTGATCAGTGCTCACCTACCAAGGGGAGAAGGTATTCAAAAATAAACCAGACAGGATCGACCATAACAAAGAAAGACAGGAAAATCAGCAAGCTTTCATACCTCGCGAAGTGCTTAAGATGTGGCATGAGAAGGTATTCAAAAATAAATAAAGATTCTGTAGTAAATAAATTACTTTTTAATAAATTAAATTTATAAAAAAATCTGGTTTTATCCTTTACCCCCACTCCTCTTTATAATAGGATATAAATTCATGTTAATTTAATGAAGCATTAGTGTGTTTATGAATATTACGATGATAGCCTCGCAGGTTTTAGTTTTGCACGCCATTTGGCATGGAATTCTCTACATACAACAATCTTACAATACTAAAGAGGCATTTATTTGCTTCGATAGCAACGGTACAAGAAATGATAGTTGGCCATCAAAATGGAAACGGATGATACCTTCCACAACAATCAATGAGTCGGTCCTTACATCTTCAATACCCAAAAATAGTACTATGTATAAATTACGAGTAAGGCTGAATGATAACTCTACTAAAGAAACAAAGTGGAATCAGCTCTTCAGTAAATGCCCCCCACCACTATATGTTAATAGTATAAAAACAGACCGTGATGTGGAGTTAGGCTCAGTTTCTTACCTGATCTACTACGTTACACTGTGTTCCTCGTTGCTGGTTGTTGAATCGATTGTTAGGATTATACATAAAATATGGATCCAGAACTGAACTGTTCACTCTGTCTAGCAAATGAATTAATAAAAGAACACAAGCATGGTAAAAATTTATACGATTTTACTGAGGATGAGCTACAATATTTCCCATTAACGTATCTGATTGAAAATGCTGATTCCATTGAACTTCTTTACACATGGCCCAAATTACCAAGGAAATATACCCAAAATTTTGAACTTAGGATTCAGCTACCTTGTTTTGTACATCACAACAGACCAGAGTGGTATAGTCATGTGGATGGTCCACCAGACTCACAGTCCAGATGCCATGTATGTAAATGGGGTCTTCAAAAATGTGGTTGATATGTTACAGTAATTGTAAATACCTTTTATGTGGTGGAAAAATAAAAACAATGAATAATGTATAAGTTTTTTATTTATATGTAAACAGTTTTTAAATATAAACCTAATAAATTACAAATCTAATAAATCAAAATTATCTAAATTCAAATTATCTTCTGATTCAGAATCATCCAAATTAACACTGTCCCATCCGGCTGCAGGTTCTTCCATGTCCAAACGCCTAGCGTATTTTAGTAAAGCATCTAAATTTTTATTACTATCAGTAATTAAATGGTGCCCCCAAGCCAAGGTTCTTACATCTCCAGGCACAATATATCTTTTGTCATCGGCAGCTGACAGAGCTACTTTATTTTTTAGTTCTGTGTGAATGGTGTGTAAAGTGGATTTAAATATGGACATTTTACGAAATATTAAACCACCGTTTTCGACAACCTGAACATAGTCAGAAAAGTCTATTTGATGTTTAACAACGCTTCTGGAAACACCTTTTGCCTTCTTCATTACATCACCGGCTTTAACGCAATATGCTTTTGCACCAGTACCATAAAAACTCTCTATTGGTCTCCCAGCGTATTCATCCTTCATTTTCCCTACCACGGACTTTGTTTTGGGTATGTTATGGATGTTATCGACATTGTAGTTTGAAGTATCGAAAAAATTAATGTTTTTCTTGATATCATCATAAACATTGTCTGTGAAAATTTCCAAAATTAGGCTGTCGGTGTCTGTGTATAGGACTGTTGCATCATCTCCATACATTGATTTTATGTAACCATACAAAAACTCGTAGATGATTGTCTTGGAAATATCCAAAATGGAAAACCCTACATAGAGCGGTTTGTCATATACAACTTTTAATTTGTCCAACTGAACTGCTACTAAATTTTCATCGAAGATAGAACAGGATTTAAAATGTGGTAAGGCTATTAACGCTCTGGCACCCAACATACCTTTTTTATTTTCCCAGCATGAGCACAGTTTTATATTTTGCCTTTTGTCGACGTTTTCCATGGTTTTACCGAATATTGAATTAACCATTAACTTAAATAAGTCCTTTTCAAAAGCATTTCTGGCTGAATTTCTTAGTTTTGTATTTAAATTAATATATGACCCCAACCAGGGTGATTGGGAAAATTCTATTATCCTATGGATTTTCTTCAATTTGATACCATATTTCAAGCACTGATTCAAATTCTTGTAGTGAATGATATATTTAGATTTATTTCGTAAGTTTGGGATTAACTTGGAATATTTACTTTTGGGGGGAGTCATACTCTCGGGACAGAACGGCAAATCATTATGGTCGTCATGTAGCTCTGATGGATATTCCAAGTCCACTTCTAGAACATATCCTTTTTGTGAATTTTTTTCAACTAGGGAACAATCAAATCTTTCAATTTCTTCTTGCTCCAGCCACCTAAAATCACCTGTGGGCAGGTATTCCTCCATTGCGGCTCCATATAAATTTGTGGCGTCTAGGTACATGATATATGATGTTGGTTTACTGGGATCATAGTTCGGTAAAAATTTATTGTTTGCCACAGCTTTTCTTTTGCTGCATTGAGCCACTCCTCCTCGAATACCTTTTCTAAAGAAATGTACTGTATCCACATCGGTTAGAAGTTTAAGTTCAACACTTGTGTGACGTAACATGGCATCCCAGCTCAGGGAAGGTGCGGTCAAATAATGGGCTGGATCTAATTTATATTGTTCTAAACACACTTTCCTAAAGTTTTCAAACACATCGGTTAATAGTAAAATGTCCGATTTCAGATACAAATCTGCATATTCTCCCAACGTTTCACACTTGAAGGTATTCCACACTTTGATAGCTCGTTCGTAGTCCTCATCAGAAATGGCCTCATTTGTTAATTCATTGTAAAACTTGTCTTTTGAAGGTAATTGTCTTTCGTCCAATTTTTCAAACGAGTCTACATAATTATAAGGGAAAACACCTTTTTGTCTGATTAATCTGAATTCTTCCTCATCTTGAAAATACTTTCTAATCTCAGTACACTGATTAGATTCTAAACTTTGACTCAATTTATCGAGAGATTTGGATAAAAATCTAAAAGAGTCCACAAATTTTAATCGCAGGAATGTGTGAGGTTCCTTGGGATTTGTAGATTTTTCAACGAGGATTGACTTAGAGAAAGATATATATTTTTCTTTGGTTTGTGCAATCACTGAAATGCTTTCCTTCTTACATGTCAGCTTCTTGATAAATAGGTGACTGTCGTAATTTGTTAAATTATGGAAGAACACTGGTATGGATTTCGGCACTTTATAGTTCAAATTACAAACGGAATGGGCAGCGGCACGAAAGTGTCCTGTCAAGTGACAGTGATCGCGAACTTTTATGTCACTAGGCTTGAAGGGTTTCTTGCAAATGTGGCAGTAAATCGCGTTTTCATATTCGGCTTTCTCTTGATCAGTAAGGGGCAGCATCTGTTTAACATGTTTCAGGTGGGTATTATATAAGTATAGAACTGTTTCATCCAACTTCTCAGCAAATACTTCAGCAGCATCGCGTCCTCGATATGTTATAAATTTTGAATACTTGTCATCGAAATTACATTTAACATAAAAGGCGAAAGAATAAGGCTGGTGTTCACATACTTTAACCGTGAAAGATTTATCTTCACACGGTTCATTATGGTCGATTGGTTTCAGCAAACTCTCGAAATCAGCATAAATTACGAACGGGACGGGTAATTGTCTCTCAAAGTTTGTGAATTTAAGAATGTTTTCAGGCATCGATTCACCATATTTATTAATTTTCATCTCTGTAGTTGGTAGTTTCGTGTATGTATGGTTACAGTCATTTTCTTCGTGTCTTCTCAGCTGCTCTACTTTCCGAAACGATTGTAAACATCCATCACAAATATATAAGCGACCATCATGTTTTGATTTTTGTTTTGAAACCAGTCTTGATAAATCTTGTATAAGGCAGTAATGAGTGTTACCTGCATTATCGGATATAAGTAATAAATTGACGTGTGTGGCTTGCCGACATGAAGTAAAATGTAATGGTCCAACCACTTCAGTAATAGTTTTCCCATCCTTGAACTCTGATTCAAGACCAAACACATTAATGGAGATATTATTCAGTTTTTCAAACTTCACTATATCCTTTAATTTCATCGGGAATTCTAAACCTCTAAAGTTCAACAAGGTATCGTAATGCGGATACGAACTTATTTTTGTTGGATCACCTTCTGCGGGGAAAATAGCTGCATTAATCGACCATGCAAAGCACGCATTATCCTTGTTTTGCATATTTAAAACGGCTTTCTTATTATATATTGCTTTGGGCAGCTTAATATATGATGAAGCCCCCATTGGTGTATACTTATTTATGTTTACGTCAAGGAACATTATACGTCTTAATGTCCACCCAGAGTCTTTTTCTTGGAATTCAGATGCTTGTACACTCATTTCCTCACTAAATTCTTCGAAAACCTGATGCAAGTCCGTTGACATAGTGATTATTTTATTTTTGGTGTTGAATGACTTAATATCAGTCAATTCCTTTTCGGGTATTTCATAAAGCCCAAATACTTCAAAATTAATCTTGAGGGTGTGGTATTTCTCCAGATATTCACCAATTTTATCCAAAACTTTTTGTTTAACTTCTTTCAGAAAATCGGAATATGCAATGTGGCTTCTAGGGCTGCTAAAACGGTAACTAGCAATCCTGTTTTTAAATGCACAATGTAGTTGGTCAACACCATCTCCCAAGCTGCTCACAACAGGACGATTTATTTTTTTTCTGTCAATTATAAACAAGTCATTCAGGGCAGGGCATCCATTATTAATATGCCGTTGTAAATTGAACGATCTTGAAAAGTTCCTTCCACAATATTCACAAGTGTTTGAGCCACTCGATGTATTTTGTTTTCTGTTAACACTGCTTGTAGAAGGTGCACTTGTAGAAGGTACACTTGTAGAAGGTACACTTGTAGAAGCTGCACTTGTAGAAGGTACACTTGTAGAAGGTGCACTTGCAGAAGGTACATCAAACTTTTGTTTCTTGCTTGGCGGCTCATCAGCTACACTTTCATCACTTAGAACAAACAACTCGTTCAGGACAGGGCATCTATTATTAATATGTCTTTGTAAGTTAAAAGATGTTGAAAAGTTACTTCCACAATATTCACAAGTTTTTGAACCACTCGAAGAATTTTGCTTTCTGTTAATGCCACTTGTAGAAGGCACAACAGCAGACTTTTGCTTCTTGCTTGGGGACTCACAAGCTACACTTTCATCTTTTAGAACGGAACAATATTGACGAATATGTCGAACTAAATTGCTTTTGTTTGAAAGAACTTTGTTGCAGTGCTCACACTTCATTGTTGTACAATAAACTACACGGTACTGATGAATATTATTTTCCCTGCATTATATATAATCCGTGGCTTGGAGAGGGGGGCGCCAGATCATGAGAACGACGGTTACGATGCTCTCCCACGATCGACCAGATGTCCTCGATAAAAATATGTGATCTAACTTGTCTAGACAAGTCTGGTCTCCAGATGGCCAACACGTGCACCGTGGGAACGACGGTTACGATAGCTTCCCACGATCTACCAGATGTGTGCCATATGTGCTTCCTGTTCATTATGTCATCACTGGATTCGGATGTTTCCTGTCCACTTCCGGATTCACAATCCACTTTCGGTTCGATTTCGGACACTACCGGTTTGACTCCAAACCTCCTTGACCACTTCCGGTCCAATTTCCAACACTTCCGGTTAGATTTTGACCACTTCCGGTTTCTCATCGGACGTATTTTGACTTCCGGTTTCATTTCCGGTCACTTCCGGTTTGATTCCATGCTTCCTTGACCACTTCCGGCCCAATTTTCAGCATTTCCGGTTAGATTTCGACCACTTCCGGTTTCTCAACGGATGTATTTTCACTTCCGGTTTCATATCCGGTTACTTCCGGTTTAATTCCATGCTTCCTTGGCCACTTCCGGTCCAATTTTTTGCGCTTCCGGTTAGATTTCGACCACTTCCGGTACCTCATCAGGTGTATTTTTACTTCCGGTTTCTTTTCCGGCCACTTCCGGTTTGCTCACATGTCTCCTTGACCACTTCCGGTCCAATTTTTGGCACTTCCGGGTATATTTTGGCCATTTCCGGTACCTCATCAGATGTATTTTCACTTCCGGTTTCATTTCCGGCCACTTCCGGTTCACTTCCGGTTTACCTGGTTCGTTTCCGGTCACTTCCTGTTTACCTGGTTCATTTCCGGTCACTTCCGGTTTCACTTCCTGTTTACCTGGTTCATTTCCGGTCACTTCCGGTTTCACTTCCGGCTTACCTGGTTCATATCCGGTCACTTCCGGTTTACCTGTCCACTTCCTGCATACCTAAATTATGAATCACCTCCACAGACAAGTTTAGACATGTTCATGAAATAACGGTTAAGCCAGATGCTCGCCCACGTGCATGCCAGATGTTCAAACACGTGTGCCCCACATTGTGAGAACGGCCGTTACGATACTTTCCCACGATCGATGCTCACCCACGTGCACGCCATAAATCACCTTCGGCCAGATGGTAGCCCACGTGCACGCCAGATGTTGAACACGTGTACCCCACATTGTGAGAACGGCTGTTACGATACTTTCCCACGATCGATGCTCGCCCACGTGCATGCCATAAATCACCTTCGGCCAGATGGTTGCCCACGTGCACGCCAGATGTTCCCGGTCATTCACCTTCGTCCAGATGGTCACCCACGTGTACGCCAGATGTTCAACACGTGGTGATCACTGATCACTGCTCCGCTCCAATAACCTGCTCATGTTCATTAATTCTTTCATTAGACACCTACTCTTGTCGTTCCCCTTCTACCAGTTTTTTTAATGACATGAAACTAATTACACCCTGTATTTCTTTACTTGAAGATATTTTACAAATGCCTATCAGTTGGCGGTTTGTATAAGAAATAGACTTTTAAATAATCCCCACTACAAGGAAAGGCTGATAGGGAACAGTTTATAATTTTCAACAGTTTACATGGAAGAAACTTTTGGGTGTCATTGGCTCTTGGAATAATTGTCGTTGTAGTGATAATGTTATAGAACTCAATGGGAAAATTTTGAAAAAATCTATCAAGAATAGTTTTACCAAACTGTCACAAAAGTATTGTAAGTTATGTGCCGTGAGTACGTTCGAGAAACCTGGACGGCCTTACATAACTTACATACATTTCTTGAAGCCATCAAATTTTTAGTGCAGTTATTTTTACCGCCATGAGGTTGCAATCTTACATCCCCGGAATGTGACTCACTGGCCATGGGTGGTGTACCATGGTCTGTGTTGTTTTATATACATTTAGTTGGAGAGGCTTGAATATTTTATTTTTCGTGTACCAATTGTATTTCCTACAATCAATAAATACAAATGTTATTGAATTCGAATGTTTCATTGATAACTTAAGTCAACCTTGACGACTTTTTGTGCGTTTCTGTGGTACGGATCGGCAACTGAATTTCACGGATAATTAACTTAAAAAATGTCTCTAAAGTGCTAATTTTAAGACGACAATTAGTAGTAAGTGCATCACGTTGACAAGATACGACGAAAGGCAGGCAGTAGCAGTCGAAGGTAAGTAAGTATTTCCTCTCTCGTCTTTAAAAATCATTGCGAGTAGTAAAAATCCTCCGTGAGAGTCGAGAAGAGAGTACGTTCATCCACAACACCACGTTAGTTACTGTAAGCGAGAATAAACTTACACACTTGCTGGGCAACCTTCAAACAATAAGCTCTGAGTACGATTTGAGTAGAAATGACAACAAAATGGCAAATGAAAATGTTAAAAATAGGCGATGGTGAGGTAGTAAACAAGATGGTTCTCCTTGGAACCGTTGCGGACAATACTGGAAGCTAAAAATAAGAAATTCAACGAAACTGCAAATGGCAAGGTCGGCAACTCGCCAGTTGAGCAAAATGTGGCGTGGTAGAAATATCACGAAGCACACAAAGATCAGACATTCCACAGTTCCAATTTTCCCTATCTTTCTTTAAGGCTCTGAGATGGACCGTTAAGGAGGCAGACAGCTGACGTATTGACTTTTTCGAGATATGGATCTGGATTCTTGATTCTCCAAACAGACTCTCCAGCTTCGTATTTTCCCATATTCTCTCATCAATTAGCCGCATCAATCGAAATGAGGAACATATATAATAGTCGAGTAAAATTAAAATTTCTAGGAAACTGCCTTTCCATAGCAATTTCTTTGCTGCAACTTGTTAAAAACATTTCAAGAAGTATATTCATATACATATTCTAACGAAACTTTAGAAGAATATACCTCTTTTGGAGCTAAATGATCAACCCAAGTTTCAAGTTAAAATGTTTACAATAACTCCTCAAAAACAACTGCAAAGAGGGGGTTTAGGGGTATGAAGTTGTATATTAAAAATTTTATATTTCAGATTATAGTTGTTTTTATGTTCTTTGTGGTGGTATAAGCAAAAACAGCCTTTAAATTTTTTGAAGCCAATTCTATTCAATTCTTCTATTTTCTCCATTTTAGACAAATGAATTTTACTCATCAATATTTTGTCCAAAAATTAAAATTATTGGTTGATATAGAAAGTACCTAAAAAACGAACTATTCAAAAAAGGTATAGTTTTATCTACACCAATTGGGACGCTAGACATGAATTTTTTTTGCAGTATGGCCATTTATAAGCAAACTAAGAGACAGAATGACTTGAACATTTTTCTCGGTTTTAAAGGTTTTATTTATACCATCACAAAGAACCTAAAAACAACTAAAATCTGAAATACAAATTTTTGATGTAGGACTTGATGCTCCTAAACAATCGATGATCCGATTTTCGAGTTTGTAATTGTTTTTTAGAAGTTATTATAAACATTATAACTAAAAACGTGGCTTGATGGTTTAAGTCCACACGGACTATATTCTTCTAAAGTTTCGTTAGAATATGTTCATTATTGTTCAAGTTATCATCATTTTTTTCAAAATCGCCTCCCTAAAATGTCTTTATGTTTTACGACTTGGCATATTGTCCAAGAAGTTTCGAAAAAATCTTGTTTTTTTCTCAGTTTTATTGTGAATAATTTCTCTTTAATGGGACACGGGTTATACAATCAGAGATATTTAAGAAGAACTGTGAAAAAACAGGATTCTGAACATTTTTTTGTTTAAATGAGAACTTTCCGCACACAGATTTAATCCAAAACTTTTTTCTACACTTCTTGAAATATTTTCGAAAATTTCCAGCAAAAATTTTTTATGGTGACAATTCCTTTCTAGGCAATTTAGATCCTTAGATTTACTCCACCATAAAGATTGTTAGTTCGGGAAAACCAGATGGTATGAGTAAAAAAAGACGTCTTCATGATGACAAAGAGCTTTCAGTGCGACCGCGGGGTTAGCAGGCAGCCGCACAGATTGCGTGATGCTATTGGACGCACCATGCAGCGAAGGCAAACCAACTAGATTATTCCATGGATCACAAAACGTCGGTCAAAATGTTGTGAATAGTAAAAAGTAGATATGCTTTTATTTGGAAAGACGGAAAAAATGATCCAAACAAACAGCACTTACTCAAAAGTCCCACATGTCAGATGCCAATATCTGTCTCATCAAAAAATGCAATCCAAACTATTCACTAATTTTGAAAAGACATCTATTGTGAAAACCTTACACACGAGCCCCTCAAACATGTCAGATTCCAAATATCTATCTTAAGTTGGCTATTCCCTAAAAAGAGACATCCGATAGGGAAATATTATTTATTATTTTTGCCCATAACTTATTATTCTTAGTACGTATATTTGAAAAAACTATAAGACTACCTAAGTAGAAGCATAACAAGACTATTACTATGAATTTTCACTCAATAATTTCAGTGGTTTGTAGGATAGCTAGATTTGAAACTACGAAATAGGAAGATTAATGTAATTTTTAAATTTAAATCTAGGTATTTTGCAAACCACTGAAATTATTGTGTGAAAATTCATGGTAATAGTCTCATTATAGTTATACTTAGGTCCTCTTATAATTGTGTTAAATATGCGTACTAAGAAAAAAAGGTTATGGACAAAAATTATAAATATTTCCCTATCGGATGTCTCTTTCTAGGGAATGGCCACCTTAACCCATTTATCCACTGATATACGATCAAATTTAAACTATTTCATATTTCCCATTAATTTTTTATTAAGTAAAATTGTTTGAGATAATAGTTACCTGAGAGTCGGTGTAAACGTGGTTAATATGAAGAATAACGCGAGAAGAATTGAGGCGATAACCTGTCAGAGTTGGCACGGCAGGCTAGATATTCATCACTGACCGTGCTAGTAATTATAGGGCGCAGCCGAAACCATCTATCCTTCATACTAAGCGGAATATAATCACCTTCGCTAACCCTGCTTATAGACCAGGCGCCAGACATGAGAAAAAATGAAAACGCATCAAATTGAGGTAGAAGACGGCTTTATTAATCGCTAGATTTTATTATTGGGTCCAGTATTATTTTTAATATATATAAATGATCTTGTTGATAATTTCCCTTCGTTACAATTTTCACTGTTCGCTGATGATACCAGTATCATAGTGAATGATGATAACTTGGACAGCCTTAAAGTTAAAAGCGAAGAGGCAATGAATGGTATTACAAATTGGTTTCATGCTAATAAACTACTCTTAAATGTTGAGAAAACAATGAATATAACATTTGAAAAATCACGCGCACCAATACCAGATATAAATATTCAAACAGATCTAGGTCAAATAGTATCAGTAACTGGCACTAAATTCTTAGGAATATATATTGATAAATCGTTAAATTGGTCGACACATATTTTTGATTTAAATAAAAAACTTGGACATGCAATTTATGCAATAAAGAATGTCAAAGAAAATATCAGCCATGCAGCAGCACTATCTGTGTATTTTGCATACTTTCAAAGCATACTGCAATTTGGTGTAGAATTTTGGGGAAACGCAACATGTCTTCAAAAAATTTTCATCACACAAAAACGTGCTATACGAGCAATTTGTGGTATGCGCCCGAGTGAATCCTGTAGAATGGCGTTTAAAAATTTACGTATACCCACTGTAGTCAATCTCTATATATATATAAATTAACCATAATGATTTACAGACAACGGAACGAAATATCCACAGCCACTGATATTCATGATTACAATACCAGATCTAATTTAAAACTAATTGCACCAAATTATAGATTTGTCACAAATAGGAAAGGACCTCTATACTCAAGAGTAAACGTTTATAATCACCTACCAAATTCTATCACTAGCATAAACAACCCAAACTTATTCAAAATCAGACTAAAGAAAGTTTTAAATAATTACGTGTTCTATAACCTAGAAGAATACTTCACTACAAAATTTCATCCATAAAAGGTTTTCAAAGGGTTTACTTCCAAACCTTTTCTATGCATTGTATATTTATAATGTTTGAATTTATTTAAGTAAGCACATTGTATATTCATTATGAATGAACTTATTTAAGTAAATGCGCTTTCCCTTATGTCTTGATTAAGGCGCACTATGTTAGGTATGTAACTATACGAGCATATTGTATTATTATTGTTATGTAACATTAATTCTTGGGAAATAAATCTAATCTAATCTAATCTATTCTGAGATTGGAGAATACAATCTTTTCTTCTTATTTTTTTTCACACCCAAGAGAATCTTGAAAATAAGATTTTCTCACGATTATTTCATGTAACGATAATTTCATTTCTCGAAAAGATACAGATAAATGTTTCAGTTGTAGACAATAATGTTATTTTTTAACAGATGTCAAATAACGAAATGTATCCTCAAAACTTGAAAAAATAAAAAGAAACCAAGCCCAAAAATTTTCTGGAGAAAAAGCAAGTTATATGAACATTTAACCAATTAGAGCTCAGAGTATTCACAAGACATTGATGTAAACTGATTTTGAAAATATTGTCTTAACCTCAAGAAAATCCGTATAATTCTTGAGGTCGGTACCAATTAAGACATCCCACGATCTTTCACTGGTCGTATTTATTTAGTTCTTAACGTTTAAAAAATTGATGTTTTTGAAGTTTTGCCTTCTCCGACAAGATTAAGCTTAGGATCCACCGTAGCCCATCGTGCAAAGCGGCGACTGCTTTTAAGTGGATTCCCGACTTCGAATCCCGCACAGGGCTACTTCTTTATTTTTTTTCCTCTTTGGCAGATATTTTTGATGTTAATTTTAAGCCACCACCGGCGGCAGGAGTTTTAACTTTTTGTATTAATTTTATTGAGCCAAACCGGTCGTGATTCGCCCAACCCTACGTACACCACGACGCTGCGCGACGTGGTTGTCTGGTTGGTTCCGAATCGCGATTCGGGGAGGCAATGTTTGTATATTATTAATTTAAATAAAATTTATTATGATGATGATGATGGTTGGATTTTCAAACAGGAAACCCGGGTTCGAACCACGCACTCGAATTCTTTTTAGCTTTTTTACATTTTCGGTCGTAATCTGAGGCTAAAATATTACCTATATAGCTCATGTGTAAATGAAAATGGGTATCAATGATGATCTTCAGACATTAATTTTCCGTAAGTGATTTGTTCGCCATATTGACGCCACCATTTTGAACTGTTAAATTTCGATCGAAAACTTGTAATCGGTGACCTGGATTTCATTCAAATACCGATTTTCAGTTGTCATTTGATAAATGATAAAACTTGTGTGCCATGTTGACGCCGCCATTTTGAACTTTTAAGTTTCGATCCTATTATTATTTATAATCTGCGACATCAATAATCCTCACGTACCGAATATCAGTCGAATCAGACCATAAAGATAAAATATTTTAATTTCTTTTTTTTTCATTTTGACGAACCCTGTATATTTCCTTTGATAAAAATGTATCAAGTTTTTGTAGATCCGGCTTCTGTAGATGATAGATTAAATCCAAATTAGAATCATACATTTTCTTGCACAATTTTTTGTATCGAATTCCAACAAAATTGTTTTGCAACTGAATGAAGCTCCGAGAAACCCTCTTTAATTAAACAAATACGAAAAAAAAATATTCATGTGATATATAGGTAACATTTTAGCATCAGATTATGACAGAAAATGTAAAACAAGGTAAAAGGAAATTTCCGAGTGCTTGGTTCTGACCCGGATTTCATGTTTAAGAATCAGGACTTCTAGCCGTTACGCCACCATACCTACTCAAGAACAGACGATAAACTAGAAAGATTACTTCCTTATGTATCGCCAATAAATCAGAAGAAATCACAATACTTTATAATTTTAACACGTTAGTCGCATAGAAATAAGCGTAGAGCAATTATTGAATAAAAAATATCTGCCAAAAAGCAAAAAAAAAAAAATAAGAAAGTATCCCTGTGCGGGATTCAAAGTCGGAAATTCACTTGAAACTAGTCGCCGTTTAGCACGATCGGCTACGGTGGATCCCAAGCTTAAAATTGACTATAATCTCGTCGGGGAAGGCAAAACTTCAAAAACATCAATGTTTTAAACGTTAAGAACTAAATAAATACGTCGAGTGGAGGATCGTGTGATGTCTCTACGGGAAAAGAAAGATTACCACTATCAAGTCAAGACTAAACCGCCCCTCGCCGCCACAGCGCTCCCAGCCCGGCAGACTGATGGGCGGGTATTCAATGGATCATCGACAATCCATTAAGACACATTTTGTCCACTTACAAATAGTACACATTTCTGTGACGCTAGCTCGCACAGGTCTTTCCAAGCTGCAAACTTGGTTTCTTACCAGTGGTAAAGGTCCTAACAACACATTCAAAAATAAGAACTACATGACCTTTTGCAAGGTCGAGCACTTTTTTGTGCATAAATTGACTGGCCTAAATATAACTATTAATAAAAATAGATCTTAATAAACTCTCTGGCAAGGCAAGCAATTTTTTTTTCGTGAACTGTAGATCTTATAGAAGCTGGAAGTTTATTATGAAATTTTGGTCTTAGAAAAGATGAAATGTTGGAAAATATTTTTAGTGAAGAATTTTCGTTCAAGCAATTTGACATTGTTCACGTTTGATGGACTATTTGCAAATAATATTATTTTACTTTGTAGATTGTTTCCAGCTATTGAAGGAGAAAATTAAATAAACTTAGTGTAAAGTTGATTTAAAGTCATGTCGGTACGACCAAGCCCTTTTTGTACACTACTAAGTCTAATAAAACTTATACTGAATTCCAAACTTTATTGTTAACTAAGACAATGTCACCTATATATGAAATTATTTTAAAGTTATCATTTTTTAATATCGAGATGCTATTTATGTAAATTATTAATAGAATTGAACCCAGTACTGTACCTTGTGGAACACCTATTTCAACGATACCTGGTTCACTAACAATGTTATTGATTTTAACAAACTGTTTTCTGTTTTATAGATAATATTTAATAATCTCTAACGCAAGGCCCCTAATTCCAGTTTCTTCAAGCCTTTAAATAAATATATTATGAGACACTGTATCAAAGGGCCTAAGAACGTTCGATCCCAAAATGTATTACTATTTTTCTGATTTTTACTGTTTTGAGGTTAAATCACGCAAAAATCAATATTTTCAAAATCGGCCAATATCACCTACTGTAAAAAATTAGCATAAAAGGTTTTTATTCGTCAAGATGTTCAGAATCATAAAATTTAAAGACTAAAGAGAATAAGCTTCTACCTCACTTTCGTGCAAAAAATTTTGTGGCGCTTGGTCTATATGCGCTAACCCTGCTTATGCAGTGCCTGTTCATTATAGCCAGATCATCTACTTTAACTACCCTTCATTACAGACTGCCAACGGGTACACCTGCCAAATAACTGCTTTCGCAATCGCTGACAGGTTTCGGTATCATTCTTAGATAATTACCGACGGAGTATTTGTTCAGATAATTGACAGTTTACATAGATTTCTATCATCAGTTGTTGTGTCAGTATTACAAAAATATAACTGGCGTTTTGGCACATCATTTTTAATGGGTGAAGCCATTACTTAGATAGATAAATCAGAAGACTGTTTGTATACATATTGTCTAGTCACGTATGGAGTTATAGAAACTTGGAACAACAAAATATACTTAAAAAGATTTTAATATCTTGACAAATTATGTCCTCAAACATAAGATTAGTAATTTCGTTTGTAATACCACTATTGCTATTTCCTTTACTCCAACTTCCTCGGGAAACTTAGGCACCAGATACGTCAAATTTATTTATTCTATGCAAAGCTGATTCTCATTAATATTTACATTATGTATGTTTATAATATTAAAATAAGCTAACCATTATCCTCTTCGCTGATTTACTGCACTTTTTATATAATTATTGCACATCCTATAGGAAACTCTTCGTAGTTTTTATTTATCGATCGATTTTCTTCTTTCTCTAGATAACTTACTACCTTACTGCCCAAATTTCAATACAATCGGACTTTTCGCTCTTAAGTTATCGTGCTTACAAGGAACGTGACGGACAGACAGACGGACAGACAGACGGACAGATAGACAGACAGACAGGCAGACGGAGGGACGGGCGTTTTGAAAGTTGTTCAAAATTCGATCACCAACACAGTGATATGAACATTTTTCCTCTACGAGCAATATTACTTCGTTTAGAAATGTGCCGATCTAATGCAATATACTCTTCGTTTTGTATTTGAGAAGAGTACAATAAATTTAAAATGTAAGAGGATAACTATGGGAAGGAGCAAGATAGTATTTTCGAAATATGTTTAGGGTATGCCCAGAATTCTAAAATAGTTAAATACAATAAAACCCAAGATTATGATTGTAGACAAATGAAAACTATCGAAACATATTTTTCACGCTTTGATGCAGCGTAGTAGAGGCGACACGTCGATCGCACTATCATTCGTGTAACTTGATTTGATCTTCAGCTCTAACACTGACTTGACTAAAGATGAGGGTCTCGGATAAATAGAGGTCGAGCTTGAGCTCTTTGCCCCAATCGTCGCTGTAGACCTTGACCAGCCTCGTAAAGGGTTGGCGTGATTTTTCGCCTAACCTCCCCCCCACCCCCCCGCAAATGTGTACGGAGTAGGCGATGTTAGCAGACCTCCCCTGGTCCTGGCTGTTGGACCTGCCAACTGGGTAGGCTCTTGGAAGCGTGATTCGTCTGTAGTGGGATGGAACGGCTGTTGCCGAGACCTCTCGGAGTTTGGAGGGTTTTGGGCGATGTTGACTAGTCGGAAGCCTAGGGTGTCAATTGGCATCATATTCTCCGATTTCGTCGGAAGGAAGTAAGAACTGTGTAGCCCAAGGATTGTCTTCGGCCAAAGACGCTTATTTTAGCGTCAAAGGCCGGCATGGGCTAGAGTAAAGGTACCAAGCCGGTTGTTTGCTTGGTAACCCGGGATCTAGTGATCTGGGTGTTTTTGGTCTTTGTCTCCTTGCGGCGTGGCTTGAAGGTATGGTGGAAACAGAAAAACGGTTAAGTTATACTTACCCGTTATCCAGGATCTGGAGCTTCGGCCTCTTGTGCCTCGGAGCGCCGTTGAGGTCATAGTCAGTCGCCTGTCTGACCAGCGGATTTCCATGCACTGTTGCACGGGCTTGTAGATCCTTCGCTCTGTCCCGGATGATAGACAATGGATGTTGTTTGCGTTCTTTCAAATATGTACCACCCCTCCCTTTGGATTTGAATTGCTTGGTTGTCTTATATGTGGCTTCTTTTCTTTCTTTACAATAAGGATTGATAAGGGTGAGGTCTTAAATCAGTTGGAATACAAAGGATTCCTTGTTACCAATTCCGGTAACATGTGTATGAAATTCGAAGGAAAATACAATAGCAACATTGGCAACTTACCATTAGAGCAAAATTGGAAATGGCCGAAATATCAGGAAAAGTACAAAGCTTGGTAACGTCCTAGCTTTCTCCACCTTTCTCTACGCTTCTAATACATTAGCTGTCAGACGCAGATGGCCTGAATACGCCTTTGAGAATTAGATCTGAAGACTTTTGCTACGAATTTCTTTGAGAAAACAAACAACTCGATTCCCAAAATATACTGGTGTAAATCTACTCTCCAGAATTGTATTATTCCACTTCTTATCATCGCTACATTAGCCAGAGATCAGACAGTCTATAACGATTAATACTTCAAATAAATTCAGGAGATGATATGAAAAGAGAACACTCTTGAAAACGTTAGGCTAGTACTGCCAAGGGACCAATGAAAAGTACATTCTTGAGGCCGTATACTTAACAGGTAACCTTGACATATGGCACCATATAATAGGTCTTTCAAAATGTAAATAAGAAGAGGAAGAACTGTGAACAAACTTAATTGCAATTTTATTGTGAGTAATTCGATTATTCAAATGATCAAAATACTTTTATCTTGCTAATGAACGAGTAGTTTGGCTCATTAATTGCATAGCAATCTATATTTGCGAGTTTAGTTATTTATCTTGGAGAAAGTCGTAGGATTATTGTTAACTAGAAATTATGTCCTTACAATCACGAACTCTACCGTCGATTCAAGAAGGCTCTATCTGAGAATTTGTCAAACTACAACTACAACTACAACTACATTCGATGGACTGGTCATATAATACTAATGCAACACAACAGGCTATCAAAAAGAGCTCTCAATAGCAGAATGCAAGAAGAAGACCAAAGGGCAGGGTGCGGAAGCGATGAGACGATAAGGTGGCATCAAAACCTGATGGGCACTAGTACATGGAATAGGCGAAGGGTCAATTTGGGTTGTAGCGCCATTGGAGAGAGAAGGAAAATTGTATCCTTGAATGGGAATAACGATGAGATCACTGGTTCAGATCAACAAAACAACTTTATTCATTCGCAATGTTTCGTTTTCTCAAAAAAACTCATTTACTCTATGTTAAATTCATCAACATTTTATTGAATATTGTCTATTGTAGATAGTTGTAATGTTACATGTTAAAAACGTTTGTTTATATATTAGTACCCATGTTCATTTTCATTATCCCAGTGACAAATCGATGGCAATTGAACAATTGAAGTGATTCCCATTTTTTAAAAGAAGTTTACGCTTCTAAAAATCTCATTGTAAGAGTTGCTTTTTAACATAAATGAAATTATTTTGTACTACTAGATTTAGAAGGTTACCTGAAACAACGATAACGTAATGTCAATTTTGTCTATAGATGTTGTTAAAAAATAAAATGAAATAACACTTACAAATCATTTACTGATTTATATTAATTGGATACTTATAAATCCAGTTGCAAGTTTCGTTTAAGTTTAGGCTTAAGTTTTCTTTTGGCGCCCAACGTGGGGCATTATTGTTTGAAATATCACCGACTGTTTGTTATATATGAGGTATACCAAAATATTTATATTATCTTAAAATAAACAAATAACAACAAATGTTTCTAAAGAA
Organism: Stenurella melanura; assembly: GCA_963583905.1. NCBI lineage: Eukaryota > Metazoa > Arthropoda > Insecta > Coleoptera > Cerambycidae > Stenurella > Stenurella melanura. Next base: position 33,131,929 of record OY757312.1, on the reverse strand, counting down.
AATAACCGACATGCTGTCTGCTAATTTTCACTGTTGCATAACAATTTGCTATAGTCTTACAAGTTATTGCAATTGTTTTCATATCTTACATTTATCATGTTTTTATTTTTATTGGGATTACTCTATCCTATTGCACCTTCTAGATCAAATTAAATAAACAAATTTTTATTACTGTTCTATTGTCTAATAGGCGATTACTTAATATAAGTACACAACTCCCATAAAAAATTAATATCCTTATTAATGAACTTAGGCACGATAACATGGCAATGAGTAATTACAATCTACGTCATATTATGTGACCTTTAGGTTATAGGTTTGAAAATAAATGTGGGTTAAGTTATATTTTCTTAATCCTAATCATGTATCTCGCAGTCTAAAGTAAGTGTTAAACGCACGAAAGAATGAGAAAACATATATCTGCTCTGGAGTTTATCAGGTTAAAATTATTAGTAGCACATTTTGTTATTGCGTGATAAACCATTAAATACCCTAATGTGCGAATCTTTATTACAAACGATGCTGTAGCTTATTTATTGACCATGTATATTGGAAACAGTTGCGATGCAATGTATTTGAAGTATATTATTTCTTGTCAAAAATTATTTAAATTGGTAGTTAGTCCCTGGCGACAAAAACTAACAAATATTAATGAGTGAATCTTGAAAAACACCACTAAGCCTTTGTACTCTTGATGCGTGCATTAACGTATTAAATTAGGTTCAGCCAAGCGTTCTTCAACAAAAACCATATAAAATTACCTCCGTAAAATATGCATTTATCCGTATCATCCCAAGTACGCCATATTCTACAGCACGTGCTTTTGCATGGACACAGTGGCGAATCGATGAAATTTCTGTTAAATAATAAGGTAATTAAATAATATGTTTTCCATTTTCAAGCATAAACCTATTTTTTCTACTAATATATATGAAAATACAAATTTTCCACTGTCTACTCTGTATGAGAGTGACATTCTTTACTCTAGAGATTTTGGTTTTACAGAAAAATGGCGGAAAATGTGGAAAAGTTAAGAAACCGCTTGAGAATTTACAAAGTCCTGTCTCAGATATTCACAAGTTAAGCTTTTAAGATCTATAATATTTTATTCTAGATTATGAAAGTTTCTTTTAGTATTTTTATCATAGAATACGATGCTCTACTTCGTTTTGCCGAAAAATGTCGGGAAAACGCGGAAATATTAAGAGACTGCTTCGCAATTCACAAATTTGAGCCCGTAATATTCAAAATTTAAATTTTTTAAAATTCAGAGTTTATTACGCGAAATGCAGTATTTTTTCCGTAGGATACGAGGATCTATTCTCTTTTGCAGGAAAATGTTAGGAAAATGTGAAAAAATCAAGAAAATGTTTGAATACTCACAAAATCTAGTCCGCATCATTCCCATGTAAAATATATTATGAACCAACATTATTAACATAAGATTATAGTGGTTTTATTACGTAGTAATTATCCAGTAAAATGAGGAGGTTCACTTAACTTTACGAAAAAGTTCCTGGAAAATCTTGTTAAATCAAGAGAATCAATAAAGAGTCACAATGTCTAGCCTACAGTATACATAAATGAAACCTATTAAGATCTAAAGTACTAAACTGGAGTTAAAGGTGGTTTCTTGTAGTATTTTTCCTGTGATACACGATGGCGTACTATGAAAAATGTGAAAAAATCAAGAAAATGTCTAATAATTTAGATTTTTTTTAACGCAATATTCGCAAGTAGGATCTACTAAGACATATTCACTGAATAAGTACGATAAACCACTATAATCTCAAGTCATTAACGTTGATTCCTAATATTTTTCGCTTAGGAATGACGCAGACTAGATATTGTGTGTCATCGGATATTTTCCTAATATTTCTAAATAAAACAGAGTAGACCATCGTATTCCAATGAAAAAATTCTACGAAAATCTACCTCGATCTCCAGTCATATACTGGCATATTAAAAGGAGTTTTCCTCGTATCCTAGGTAAAAAATACTATAAGAAACCATCTGACGCTCGCATGGTAAGCTCTGGATCTTAAAAAGTTTAAATCTGGAATATTACAGACTAGAATTTTTGGGCATTGTCTTATATTTTCTGCATTTTCCTGACATTTTTCGGCAAAGCGAAGTAGATAATCATATTCTACGAGAAAATACTAAATAAAACTACCATACTCTAGAATAAAACACTACAAATGTTAAAAGTTTAGCTTGTGAATATCTCAAGCCGAATTTTGAGAATTCTGAAGAATTTTCTTAACTTTTCCACATTTTTCCGCCATTTTTTTGCATCTACGAGAAAAATGCTATCAATAACCGTGTTCATTTTTCGTTGCCCAGCTTAGGCCAAAATATTTCACTTTTTAACATCCTCTTTTCTAGTTTTGATCATGGATAGAAGTAATACTTTCATTTAGTAGCCTGTGTATCTATTTTACTTACCATAGCAACATAAACAATTAACAATTTACGTTGTGATGGTTCGCTTATAATTTAATTGCATTTTATATGATTATTGTGCACTCAGAAAGTGAATACAGTGAATCAGTTACACCCCCAAATAGAGTTGAAGCGGAAAACTCCTCCCTTCGCTCGTCTCACGAAAAAATAGTATTTTCACCTCTTGTAAAATATACTATTTTTTATAGCTAGTTTCAGAGATCTGCTGTATTAAGTAATCTCAATTGATCAAGCACAAAGTAGAAGCCCCATTTAATTTACTCCATCTTCTGGCCCAAAATAAAAAATATTATGCAATCGACTATATACAGATATAGCAAATTTAGATTAAGGTACGTAAACTGCGCAGATAAACCACGCCTTGTAGAACAATGCAGGGCATTGGTATAAAACATTAGCGCCATCGCTTGACCGCGTCGAGTTGAGAACAGTGCACCCATTCTACTTTTAATAGTGTAGCTGTTTAGACGTGTGGGAATAAAATTAATTAATCTCAATCTCGTTATTAAAATGCCGTGTGTTCATACCATTTCGGAAAAAGTGCAAATTGTGAAGTGGTACTTCAAGGGCCATGCCACTGAAGACACAATAAATTTATTTACTGTGGCATATCAAGACAGACCAATCTCCTCAGCTAGCATAATTTCATATATTATTAAAAAATTTGAGAATTTTGGGTGTGTCGTGAATTATGGTAAAAAATACTGTCAACCCGAACCCCGTCATCAACAAATGAGCGAAGAACGTGAAATTCGCGAAACTAATGTCTGTGCACTTGTTGAAACTAGTGAACTTTGTTCTAGCAGGCAAATTGCTGATGAAGTTGACGTGAAAGAAAGAACTGTAAGAAATATTTTGAAAAGAAATGGGTACAATTGTTTTAAAGTTCAAACAGCGCAAGACATATTTCCTGAGGACAATTTCAAACAGATGGAATTTTGTGAAATCATGGTAAATAAAGTGAATGAGAATGAAAACTTCTTACAGAATATATTGTTTACAGATGAATCATCCTTTTCATTACATAGGAAACACAATCCATCCGTAGTACGATATTGGTCTCGGAAAAATAAACATTTGAGTGTTGCTGTGCGAACTTAGTATCCTCAAAAGTTGAACGTTTGGACGAGAATTTTAGACAATCATATTATAGGCCCACTGCTAATCGATGTCAATTTAAATGGTAATAAATATTTAGAGCTTTTACAAAACCAGATAATTCCTGCAGTTCAAAATCTTTCTGTCAACTTTGACGACATTTGGTTTCAACAAGACGGCTGCCCAAGTCACAATACCTTAACTGTTATTGATTTTCTGGAAAGAAAATTTCCCAATCATTTAATAACTACGAGAGGAATAATAAAATGGCCCCTCAGGTCACCTACTCTAGCACCCCATGATTTCTTTCTGTGGGGCCTTTTAAAGGAAACCGCGTACAAACATGCGTTTGAACGAGCCAATAATTTAGTTGAACTACGGGAAAAACTTATCCAACTTTGTGCAAGCATTACTTCAAGTCAACTCGATGATATGAGAGGTTCATTCTATAATCGGTTTGACTATTGTTTGGCACAAGAAGGTGGTTTGTTTGAATCCTTACTTCAGTAATTTATTGTTTGATAATTGTTAGTTGATTTTAGTTCCTGAGGGTTATTTAATTTTATTTTAATGTTCAATTTTTGTAATTTAATAAGAATAATTTAATTTTTGATAATTATTAGTTGATTTTAGTTTCCGAGTTATTTAATTTTATTTTAAGGTTCTATTTTCATTTCGGTTTTAATAAGAATTATTATTTTATTTCCATAGCATTTACGGCTAAAAAAGAAACTGCAGAAATGCTTTCAACAGAAGAAATTATTAGTCAAAAATGTGACAAATAACTTCTTCACTTTTGACGAAGAGATATTGTCTCGTTTCGTATTAGAAATTATTACCTACGTCCTCACCCATCCTTAGTTGATGCCGTACTAAATTCAATTCATTGTGTGCCTCTGCTTTCACGATTTATGGAACTAGCGGGGCGTGGTCAATTACATCGTTATTCCTATACCCTAAACTGCATTTTCCGAATCTGTATACATAGCTTTGTCACCATAGATGACAGAATCTGCAAAAATAGTAAAAATATTAAAAATTACCATGGACCCTATACTAAACTTATATATTTTAAACCGCTTAACCCTCAAGGTGGAGCGTACTTACCCCTAAATAAAAAAAAATAGTTCACCTGTCTAGATTTTTAATTCGGTGTAATTTAAGACCTTTAACGTTAAATTTGCTTTTTTCATCTCGAAGTTATGGAGATTGCAAAAACTGCCTTAAATTCACACTTTTTGTAGTCACTCTTTAAGAGCACGAGTAGTATTTCGGGAGGTTATTTCACGAACAAATAAATTTTTGATGTCTCGTAAAGATGCATATCCAAAGCGACGTATCTAGTGAAAAATGATGTAGGTAGAAATATTTAACAAGTGCTGCTGTAGAAAGAAAAATCCGTGAAATTTCACATATTTTAAATGTGGTATGATGTAGCGAAAACCAGGAAAGAAATTAATGCGTTAAACCAATAGATATTGTACATAAACTGATCCAAAGCCACTGAGTAGTCTTTACTGCAAAGAATTCTCGCACACGCTTCAACATTACTAGTAAAGATAAAGCAAGCACTACTATATTTGCCAATGCAGATAGTATGTGTCCATAGTTCCATTATCAGAAATAGAAATGAAATACAGTTTTAGTAGCATCATCTAACGGTATTACTAGAACCATATTGCTACAGCTTGACGCCAGGGAAATTGATAGGCATTTAATGGTACATATTTACCTATTTAACCATCATTTTTAATTTAAGAAGTTCAAAAATTAAATTAAGGTTATTTAGTCACGCAGAGAAATGTTAAACATGTGCTCCCGATTGTGATGTATATGGCATAGTTTTGATTATTAACGTGTCTCTATTTTTTTTATGGATTGTCGCAGGTACTTTATCTTATATCTTCTCAGAGTGTGTGTGACTTGTTTTTATATGTAGCATTAAGGTGGCCATTCCCTAGAAAGAGACATCCGATAGGGAAATAGTTATCATTTTTGCCCATAACTTTTTTGTCTTGGTATGCATATTTAAAGAAACTATAAGAGCACCTAAGTAGAACAAGACTATAACTATGGATTTTCACTCAATAATTAGTGTGATTTGCAAAATAGCTAGATTTAAAACAACGAAATAGGAAGATTAACATAATTTATAAATTTAAATTCAGCTGTTTTGCAAACCACTGGAATTATTGAGTGAAAATTCATACTAATAGTCTTGTTATGGTTCTACTTAGGTACTCTAGTTTTTTTTAAACGTACGCACTAAAAAAAAGAAGTTATGGCCACAAATAATAAATATTTCCCAATCGGATGTTTTTTTCTAGGGAATGGCCACCTTAAGTCATCTGTGTTTAAAAACAGAATAATTAAGCTAGTTGCTTGGTAGACATTTTGAATAATTTTAGTTGCTACAGTGATAATTATTTTATAACTATGATTTTAAGGAATGCTGCCTGTGTGCAAAATTAAGGTTTTATGAATAAAATTGTTCAAAAGATACGATTGACCATACTAAAGTTCACCTTTAGTTTATGCGAAATGTAACCAAATTTCCATAACCTCTAAGCCGGCAACCAAAGTTTTGAACTTTTTGTAATCGATTTTCTTCAGTTATTAAGACATGATCTATATATTCGCAGTGGCTGAAATGAGAGGAAATAAGTGATTCACAAAGCGTTTTTCCTTAAGATTGTTTAAAATATCACGAGGTGGAGTATATTCATTTGAAGGATGAATATGATTGTTGTAGTAATTTTCTCTATAATTCCAATCGTTTCCAAAATAATTGGGTTTTAGACTACGAAATAGGAGGATTTGCATAATCTTTAAATTTAAATCCAACCATTTTGCAAACAACTGAAATTCAATAATTTCACTCAATAGTGAAAATTCATAGTAATAGTCTTGTAGTTCTACTTAGGTAGTCTTATAATTCTTTCAAACATACGTACTAAGAAAAAAAATAATGGCCAAAATTAATAAATATTTTCCTATCGGATGTCTCTTCCTAGAAAATGGCCACGTTAATCATAAGAAAATATTACTCCCCTTATGAGCAATAACAGGCAAATAAATACTACCAATTTTAATATTTTTGTTCTCTTTTAAGAATATTTTCTTTTTGATCTAGTATTTTATTTATATGTTGAATAATTGTCAAATATATTTTAAGAATTTACCTTAATACGCTATATAGCGAGATTAGAAACAGTTACCAGAATAAAAATAATTACTAAATAATTATTCAAATTGCCCACGTTCATGGATGTTCAAATCTAGTCGAGCAGTCAATGATTTCGAAATCACGATGGGTAATGCGGGTTAATTGAAGTATATGCTTACATACGACGCGCGATGTTGTTTTTTGGTAGACAATATTGGGTTACAACAAACTTTGACATATTTTTCTCATCTTCATGAACTGTTGCAGCTTCAACGCCTTTTTAATATAGGGTGACTCAGACACAGGGCGAAGAAACAATATTACATAATAATTAATAACAGGAAAATTTAAGTGACACGTTGAGGATGTTAAAGGGATGTGTAGTTTTACCATGTTTGCTAGCCATATTATGTGTCCTTTTTACTCGAAAACTTTCAGTTAGTGGTTAATCTTTTAAAGAATTGTCTTAATTATATCTATACAACTATTATTTTGTTCTAAATATTTGCTGAACATTTTTAAAAAATGTCATATAATATCAAGTGTAGGAAAGAGTAATGTAGAAAACTACAATCATTCCATCCCCTGCGCCATTAAATCATATGACTGGTATCTCTAGGATATGATCCAAAGGGACTTGTACAAAAGAAGTAAAAGGTAATTTAAGAAGTCCGTTATTATTTTGTTAAACAAGCATAAATGTGCACTAAATTATTTCATAGATTCTTGTACTAGCTGGAAGAAATCACTATTTCCACATCCAGATTTTTCATCTGTCAGTTAAAAGGAAACATCTTGACTGTATTTGCACTCTAATATATTGAAATTATTAGTCACAGAATTTTAATAATATTTGGGCAGATGTCATAGAAAAATTTGTTGGTTTCTATCATATACATTAAGTTTCTAGACTCTTATTAGCTCCCTCTACTTATTTTCCCCTATTCAAAACCTTCCACGGAATCATCTGAATCATATGTCATTAAAATACATACGTGTACTAACCTTCAAGTGAATATCTCAATTTTATGTTAACCCCTTTAATAATGGAATGAAGGTGGTGGAGGTGGGGGGTTGAAAAATATTAGAACGAAATCTGAGGCCTTGATTTCTAGTATATACACCAAATCCCAAGTTTCTGTATTCTTACCAGTTTGCTTCACTTATTATTACCTATTTATCTCTACTTACTCCCCACTCCTTCAATGGAATCATTTCAGATGTGGTTATACGTGTACCAAGTTTCAAATGAAAATGCCAATTTTATTTTATCAACCCTATTAATAAGGGAGTGGGGGTGGTGGGTGATATGGAAAATATTATAAAAAGCCTTTGCTTCTATTATAAACACCAAATCCCAAATGTCTAGCTTGATTTACATATTTTCCCCTATTTACCCCTATTTAATCCCAACCCTTCAACCGAATCAGCTCAAAATATAATCACTTCCAGATGTCGTTATAATACATACGTATGCCAAATATCTCAATTTTATTTTATCAACCCCTTTAATAATGAAGAAGGGGTGGCGGGAGGTTGAAAAATATTATGAAAGAATCTGAGGCCTTGGCTTCTAGCATATACACCAAATCCCAAGTTCATGTGCTCTTACTAATTGCTTTACTTATTTTCCCCTATATACCCTTATTTAACCCCCAACCCTCCATCAAAATTATCTGAAAATATAACACAGTTCTACATGTCATTATAATACATAAGTGTACCAAATTTCATGTGAATATCTCAATTTTATTTTGGTGCTGAAAATATTATAAAAAATCTGTGGTCTTGGCTTCTAGAATTTAGTGTGAAATGATTCACACTATATATGTATAACAGGCATATTGGATAAATAATTATAACTGGACTTTAAAAGTAAACGGTTGTGCAAAACTAGATAAAGACATCTATTTATCTGACATCTAAAAGTATGTCTGTCTTCTTGAAAACTCAACGTAGCCTCCGTACTCTCTACCGATCCACACTCCTCTCTACAGGTATCGTCTTACACTCTCCCCCTCTGCAATTTTCACACGGTCCTCCGGCGGAGTATAGGACAATATAGTAAAAATGGCTGAAGACTGGTAGAAATGAGTCTTTTTCAGGCAACCTCGTTTCTTCTTCCAAATTCCAAACCAATATATTACCATTTGCATAACAGCACTGATAAATTGGACTCCGTTAGCAGAAGTCATCTTCCTTGGTGTCCCAAATCTAAGAATGATCGGCCCCAAACAAATCTACCAAAATCACTTCAAAACGCTGTGAAGGTACTGGGGTCTGTAGTAATCTGGCGTGTTTAAGGTTTGTCGCTTTGTATCACTCAACACAGTGTTTAATGTAATCAGAAATATATCGACGCATACCAACAAAATAGTATTTCGCAGCGATTTTCTGGAAGGTTCTATCTACTCAATAATGGCCACCAGTAGCGGAGTTATGAAACAATTCCAGTATTCTCTTTCGAAGACTTGCAGGAATAGCTAGTTGTGGTTCCATAGTGTCCCAACGGTAAAAAATACAACCTCTATCTACTCCACCATAGCCACCAGTAGCTCAATCATGAAGTACTTCCAGTATTCTCTTTCGAAGACTTGCAGGAATAGCTAATTGTGGTTCTTTAGAGTTACTGTCTGGGTCCCAATGGTAAAGAATACCATTCGCCATCGAATAACCTCTTTCAGTTCATTCAGATTCCAAGTGACTATACTCTTACTAGCTTGCTTCACTTATTTTTCCTTGTTTACCCCTATTTAAGCCCCCAACCCTTCACCGGAATTAACGCAAAATATAATCTAGTTCCAGATCTCGTTATGATACATATGTGCACCAAATTTCAAGTAAATATCTTAAACAGTTGCTGAGAAAACGTGCGCACAAAAAAAAATTACAGACAGACAGAAGAAATTTTTTCGCTCAAATTTAAAATCTCGACATTTTATGATATTGTAAGCCTATTTCAACAAAGAAAATGTGATATTTTTTTACGATTACTATGCTTCCACTCTACTACGTCGATGTATAAGTAATAGAACAAGCTGAGTTATAATGTATTTAGCAAAAATGTAAAATATACCATTTTAAACTGTGGGGTGGATGTGACTCTGTGACTGTGTTATCCGTTCTCCATGTACTTCTAATACTCCATCCACTATAAATCACCCTGTATGTCTGTTTCTTAAACAAGGTTGTTGAATAAAAACGTGGATATATATAGTACGACATTAAAACAGTGAGTTTTCCTTCAATTTCTGGGACCAAGTCGACCATACTTTTCGTATCTCTTGTATACCTGAGAGATTAAAGTTTCTTTAAAGTTTTGGTAGTGTTGAGTTAAATACTATACTGCATAGAATTATGCAGTAGCCCAAAGGTATTATGACTGGGTGCTTGTAAAATATTACAGATAATGTGCTGGGGTTTTTATAATAGGAACAAGAATGAAAAATATTATTTGCAACTATGGTTGTAAAGTTATTACCATAAATTTTGAAATAACTGCACTATTACATCCAATCTTGACCTGCGATAGTGATTATTGGCTAGACTTCCAATGTCAAAAATCAAAGCGTGCCGATGTTTTCCCGAAACCCAATTTTATTACTTCAAATTTAAATAAATAACCATAATATTGGCTTATACCAGACACATTTTAACATAACGGGCATAATAACTATTTTAATAAGCTGTAAATTTGTGAGAGCGCGTTCTGAAACTGTTCAAGTTCAACTACAAAGGCAGTTTAAATTAATTTAGCACAAAATTACACATTTTTTTATCGTGTTGAGGTTTCCATATTTGTTCAATTAACTGGTTCACAAATCACTTCTTAAAAATCTAGCAATTCCTTATAAGGTAAAGAGAGAGGGAAATTCATTTTTAGGCAGTATTTTTTACTTTTACTTCCACTTCCACATAGGGGAGTGGAGGTACAGTAATCGTAAAAAAAATTTCTAACATCTTTTTTGTTGAAATAAGTTTAGAATGTCACGAAACGTCGAGAGTTTAAATTTGAGCGGAAAAAAATTTCTGTCTGTCGGTCTGTAACTTTTTTTGTGTGCACGATATCTCTGAAAGGATTTAAGATATTGACTTGAAATTTTATAAGTACACGTATGTACTATAACGAGATCTGGAACTGGATTGTTTTTTGAATTTATCCGGTAAAGGATTGAGGGTAAATAGGGGTAAATAGGAGAAAATAAGTAAAGCAAGCCGGAGAGAATACCTACAAAAATTTGGAATTTGGTGTATATACTAGAAGCCAAGGCCGCAGACTTTTTTATATTTTCATCTCCGCACTACGCTCACTCTATTATAAAAAGGGTTGATAAACTAAATTTGAGATATTCATTTGAAATTTGGTACTCGTATATATTATAACGATGCCTAGAACTAGATTATATTTTAAGATGATTATGTTGAAGGTTTGGGGGTTAAATAGGGGTGAATAGAGGAAAATAAATAAAGCAGGCTGGTAAGAGTACAGAAACTTGGAATTTGGTGTATATACTAGAAGCAAAGGCCTCCATTTTTTTTAAATATTTTTCAACTCTCCTACCACACCCACTACATTATTAGAGGGGTTGATAAAATAAAATTGAGATATTCACTTAAAATTTGTTACATGTATGTATTATAACGACACCTGGAACTAGATTATATTTTAAAATGATTCCGTTGAAGGGCTGGGGGTTAAAAGGGGTGAATATGGCAAACTAAGTAAAACAAACTGGGATTTGGTATATATACCAAGGCCAAGGCCTCCGACTTTTTTTATAATATTTTCAATTCCTCCCACTAGTCCCATTCCATTATTGAAAGGGTTGATAAAATGAAATTGAGATTTTGACTTAAAGCTTGGTACATGTATGTGTTATTACGACATCTATAAATAGATTATATTATGAGATGATTCCGTCAAAGGCTTGGAGGTTAAATAGGGGTAAATAGGGAAAAATAAGTAATGCAAGCTGGTGAGAATACAGAAACTTGGAATTTGGTCTATTAGAAGTCAAAGCCTCTGGTTTTTGTATAATATTATTCAACTCTCCCACCACCCCCACTCCATTATTGAAGGAGTTCATGAAATAAAATTGAGATATTCACTTGAAATTTGGTATACGTATATATTATAACGACACCTGGAACTAGATTATGTTTTGAGATGATTCCGTTGAAGGTGGGGGTTAAATAGGGTAAATATGGGTAAATAAGTAAAACAGGCTGGTATAAGAGTACAGAAACTCGTGATTTGATGTATATACTAGAAGCCAAGGCCTCAGATTTTTCTATAACATTTTCCAACTCCTCCAAATTTGGTACGCGTATGTATTATAACGACATCTGGAGCTAGATTATATATTGAAATTATTCCGTTAAAGGGTTGGGGGTGTATTGGGGAAAATAGGTGGAGGAAGCTAATAAGAGTGCAGAAACTTCATTTTTGGCGTATATGCTAGAAATCAACATTTTCAATTTTTTTATGACATTTTTATTTTTTATTTATTTAATCGTCTTATTTATATTAATGTCCTGGCGGAGTTCAGCTATTGCTGTTCTACCACTCAACCAGGATACGTTCACATAGACATCAACACAACAACCATACCCTGCGATATTGCCATCTACCGCAGCTAAGACTCGAACTCAGAATAGATAACAGCGACTACACATGTTGTGCCACCCAACAGCGGTCTAGTACACTGCTACCATATTGGCAACACATTAAAAACGCCACTAAACATCCATACCCTGGCCAGGATTCGAACCCGGGACTCCGTAGTCGTAAGCCAAACGCCTTAGCATTGCGCCACCGAGTAAAGAGACTTAGAGAGAAAATCTGGATGTGGAAGTAGTGATTCCCTAGGCAGCGGTTTTACCGTTTTCTCCAGTATCAGTACATTTATAAACAAATTAACCATCATGCTTTTCGCCGATTTACTGCACTTTTTATAAAACTATTGCACATTCTATAGAATACTCGTCGCAGTCTTTTTGTAAATAATATTAGTTTTAGAAATTTTTTCTTTAATTGCAAAACTTAAAAAATAGAATTTTTCAAAATTTAAATAATAAATGTTTTATTTATTGATCGATTTTGTTAAAAAATCAATTGGGTTCTTGCTCTAACACTAAATTATTGCCCAATTTCAGTACAATCGGACTTTTCGTTCTTAAGTTATCGTGCTTACAAGAAACGTGATGGACCGACGGGCGGACGGACCGACAGATAGGCAGACAGATAGACAGACGGACAGACAGACTAACGGGCGGATGAACACTTTGAAAGTTGTCCAGAAATCAATCACCATCACAGTGATACGAAAATATTTTCTCTACGAGTGATATTAGCGGTTTTAGAAACGTATCGATCGAATGCAAGGTACTTTTCGTTTTGTATTTGCGAAGAGTACCTATAATAACATTAGCTGAAAACAGCTTGAGTGCATCCCTGAACATATTTACTGAATGGTCCCTGTAACGATCTCTGTCTTGCATTCATATTGTCTGTTATGGCTGACAATTCAATTAATATTTGATACAGCAATTTTTTGATTTTATATCTTCTGGGATATCACCAGTAGTACATATCTGAGTTTTGAACTGCAAGGTCTATTGCGTTTTTTTATAAACAATTTTGTTTTTTGAACAGTGTTTTATTAGGTAAAAAGGTGGATATCTTCGATTCTAGAGGTTCGATCGGAAAAACAAACAATCAAAAATCTTCGCAATTAAAATTTCAACAAATCTACGTTGGGTTTGGGTCATTTGAGTACGTACATAAAGTACAAAATGAAATCAAATGGCTGAAAAGCGTTAATTTTTTTAATTCAAAGCCCTGAGAGGTCAAGAGTTCCAATCGGGTTCAAACTTTCAGAAAATATACCTTGTGTTGAAAACAAAACACGGTGTAATGTTGTTCCCAAATATTGAACCTTGTGGATACAAATGAATTTGTTATGTGAAATTTGAATTGCCCTCCATTTTGAAAAAGTTGTTGAAACATTTTTATCAGAAAAGAAAAAGAATTGCGAGAACTTTAATTTTAAAAAAAGAAAGTTGATTTTTAGCTACCTGCAATGGCCGAAAATATCCATTTGTTATTATTTGGTTAATAAAATAAATGCCAAAAAGGTGGCCAAAATGACTGTAAAGAATTTTTTTTTATTTTTACCGGAAATCTGGCGTCAAGATCTACATTTTGAAATAAAATTATCCATTTTGGACTTAATGGCACAGAGTGGCGGGCAATTCAAATTTCAGACAACAAATTCATTTGTGTCCACAAGGTTCAATACTTGGGCACCAAAATTTCAGGGTGTATTGTCGTTAACGACAATTTTCTGAAAGTTTGAAGCCGATCCGAATCCTTACGTCCCTGGGCCTTAAATTGAAATAAAACCGCTTTTCAACCAGTTAATTCTATTTTGTGCGTTATATACGAACTCAAGTGACGCAAAACCAATACAGATTTGTTGGAATTTTAATTCTGATGGTTTTTGGTTCTTTGTTTGTCCCGATCGGACCTCTAGAACAGGAGAGATTCACCTATTTACCTAGAAGAACACAGTTCAAAAAACAAAATTGTTTATAAAAAAAAAACGCAGTAGGCTTTGGAAGTTCAAAACTCAGATATATACTCCTGGTGATATCCCAGAAGGTATGAAATCATAAAATTGCTGTTACAAAATTATGCATATCTTCTAGTATTTTTGGTCTTTTTTTACTACACTAAATCATTTTATCAAACAAAATTTACATAATAAATTTACATCTTTAAAAAAGCCGAATAAGCATGAATTATCGACAATAAGCTGGAAATATCAAAATTGAAAATATATTATAAAATTTGATATCACAAAAAAGCTCTGTTTTATCGAAACCTAAATTGTTATTCACATAGAATGCATATACAATAGTTTCTGCCATATCAAAAAGTGCACTTTCCTAATTGCAATTAACGTATAAAATTTAAGATGAAATTTTATATAAACCTCAACATTACAATACCGGGTGAGTCACGAATTGCGCTTGCCCCGATATTTCCTAAAATATTTGGAATAGAAAATTGAAATTTGGAGGCCTTATTACACGACTAAAATGCCATCTTTTCAATAAAAAATCAAGTTTGGTGCACATCCGGTTTGACCGGAAATGCCCACAACTTTCGATTTTTAAATGGAACACCCTATATATTTTTATATTTTTAGAATTTAGAGGAAATTTTGAATACAATACCTCCATTTTGGTCACTTTTTGATAAACATTAAAAATTTTATTAAAAAATCTATTTCTGAATCCAGAGTGCTGTGGTGCCCAAAATATATTTTAGTTTGTGTGCTACGTTACTATAAAAATAAAAAGAGCAATCTGATTGCATTACTTAATTCTCCAGAGGCGTTTAAAATTTTTAAATGTGACTTTTACCCACTAACTCGGTTTTTTTAAATGGGAATTTAATCGTTCACCAACATTTTTAAATACCTCATTTTCATACGAATCTAATGATACCAAAATTTTGAAAATCCGCTCAGAAATATTTGAGATTTCAGCCAAAATACAATGCAACCAAGCTTTTATAAACATGCGGCTAATAGATAATAGATTAGAAGGCTTTGGAAACTAAAATGGCACATTTCTGTATAAATCTGGTAACCTAATAACATTGGAAAAATCATAGTAGCCATTGAATGTAATAAAACAATATCAGCTGTCAGACAGACTCGTGTAGTTATAGGCAATCTTGAGCTATCAAACATTTAATAATTGTGAGCGCAAAGAACGTTACAATTAAGTTTAGCATAGGTATGTGGAGGTAAACATAATTACATCCACAAGGACATTTGCAATAGAATGCGACATCAGTTCGGTTTTCAGAGTTTTATTTAAATGAACATAAATATCGGGCCAATAAGTAAATAAAAATCAATTCCGTTTGAACAATTAAACTTAAACTAGGTAACAGTAGGTATCTTTAAAATAATTAATATAATTAAAACATAAATTTACATTTATAGATATTGTTCAAAATGTCCACCATTTTTTTCTATACACAATTCGGCTCTGCGTACAGTTGCTTGAATGGCTCTATGCAATTCAGCCGGCGTTATTTCATTAAGAGCCCGTACAACTTTATTTTGCAGCTCTTCACGGGTATTTGAAGAAGTTTTATAAACTTTATTTTTGAGAGTGCCCCATACATAATAGTTGAGGGGTGTTAAGTCAGGTGACCTAGGAGGCCACCTGACATGACCTTGATTTGCGATAAGGCGTTCACCATGCAAGTTGTTTAAATATTCCATCACTCTTCTGGAATTATGTGGGGGAGCACCATCTTGTTGAAAAACAGATTTTGTAAATAGGCAAGAGGAAGTAAGTCAAGAAATTCTGCTGTCTGGTTTTGTAAAGAGAATAAATATCGTTCGCCAGTAAGTGTTGGATAAAAAAATATGGGTCCAATTATTCGATCTCAAAGTACTCCAAGCCAACAGTTAAACCCAAATCTTTCCTGAGTATTCTCCCGCCCTACCAACCTCGGATTTTCTTGAGCCCAGTACCTAGTATTATTTCTGTTAAACATACCTTGGTTCGTACTGCATTTAAGAACCAGTTGCAATATACTAGCCTCCTGTCGTTATCATCTCCATAAAGATGTTGGTGTATTTGGTATTTATAAAACGGAAACTTATGTTTCTTTAAAGTTCTGCAAACCGAAGACTGACTAATGTCGCATTCCATTGACAATTCCCTTGTAGATGTTGTTGGGTGTACCATCACAAATCCTAATACATCAATTTCTTTGTCCTCACTTACAATAAATGTTTGATGGTCATCTTGTTGATTGGGTTCGTTTCTTAATTCTTGTTCCACTCTGGCAAACAAGTGTCTGCTTGGATGACGTCTGTTGGGATATCGTTGCTGATATAGTTCTGCAGCTGCAGTTGAATTTTTGAGACGCTCTCCATATATCAGTAACATATCGACTTTTTCATTTCTACTAAAATTATTCATTTTCCTTAATTTTTACTCAAAGAGATTTCCACAACGCTTTATTTTGTATCTGTCTGACAGCTGATATTGTTTTATTACATTCAATGACTGCTATGATTTTTCCAATGTTATTAGGTTACCAGATTTACACAGAAATGTGCCATTTTAGTTTCCAAAGCCCACTAATCTATTATCTATTAGCCGCATGGTTGCATTGTATTTTGGCTGAAAGCTCAAATATTTCTGAGCGGATTTTCAAAATGTTGGTATCATTATATTCGTATGAAAATGAGGTATTTAAAAATGTTGGTGAACGAATAAGTTCCCATTTAAAAAAACCGAGTTAGTGGGTAAAAATCACATTAAAAAATTTTAAACGCCTCTATCGAATTAAGTAATGCAATCATATTGCTCTTTTTATTTTTATAGTAACGTAGCACACAAACTAAAATATATTTTGGGCACCACAGCACTCTGGATTCAGAAATAGATTTTTTAATAAAGTTTTTAATATTTATCGAAAAGTGGCCAAAATGGATGTATTGTATTCAAAATTTCCTCTAAATTCCAAAAATGTAAAAATATATAGGGTGTTCTATTTAAAAATCGAAAGTTGTGGGCATTTCCGGTCAAACCGGGTGTGCACCAAACTTGATTTTTTATTGAAAATATGGCATTTTAGTCGTGTAATAAGGCCTCTAAATTTCAATTTTCTATTCCAAATATTTTAAGAAATATCGGAGCGAGCGCAATTCGTGACTCACCCGGTATACCAAACAAATCTCTAGCACAAGACAATAACTGAATATCATAAAAGAATATTCCACTAAAATTCTAACCACTAATTCATTTTTTACGCTGTACACCCTATATTAGTGTCAGCGATATTCGGTAATCTGGTCCAGCGTGTAAAATTTTGGTTATTTACAAGCCGACACGCACATAAAGTCAGGGCCATAAAGGCAATTCCGAGTACCCCATAGTAGTTAGCATGGTTCTCCGCCTCTTCATCCGGTTTCAATTTACCATTTGCTATATGGCCCTACCAACAATCATTTGTTTATGTTATGGTATGTTTGTCTTGTTTAAAATATGTATATGGAACGTTTAGCGGCTCATGCGAAGGACACAGAACAGAAGTTTGCCTAAAGTGTGCTTTAATATGTCAATTTTTGTATACTTGTTTGCTGAATGTAAATGTACATTTAATGTAGAAACGGAGATATTTACTCAAGAAAAGTTAGGATTGTAATAAATACTAAAGCAGAAATTGTCTCTCAAATGACAAAATAGAACATTTTTCCTGCTAGGAATATTTTGCATTTTGGAAGAACTTGAATCAATATATACCCCAATAGTGCAACAAAATTGTTGCAGAGCCCTCAGGTATGACGGGAAATAACTCTAAAATAAATATAATCTGAGCTATGTTGAATCGCTAAAAATCTTTCCAGAAATGTTCCATATGAGTGGTTGATCCACAAAGATCAATCTATGTATTTTGTGGATTTTCCCCTAAACTCAAACCGCCAAAATATTTCTTAAATAGGAAGGTACAGATTAGAACCTAAAATGCACATATACAAACAGCGAAAAATGGATAGAATTTCTCTGAAACAGAAAGTAAACACTATAATCTGTATGCCCATGTTTCTTGCGATACAAAATTCAAATGCGAGTTTGAAAAGAGCACTTTAGACATTTCCTTAACCCAGAACACACCGAAATAGAAGTCATTACGTTAATCCTGGCAAGTTTCACAAGTCTGATCCTACCGTCGTCTCCATTGACATAAAAACATGGGTATGTACAGTTTCGTACATATATTATATTTATATATTTACTATACCAATAATTTAATGTTGTTATTTTATTTTTGCGGGTTAGGTTAATTAAGATTATCCAGGTGATAAAATTTTTCTGGCCATGGGTTCAAACTCAGAGTTATAAAAAACATAAATAACATAGATAGAGTTCTCATCTTTACTTCGTTATTTCAGAGAGATCCAATTCATTTTTCAGAGTTTTTTTTTGAGGTTAAGGTGCGATGGGGCAGAAATAGTCGCTCTACGATCTTCATATTGAAGAATCGGCACATTTTCATGACTAGCACCCATGAGAAAGTATTTTAGTGGCTTTCACCCATAAAGAAAGTTGTTCAGGAAGAAGACATAATCCTTTATGGTGAGTCCTTTTGAATATAATAGTTTGAGACTGAAAACATAAACTTTCACGAAACATTATGCATCGCCTTTATTCTCTTACAGTTTGATTTTGTCAGATTCGATGGCTACTAATTTATTTTTTTCTTCACCCTTCTAGAAGGGGTGGCAATCTTCCCAAGCGGCAATTTTTAATAGGTAAACTTTTAATGCTGGATCATAAATACATGATTTAATTATACTCAAATTCATTCTTTGGAGCTAGGTTCCAAGGTAAAAACCTAACTGCAGTGCATTAACAATTTTTATTTAACGGTCATTGATCTTATCAATGTCAACATCAATCTTTTTACAGACTCAATGAACGTGAAATACTGTGCTGTGAAGAAGCAGTAAAATTGGTGTAATTGTTATAAATAATATTTCTTAAAATCGTATTATTTTAAACTACAGGAACTGTCTGTAGTAATAAAAAATTGTAGGAAACCAGCCTAAGAAAAGAATCATTTTCTCTATTGACCAATAATACCAGGCGATAACAGAAGGATAAGTTCTATTAATTCATTATATAAACCTAATTTTAAACAGGAGGCAAACACCTGGAATGGAAGGTAAACGGCAATTGAAATTTATTACTACAATAGCATGAATGGATCTCTCAGGTCCATTTCTCATTTGCAACTACGCCGATTTTTTTTACCCCGGTGCAAATAATTTTAAAAAATTCTTATAGTAGGCCAATATATCTCTCAGACCACCTTGAATTGGTAGTTACCGTGGTATAGTTAATAAAAAAAGTTTCTTGTAGCAAACTAATATAGGGTTTGAAAAGCAAACGAAATGGATGAATGAAAAACAGACACGAAATTCTAGGAAATCCCTCTTGACGCAAGCGGGCAGGCCGAATATTCAGGCAGATTATCCAAGAAATCAGAAGAAATAAAATAAGAAAATGACTATCATAATGTTAGGTGACTTCAAGACTCATGCGGGTAAAAACAATCAAGCTAATACAAACAAGAACATCAATGGAAAACCCTCGGAAAAACCGTACTTCACACTTAGTCAAATGTAGATGGAAGCACATTAGAAACTTGGCACATAACTCTGATGGGACAATAATAAACACACAGAGCAAAAGCCAAACCTGTCTGAATACATGGAGCAACGCAAACACCAACTCCTAAATTGGCCGCATCCTGGTGGATAGAAAAATAAGAGAGAGGGTTAAAAATATTAAGGCAAAGAAGAACAAAGAGCAACATAGTCCATAAGAAAAACTAGAGACAAAGAAACTGGAAGTACATAAGGGATACAACAAACGCCAGATAATACTTGGAAGATTTTCCTGCTATAGAAAGAAGAATATGAAAAAGAAATGCCACAAGAAAATGAAATGCAATTAATAAAACAAAACCTTGACTGATCAACAATGGGTTCCAAAATAAAAACAGCGACGGGGAAAGCGCTGACGCGGAAGAAATCATCCATGAGCACGCAATAAATACGATGAACTAAAGAAGATGAAAGCAGCAGAAGAGGCAACAACACATGATCAAAAGAAAATGAAAGCTCGCTAAAGAATACAACAAAACAGCAAATAATGACACCTAAAAGGAATACATTAAAAAATATCAAGGATATACACACTGCTAGATCAGAAAAAAAAAGAAACAGAAGATTCAGAAGAAGATCAACACGGAGATGGTGAAAACTTTAAAGAGGCATCTCAGAATCACCAACACTTCCCATCGTATATCCCTACACCATGCGTCATATGGGTCTCGCTGCTGGCAACAGTCATGTCCCATATCCAATCCGGAGTACGTAACCGGTCCGGCAGTATAAAAAAATATACAGACTAAATATTCGAAAGTGGCAGCAATGCCCACCGTACGCTGGCTAATCCATAAATCAATCAAATCAGATTCTTTAAAACTGCAGATACCTTTCAAGTCAACGTAAACATGAAAATTTGCAAGTATTCGTTTAAATTTAAAAATTCTAAATGCCAGTCAACATTTCCATAAAATTGTGCCTTATGACCATCCGACTGTCCATACCTGTCAATCATCCTTCTTTTTTCTTTTCTTAAAAACCAATAAAATATACGATACATAAACAGCCTCAGATTTAATAATCTGGTAAGCCTCGTTGAAAGCCCATTGACTGTATGATTAACATAATGGATGTTTTCACAGCTTTAAAATATATTTCTTTTTGTATTTTAACTAATCGAAACATACCTCCAGGTAGGAGCAGGTGAAATAATACACCAACCCTTGCTTACAAGCACAATTAACCTTCCAACAACCACTTAACTTCGGTGAGATATTTTACTTTACCAAGCTAGAATAATTACCTTCCTTATTTGTTTGTTTATAAAATATGGAACTTCTGTAGTGCAGTTGCTGAAAATTTTGCTACGAATTTGTTTATTTGTTTAGGCGAAGTCAGTGATGAAAACGGTTAGAATAAACTGAGAACAAAGGTCTGCCGATTTGGCAATAAACTAGATAAAAGTGCACTGAATAAACACAACAACCCGTTTCCTAAATATAAACATTTTTTTTGGTGCGATTGTAAACTTAAAACGTGTCTGAAGAGCTTCGCATTAGGTTGTTTATTGGTGTCTGCAATGTATACAGGATGATTTAAAATACTTGCAGTGTAAATACATGATTTTGTTATTTACTAATTTTTACACCGAGTATATTGGTATTATTTGACAACTTATTCTAAGCTTACTCTATACATAACTAACTACTTTTAAATGAAAAAAGGAATGAGAACAATAATGGAATAATTTTTAACAACGAACTAATTACAAAATTTCGGCAAGATCAGTTTCTTACTTCTTGAGGAGTTAACAATTTTTTTTTAATCCTCAATTAACAATTGTGCCATTTTTTGTAAAATCCATTTATAATTGGGAAACTCATTTAAATGATATCCCGTTGGAATTTTTGAACAAACGAAATTTTTGCCGATTTTATGTGGTTTTCTACGCCTGAAATTTTGTATGCGCGACATAAATGAACAAGTGTCTTGTTATATTTTAAAAGTTGTACCATTTCTAAAAAAAGCAGCTCTTTAGATATGCAAGAGTGGATTCTCTAAAGTTAAAATATAACAAGATATTTGTTTATTTAAGTATATCGCAAATAAAAAGATTCACGCATAGAAAACCTCATAAAATCGGTCAAAATTGCTATTTAAAAAATTCCAGTGGGATATCATTTTTCAATAGTTTTTTGAATTTTTTAAATGAGTTTCCCAATTATATATGGATTTTACAAAAAAATGACACAATTGTTAATAATTAAGGATTTAAAAAAAAATAGATTATTATTTACTCAAAAAGTAATAAACCAATCTTACTGAAATTTTTTGTACGTTATCGGAACAACATAGACACCATTTTCAAGAATATTTAGTCCTCCATGTGCAGTTGTTTTTAAGAAAAAAAAATAGTGAAAATAACGTGTTTTGAGAGCTTCGGAAGCCATTTGCAAATAAAAAATTTCACCTAGCGAGCTCTATCGCTGCTACTTTTTTAGAGAATTTCATAACGAACAATTTTCCTAATACATGTGTTATACTAAATGTTCGCAGAAACGGAGATATTTAAAGAAATATAGAAAAGGACTTATTTTACTCACTAATTGTTAATTATCAAATCAAGCGGTTTTCTAATTTGTAAGCAAACTTGGGTGTTCAACTACTCCCTAAAACGAAGCGGTTCCAAGAATAGTCTTGCCTATGGGCAAAAAATCCAATCAAAATCCCTCGCCATCTAGCCTATTAGAAACAGGAATATTTCTACACATTAACAGTAATACCTATAGAGAACAAAATAAAACAATTCGATGTGAAAAGCAACGAGCATAGATCCATAAATATGGTACCAGTCTACGAAAAA
The DNA here is from genome assembly GCA_963583905.1 of Stenurella melanura. Taxonomy (NCBI): domain Eukaryota; kingdom Metazoa; phylum Arthropoda; class Insecta; order Coleoptera; family Cerambycidae; genus Stenurella; species Stenurella melanura. The sequence continues at coordinate 33,109,122 of OY757312.1, read as the reverse complement.
TTACTAGAATTATCTGCTAAAGAAAAAACAATAGAATATATAGAAGCCAACAAGCTATTATCGAAATATCAAGCTGGATTTCGAAAACTAAATCCGTGCGACGCTGCTTTTCAAACAACATTATCAAGTTTGGAAAACGCCTTAAATGAGAAACATATCATTATGGAGGTTTTTATAGATTTCCGCAGAGCTTTTGAGACAATAAATTATTATTATTATTAAAGTTAAGAAATCACGGATTTGGACATAACATTGTGAAATGAGTTATTTAGGAAATAGAACATAGGTACCTAAATATAAAAATGACACGTCCGTACCAAAAGAGACAATATTCGGTGTACCGCAATGAACCGTTATGGGGCCTGACCTGTTTGTTCTGTATATAAATGACATTATGAAGTACTTTAAAAAATGCAGCAAACTACTATTTGCCGACGACACACTGATATACTTGGTGATAATGTAGACTCGACTATAAACATAATAAACAGTGAGTTTAAAGAAGTAGAAACATGGTTGGACATGAATAGCCTTGGCTTAAATATAGATAAAACTAAGTTTATAATAATTAGAAGTAAATACACCGAATAAACACAGTAAACAACCAAGAGTAACCATTAATGGCAAAGAAATGGACAAGTTAATGAAAGTATTTAGGTGCAATTATTGATCGTCATTTAACGTTCTCCGAACATGCTTTTTATATTACCTAAAAAATAGCTTAACAAGTTAATTTGATGGGACGCATAGGAAAAGATTTTAGTATATGAACGAAAATAACCATATATAAAACAATTATTTTAACACATTTCAACTTATGATAACCGAAAAACTAGAAAAATTTAGCTACCGTTTCACGGACAAAATAAAGAACTACGGACCAGAACAAGCTAGAGAAACAATGTCGTTATTACTTTTGCACGAAATTTGCCTCCACTATTTTAATTACTTAATATAAAATATTAACAGTAAAGATACATTATCCAACAGTGATTATAGTTTAACTTTATTTGTTAATCTCTACGCTGCAGATGAATTATGAATTCGTCATAAAATACACTTCACATTGTTATTGCAAAAATGACAGGATAATCAAAATTTAGATAAATTTCTTATCACTTTACATGTAAATTAACTGTTTATAATAACGACATATCCGTAGAAATGAGATAAAAGCACATTTTAATTTATGATTTTATTATGCGATGTTTAAAGTGTATATAGCCGATTTCCTGTTTCTGATTTGATCTGATTCACAAAGGAAAAATTCAATAAAACGTTCACATCAAAATATATAATAGACCAAGCAAATAAAGGCTTTGACGTATATAAATTAGTAGGGGAATGTTCTTGCAGAATGACTTTGGGAGAGGTAATAGGAGAGGCTTCTCATCTCGTGAGTCAAAAACTTTAATTTGCATCATCGTTTTTTATAAACAATTAGAGCGGAGAATCAGTTTTCTTGAAATACTGGAAAAACTATCGATCGCAGAGGAAAGTGATGAATACATTTGTGCTCATTTAAAATCCCTACAAATTAAAATCGTTCCAGCGGTAAAGAAGTTTCTGCAAAAAAACCTGCATTGTGCATAGTAGTATATTATTATATGAGCAATAGGGTGTGTGCACTGTTTTTTTTTAATCGAAAATTATAAAGTACTCATGGTATTTAGTATAGCTGAAACAATTTTTCGACAAAAAAAAAGTTTTTAAGTAATTTTAAAAGAAATTTAGTTTTGAATTAAATATTTGCCACAAAAAAGGGCAAACCTATATCCTATACATTTGTGACATCACTCATCATATATGTCAATCTACAATCTGTCAAAAACACGTTCTACGACTTAAGTAAAGTTAGCAACGCGTTGCCAGCAACGCATTACCAACTTCACCCTTTCAATTTGACTTGGCAATAGAAATAAGTTTTGAGTTTGATGATGTCACTGAACTGAACTTGATTGAATAAAAACTTTTTATTTGGACTAATATTATTTATTATTTATTGGTGAAGCTAACAACATCATTGGATGCGAAACATTTTCCTGTTGAGGAAGCTCTGTGTCTCACATCACTTTTAATTTTACATATCACATATTTACTACGAAAGAATGGTTTGGCCTGCACCCCCACACTTTTAGTATGTATAATTTGACCTGTCTTGTTGATAAAATTGTTCTAACACATGTTTGTCTGCACATAATCTGACCTGATCAGTGCTCGTACTGGGTTGATCAAAATTTACAATTGGTGATAAATATTCCTGTTCACTAAATATCGTTTCCATATTTTTAGCCAGCACAATTTGAATATCATCTTGTTCATAAACATGTTTCATCACCTGTTCGTTTAATCTGACCTGCTCAGTGCCTTTGGATTGATGACAATCTGTAACGGGTGATACATCTTCTAATATAATGGAATTCGTGTCCTGCATTAAAGCCTACTCAACTAACTGTTCTCTTTGCCGCTTTAAAGGGAGATATTTTTCTGGTGTAGACGCATCTCTTTTTGTTTAGATTGCGATTCTCTGCTTCAAATCATTTAATTCTTCGTGATAAAGTTATTATTTGGGGCATTTACAGCAGTATTTCTGCATGTTGGTACAAAACACCACTTATTTGCTACTCCACTCATATATCTGACTTATATTAATGACATTAATAATATCTGACATATTGCTTTTAACATTGGATTAAAACTTATTTCCGTTGTCTCCCATTGACGCCACGTGACGTCATCTTCTATATCAATGTGTGTGAAGTTGGCAACGCGTTGCCAGCAAAGCGTTGCTGACTTCACACATAAGATGTATGACGTCACATGATGTTTTCGAAATCATTCAAATATTTGAATTTTAGGTCGATTTGTTTATTAAATATTTATTTTAAACTCATGATATGATTAATATGAATGCGTCTAGGCTTTCATATTTATGTATTACTTGATATTAATACATCATTTAAAGTGAATTGTTATATAGTGCACACACCCTATTATGATAGCCATAATTCACGAAGATGACGTTCGAACCTACGACACAGTATTTCCATATACGACATCGCCGTAGCCAAATAGAGTTAAAATCAACGTATTGCAAATTTTAAGTTTAGTATTTGAAGTTAAAATGTTTTTTTAAATTGTACAATTTCTTTGATCGAAAATTTGAGAGCTTCGCTATGTTAACAATATGTTTTTCAATTTTAATGCCGAATTTATATGTATATATTCTCTAATTTTTATCATCATCAACAATATAGTACAGCCAAATTAGCCATTTAGGGTTACAAAAATTATAATAAAAGGATCATCTCCGGGATTTAAGTAGGTAATAACCTAACCTAACCTGGAGAACGAGACGATGCATTCTTTGCACTTTCAAGTTTTGGGAAAATTCAAGAAAATTTGGAAAAACTTTTGATTTTCGGTTTTGTTGCTCTAGCGGCCAAAATAATGAAAATTGAGAAAAAAGTATGTCTTACTTAAGCCGTTTAGAAAATAAATCGAGTTTTCCACTTATGGTTTTGAGCCGCCTCGAAATGCGCGAAAAATAAAAATTCTCCGGGACTTTCGTACAACCGGGCTCATCGATCGATAATTCTTACCATTCAGAGCCCGCGCCCGTAAAAAAATGAAAATAACATAAAATGTAGAGACAAGTCTCATCTTTAATGTGAAACTAATCACAAAATTCATAAAAAATTTATCATAGAGAAAAAGTGTTAGAAGATGGCTTAGTAGACTTTGTACAGTTGATCCACAGATTTATTCATATCTTTGCCGGGAATCATTAGAATGATAATTCAATTTGCTAATATATTCTCATATAATGATATATTAATCCAATGAAAATTTTATTGCAACTACTTTTGTGGGAAAAATATGCCTTGCGATTATAGTAAAGGGTATATTTCTCATCGATCAGTCACCTCCAAATTTTGGATTTCAATTCGCTATATATTAATTAATAATAATAGCACAGTCTTAATTTTTGGATTATAAGTACAATAAAATATATTCTTTCGAACGACATTAGAGTTTATTAAATACGTGCAGTATTTTTTGAATCTGTCTACATTATTCATACGCGTTCAGAAAATGCACAATTATACAGTAAAACATGCAACGTATTTGTTTCTTAACATTCTTCAATGAGATTCTCACGAAATATAGACTGGAATCAAATCCATACAGTGAAAAGCACCCATTGTTACGGGAGAAATAGGGGGTCATCCATTAATTGCGTCACACTCTGAGGGGGGGCATAAAGTGTGACAAAGTGTGACAAGAGGGGAAGAGAGGTCACACTTTTGTGACATCACATTATTTACATCTACGTATTCCATTGTTTCAATTGAATGGAATTAAAAAAAAACAAAAATTCAGAAAATTATACGCGTTCAGAAAATGCACAATTATACAGTAAAACATGCAACGTATTTGTTTCTTAACATTCTTCAATGAGATTCTCACGAAATATAGACTGGAATCAAATCCATACAGTGAAAAGCACCCATTGTTACGGGAGAAATAGGGGGTCATCCATTAATTGCGTCACACTCTGAGGGGGGGCATAAAGTGTGACAAAGTGTGACAAGAGGGGAAGAGAGGTCACACTTTTGTGACATCACATTATTTACATCTACGTATTCCATTGTTTCAATTGAATGGAATTAAAAAAAAACAAAAATTCAGAAAATTATACCTCAAAATTTAAAATGTGAGACGTCACAACGGCTGGGGGGGGGTGACTCGAATGTGACAACTTGTGACATACGGGGAGAAAGGGGTAGAAAACCATAAAATTTGCGCGACGTAATTAATGGATGGCCCCTAGGTAGGATGCATAAAACTCAAAAATATGAATAAATCAACTGTATAAAGTTTACTAAGCCACCTTCTAACACTTTTTTTTCTATGATAAAAATTTGTATGAATTTTGTGATTAGTTCCACATTGAAGCTGACTTTTCTCCACATTTCATGTTATTTTCATTTTTATAGTGGCTCTGACTACTAAGAATTATCGATCTATGTGTCCGGTCGTACGAAACTCCCGAAAAATTCTCATTTTCCGCACATTTCGGAGCAAAACTATAAGTGGAGAACTGGATTTATCTCCTAAATGGCTTAAGTAAGACAAACATTTATAAAGACCATTTTGTAGAGAAAGAGGCGAGCTACAACTTTTGTTCAAAACTTTTTTCTCTATTTTCATCATTTCAGCCGCTAGAGCAAAAGATAACCGAAAAGCAAAGTTTTTCCAAATTTTTTTGAATTTCTCCGGAACTTGGAAATGCAAAGAATGCATCATTCCATTCCACAGGTTATTACCTAAATTAAATTCCGGAGATAATTGATTGAGATTTTGAACCATTTAATGTTTTAAAGTCTATGATTGCATGCATAATATGCATGTATGTTTTCTAAATCAAAATTTATAATGATTTCGGCTGTTTAAAACTCTGATACATTAAGAGAATAATAAATGTGTGAATTATCTGCATATTGATGTAACAAGCAATATGGTAAACTATTGGACATATCGGTGACATATGTAGACAATAATAATGCCCCTTAAATTGTCCTCCGAGGGACACCACTCTTTAGGATTTTAGATTGCGAATAATCTCTATTACTAGTAAGTAATATAATAATAATAATAATTGTTTCATTTCGCTGAGGTAACTGTTCAGTTACCTCAGCGAAATGAAACAATTATAAATAGAGCTTATGTTCATAAGCTCTATTGCATTACTTCAGAAAGCAAAATAAGGCATTGTTGCTAGTAACATTTTATGATCCAGCGTATCAAAAGTTTTTGAACAGTCTAGATATGTGGGATAGTTATGTTTTATTGGAGAACCCTGTATAATAAAAACAAACAAAAAGATTTAAAACTTTAGCCTGTATTGTATTTGGTTTCGGCACACTTATTATAGATCTGCGCCTACCAGACGGTTTATTTTTGAACAATAGTTTATTTAATAGACTGGATATACGCACTGTGGAAATTCTAAATATAAGAAACGTTACTTCCAATATTTTAATAACTAACCCGTTCCCAGCCGGATCCAGCGAGATGAGAGTGAGCGTGCGAACACTAAATGTATTTACGCGGAATGACATGACATGCGAGTGCGGCGGTGGTAGGTAAAACCGGCGATACATAAATATAAATAATTCATGTGTTCTGTTGGCGGTGGCTCAGTGGGTGCGACGTGGTTTTCTGGGAACGGCACACATGATCCCAGTGACCGTGGACCAGCCACTGACGTCACATTTGCCTGGCCTACACATCAAAGCCGACCTCGCGATCACCCAGACTGCCCCGAGACCGGTAAACAACGCTCACTGTGTGGTCATGTGTTCCAAAGCCAAAGAGGAGATAAACAGGGTTCATTGGAGAACTATTCCGCCAGTGGTAATATTTTAGTTAATTTCTGTAAGGCTCAGAGTGCACCGTGTATTTCTAATATGGCAAAATGTATGTCGAAGATGTCAGGGGCGAGGGGCATTTTAGGGCGGATCTGCTAGATTTTGGCCACATGTTGGTAAACACAGTATAATCACTTAAATAACAGTCCCATTAATAACAAAGTAACATGAGTTATGATTTATCTAAACAGGTAAAACTCAAATAATATCAAATAATTGAAAATGCAAAGGACTCCCAAGGGGTTTTGTTCTGCCCACCGGGGAGAGGGTTTTCTCCCAGGGTGCTCCAGGAGTCTATTTCTCATGACCATATATGGAAATTATTCTTCACATTCCTTAACGCAGTCGGTACTTGCTGACAACGCTCTATTGACTAAAATGAATTATGTGCTTTTAGCCGTCTATTATGGTATCGAAGGACATGTACAAGGGTATCGTCTCCGGCATGTATATGAAAAATACATTGTGGACTACGGAGCACTGCAGTTGACGGTTTCACAGAGGTTCAATGGTGGAGTTTGAAGAAACAGATCAGGAACATCGAAAATGACATTATAGTCTAAAATCTATCGTAATTATTATACCCTTCGTCAATACAAAACGAAGAGTATATTGAACAGAACTCATTTAGGAAAACAATATAAAGTTTAGGCATTATTATTAAAAAGTAACAGACACATTCTAATATTTCGAGCAAACAATATTGTGAATGAAAATAGATTATTTGATGACGTAGATCACTCAATATTTTCTGTTTTGTGTTTAAAAAACATAATTTTATACCAAGCATTGACGTTAGACGACGTCAATGTTTCGTATCCTGTATTCAAGTTCAATTTACCTCACCGATGATCCTTCATTTGAACTTATATAATTTAAAAGTCACTGCAGTTACAGTGAATCCAAAGTTGCTTCTAAAACTATTCTAACCTAAAGAAATCATTTTTCTCTAGTTTTCAATTTCGTTTAAATATCGTCTTTGAGAAAATTTATCACGTAAACAAGAGTAACTCGATGTTTTAACGGATCGAGATGATTGGACTTAATATGAAAATTAGGCCTCACTGGTTTCTAGTTATAGTTCTTCTAATGTATCTAGTGGGTTGAAGAAACGTGGCAAAAAACATTAAAGATACCGGCGTTTCCACTAGTTAGGGAAATGGAGGAGGGACAGGGTTGGCTTTAGTTTTTCCTAAATATTGAAAATTAACTGGAAAGTGTCAATAGTAATCCCCGTTTACAAGTCAGGGAAATGTTTAAATTTGACAAATTATAGACCTATATCCCTTATTAACAACTTTGATAAAATATTTGAGAAATGCCTAAAACAAAGATTAATAGAATTTTTAGATAGTCACAATATACTTTATGCGAAACAATTTGGATTTAGGTCAATGAAAAATACAGAAGATGCAGTTTTTGACTTTACAAACCTAATAATGAATAACTTAAATAGAAATAAAAAATCACTTACTGTATTTGTAGACTTGGTCAAAGCATTTGACATAGTATGTCATAAAACCTTATTAGCTAGACACGATGAGGTTGGAATTGGGGGTGACTCATTGAAACTATTGTAAAATTATTTGTACAACGGAATGAGAATACCACAAGGTACTGTGCTGGGTCCTGTCCTCTCTCTTGTATACATTAACGATATTGGAAATTTATTGACAAATGGTGGTATCATCTCATATGCTGATGATACAGCTACATTATTTACAGGTGTGAACTGGCAGGATGCATACAGGAAGGCAGAGGTTGGACTCGGCAAAGAACAAACTTGGCTAAACTCCAGTATCTTGAGTCCTAATATGACAAAAACCAATTACGTAACATTCTCGATCTCAGATGTTGACCAACTTGATACAGACATTTTAAAAATCCATGAAAATAACTGCTTGGCAGACGAATAAATGAATTGTTCATGTGGGGGAATAAAAATAATAAAGTCAGTAAAGTATTTAGGTGTAATAGTTGATCAACATCTAAGGTGGACTGACCACTGTGATTATGTAACGAAAAAAAATTGTAAATTATTTTACCAATTTTACCAAATAAGAGATATTTTAAGCAAAAAACGACTTCAAATTCTATATAATGCTTTGGTTGAGTCTATCTTACTATGCTGCATAGTTGTTTGGGGTGGGGCATATAACAATGCTCAACATAATCTTTCCATATGCCAAAATTCTGTTCTAAAGATTATTTGTTAAAAAGAACGTGTATATTCTACAGCATTACTTTACAAAAATACAGAGACATTAAACATTAGATCACTCTATGTTCAATGTTGTCTAAATTATTTACTAAAAATAAAACCTTTATTCCTAACAGTTTTCCACAACTACGAAACCAGATCAACATGTACTGAAACATTAACAATTCTTTTTTTCGCTAAAACTCGCAAAATTTTTTAATGTTTTACCAACTAAAATTAACTTATTATACTTATATATTAATAAACCTCACAAATTTAAAAAATAAACTAAAATTTTTATTATGAAAAACTCGATTTTTACAAAGTACTCGATGATCGGGCAATATAATTCTATAAAACAATTATTATATATATGTTTACTTTATATGGGTAACATAGTGACATTCTCATCCTTTCGGTAACATAATGACCTGCCTCTGTACTCCTCCTCTAGGGCTTTTATAGATCTTTGAGAAGGGGTGATCACAACGCAGGCCTGGTGTGTTCTTTAATACAGCATGGTCTAACGTGGCATCCCTTATCAAAATTTCTACATAGGAAAAATTCGTTTTTACTATGTTAAGAACTTACTTAAAGTAAGTTTGAAAACAAATGATTTGATTTGATTTGAACTTTGAACTTGATACTGCAATAATTAATTATTTATATCGAAGAGAGAAGTGTTAAAAGAAGTAATTATTAACTGTACTGTAAACGTTTAGTTTCAATTTTAACCATATAAAACTGATTTAAAATGTTTAAATCTTTTCATTGCAACTTTTAGCCAATAACTACCTGTACGAAAAGAAGCCGATTCTGTACTACCCTAGTATGTGCCTGTTTGTACACAAGGCCATATATCACACTATGAGGCACGGGGCATAGGTGGGACCTGCGTATTATTATAGAAATTGACTTGTAGTAGAAACATGTTTTAAGCTATAAAGGTAACATAGAATTTAATTATTATTTTTTAAAATATAATATATCCATTCTATAATATTTCACACTGAAATTAAGGTGCTAACACACTTTTTATATTTCAAATTACATATACGAATGAGTCCACTTGCCTCTCATTCAAAGTGAGAGGCGGAGTTTCAGTTTTCTTTACAACTTTTTCAACCCATTAGATACATGAGACCAACTATGCATCGATATATTTTAGCCTTTATACAGGGTGTAATTAGTTTCATGTCATTAAAAAAACTCGTGGTAGGGAACGACAAGACAAACAAAAAAACCATGGGGTCTAAAGCTCATAGCTTTGGAGAGAAAAGAGAAACAAAAATTTCGCAAATTTTCAATAAAACTTTTTGAGAACTGCTGGAATATTGAGGTAGGCTTAGATCATCGCGCGTGTTTTTGCCTATGATACTCAATATTTGTGTAGATAGCTCTAAAATATCGGCGGTTTTTAGCGATGCGATAAAGATGAAAGACATTTTCTGAGTGTTTAATAGATCTGATCTGAAGAAAACTATACTCTAACTCTCCCTTGTGCAATATTTTAGTTACTGCGGGTGTTTCATTATGTACACACGTCCAACCCGCCGTTCGTTATTTTTGAATTTCGCGTCATTGTGTATTTATACTTAAGATTTATTTTATTGACTTACCGTTCAAGTTGTCAAATTCTTGATTACGTACAGACATAACTTACTTGTTCATCCTTTTTGTATTCTTTTTTGGCTTTTGTACCAAGTTGTTATTTTATTTTTCTTTATTGACAACGTTAGTTGATAGTTTAATGTTTAGTGTTGAACGAAGTGCGTATGTCCTTAATTCTACGTACCGAACTGTGTATTGATGCAGATGCAACACACATGTAAAGAAATGCTCTGTTTAAACCTCTATGCCCATTATTTGCTTGCAATTATGCACGAAGAGAGAACGAATTATTTACCTCTTTATAATTACCTCAGTTCAGTTGAGGCGGTCCATCAAAGGCAGTCGATGATCCAAGGCCTTTGCTTTGACACCGCAGACCACCGCGTGTGCCGGCGATCACTTTTTTATGACAATTTAAAAGTTGTATAATTGGGAACTACAAGTTCATTGACCAAGAAAAACAGTGGTTCTCAATTGTTGTCTACCATAATATTAAAAATGTTGACCTAGATCAGTTTTTTCAAAGTGCCCCTAGAGGGTAAAGTCATAAAGGTTTTTTGTTTGTCTAGGCGGTCCCCATTACCAGTTTTTTAATGACATGAAACTGATTACACCCTGTATATAGTGCGCTAGAGTATAAATAAATTTACTATCTTGTGAAAATGTTATATAGGTTTTGAAAGATATATGATATGATCATTGGTGGTAGAAACTATCGGTTTCCTTTGTGTAGCGAGTAGAGGTTGCGGCATCGACATTTGCGGCTTTGAATAGAAGACTAGTGGACTATGGACCTTGTCTTGTCACACCACCACTTATCGCTCACACTCTGCGTGCTGATAACCGTAACCGTGTATGCCTTATTTATAAAACATTATTATCCTCTTAACCAAAACATTATTCTAATGCCTATGTTTCCATATGCAAATTGCCTCGTAGGTTTTATCTCAACCGCTGAAATCAAATTTAGATGCTATGTGGTTTACTATTTCAGAAATAAACGTAGGACAGTTTACGTCAAATGCTTATTTAAAAAGACCATAAAAATGCATTAATGTGGGACAATGGGCAGGCTTTTATTGACTAGGTTCCCAATATGTCAACTCAGGTCCCACATATTTACCTTGTTACCTTGTTGGTGTAGGTATGATCTTATTTTTATATTTATGCACCGAAATATCCAGAGGCGATTTTTATAATCCGGGCTCCAAAGTGGAGTTCCAATAGTAGGTCGCCGAGATAACTTTTGTGAAAATGATAAAAAATTATCTTAAAAAAAACTTTTTAAATTTGGCAATTTGTTGGTTTTCAAAACCAATATCTCGTCAATGTGTGACCCGCTTCAAGAGAACGATTTTGTACCACAAAATCTCCTATAAAATTAGATTAGACAAAGGGAGGACAGTAGTTCAGTGGTCTAGCGCATCCAGCTTACGTACTTACATGAAAATAACCATATATAAATAATATAAGAATTTGTTTTTTTTTAATATGTGAAAAACGTTGAAGAGAATATTCCGAAATTAGTACCAATAGATTCAGTTTAGTAATAAAGTAAAAAGATAAAATTGAAATCGCGAAAAGTTTAATGGGTGTTTTGAAGATAGTGTTAGTAAATCTATTGAAATACAAAATCTTAGAAAACATACATCGCCACCTAATAAATCAGCTATTGATGGTATATCCACAAAAACAATAAGAACTGATTTCGAAGTAATTGGTAGTAGATTCTTGAATAATAATAATAATAATAATTTATTGACCATCTTGTATATGTGGTAAGTCAGAAGAAAGTACAAAATATAAATATAAATATGAATAGAAAGAGTAAAGAACAATTATAATACATGAGTAACAAACAACACAAATATGTCAAATAGATAAAATAAAATATAATATAAAACATAAATATAAATAACAAAGAATTATAACATGGGTAACTAACAAACAAATATGTCAAATGCATAGTATAAAATATAATATAAATAACATCATCTTCCATCAATAAAATCAGTTATACTGTAATAGCCTTTATTTGCTAGATATTCCTTAAGTTTTATTTTAAATTTAAAGTTTTGTGAAAAATCTCGAATTTCTTTAGGAACAGCATTGTATAGTGTTATGCAGTTATAGAGGGGTGACCGTTTGAAAGTGCTTGTGTGGTGAATCGGTATACTCAGAAAATCACCATGTCTTGTTTTGTAATTATGGTAATTTAATCTTTTTGTAAAGTGGCTTAAGTTATTTTTTGTAAAAGTTACACATTTTAATATGTATATCGATGGTGTAGTGAGGATACGTTGTTCTTTAAATATTTCTCTGCAACTTTCGTTTACTTTTAGATCAAAGATTAACCTGACGATTTTTTTTTGGCAAATAAACACTCGTTCATATTCCGGAGCTCTGCCCCAAGCGAGAATATTAAAAGATATATGACTGTAGGCCATAGAATAATAAATATTAATTAAGCCCGCCTTATCGAGAATTGATTTTAGCTGTAATATTGCAAAATATGCTTTACTTAGTTGATTACACACATGGTCGATATGTCTATACCAGGATAGTTTTGAATCAAGTAAAGAACCGAGTAATTTAGCAGAGTCCGATAGCACAATATTTTCATTAACCATGAAATTTTCTGGCAAAGGTTTTTGGAGGTAGAAGTTTAAACAAACAGTTTTTTTTTATTCAGAATAAGTTTGTTTCTTTGACACCATTCACTTAAAGAATTAGTTATGTCATTGATCATATTATGTAGTTCCTCAGGAGTATCGGCAGACACGGTAATTGTTGTGTTATCTGCAAACATTGTAACATGACCATGCTCTATGTAGTTGGGTAAGTCGTTTACATACAACACAAACAATAGCGGGCCTAACACTGAACCCTGAGGAACCCCAAGTGTCACATTAAAAATGTCGGATTTTTTTCCCTTCAAACTTACCCTTAAGGTTCTATTTTCCATATATGAAATTAGCCATGAAAGAATGTTGCCTCTGATGCCGAGACTATTTAATTTCTCATTTAATATGTCTTTGTTGACTGAATCAAAAGCTTTGGACAGGTCGAACATCAGTGAGACAACATACTTTCCCTTGTCCAAACTTTGATAAACATAATCCAGAAGATGACAAGAAGTAGTTTCGACCGATTTGTTTGATCTAAATCCATGTTGTGAGACTGTTAGTATTTTATTATTTTCTACATAATTGGATATTCTGTTGTATACTGCTCTTTCGGGTATTTTAGACAGAATACTTAAAAGGGAGATTCGTCTATAATTTTCAAGATCGGTAGGGTCACCTTTTTTGAATAAGGGAATAACAGTTGCTAATTTTAGGATGTCTGGAAAAATCCCAGCATCTATTGATTTATTTATCAGATAAACAAATGGTGTGAGTATATTATTTTCAATATTCTTTATTATTTTTGTCGTTAATCCATCATAGCCAGATGAATTTTTATTTTTTAGCTGAATAATAATATTGTGTACCTCATTTAACGTAACAGCATCAAAATACATTGAATTTACAAAGTTACAATTTAAAGTGCACGGCAAAGAGAGATTTGAGAGAAAATGTTATTAATAGCTCTTTACAGAATGAATTTTGTCCTAATGACTGAAAACTGAAAAGTATCTGTAGTTACACATATTTCCAAAATCTTAAACAGAGAAATATGTGAAGAATTTGGAGAATAGGGAAATGTCAAAGTTATTAATGTCAAAGTTAACGAAAATGGGTACCGGCAGGATTATACTTGTGGATTGATTCTTATTTAAATGGGTGAAGACAACAAACGAAATATGTATCTAGTGTAATAAACAATTACTTTGGAGTACCACAGGGACCGGTGCTTGGACCTTTATAGTTTGTGCTATTTATAAATAACATACTGAAGTCAATATAAAATTAAAATGCACATCTATTTGCACATGACACATTAATTTATTTATATGGTGGAAATGTAAATGAGACTATTATTATTAATAATAAAGATATGTCTACTTGAACGCGTGATAATAACTTAAAAGTAAACACATAATAAATGAAAATATATGATTATAAGCAAAGAACATACTAAATCAATTACAAGTTTGAGAAAGTATTAAATTTAATAATAAAGAATTAGAAATGGTCTCCGAAATTAGATAGTTCTTGACTTCAATGGGCTTGTTCCATGATATTCTTTTTATATGGTTTTTATACGTTTTCATATAGTACTCGCTATTCTCATTATACACTTAAAATTTCGTATTATTAACTTTTTCCGTTCTCGAGATATAAGGAGTTGAAATTAGTAATAGTTGCAAAAACCGAGCGCTCATTTGTGACGTCACTATACGCAAGTGACGTAAGAAAAATGGCTTTCTGGGACCTTTCAAATTTAACCTGAAAAGTCGAAAAACATGGAATTTTTAAACGCTGGTAACTAAATAAATACGTCGAGTGGAAGTTCGTTCTATGTGTCTACGGAAAGAAGAAGGTCGGCGATGAATTATAATCGTAAATTGCAGGGTCGAAATCGAAAATTCGTTCTGGCAGGAGCGAGAGAATATTGTAATTTTTCGACATTTCGCCAAATTGTACTCCCCTACTGTCAAGTAGTTAGCAAAACAAACAATACTTCGAAACCACTTATAATTATAACCAATAAGGAGCATCAAGTCTATTGAGATCACCGAGTCTATGCGTATAGTGACGTAGCGCCTGGCCACGCCCCATTTTCGCGAGATGGAAATTTGTAATAGTTTTTAAGATACTAAACGTGCGAATAAAATTCTGATTTTTTGCAGATCCATTAATTTATACTTGCACTTTCGATTTATGAAATTAAAAAAAATGAAGAACAAGCCCATTGTAACAGTGATTAGCTTAACAAATTTTAGTATCTAAATCTAACCTAATACAATTTTAGTTAATAAAGATCTATCACTAGGGCATCTTGCACCTCACTGGATAACTACAGAAAAATGTGTCTGGCCTTATTTATCAATTTAATTGATTGATTGATTTGCCAGCGTAAGGTAGGCATTGCTGCCACTTCCGAACATCCAATATGGATGTTTTTATATACCGCCGGACCAGCTGCGTAGGCTGGATTAGATATGGGACATGCTTGTTGCCACCAACGAGAGCCACATGGCGCATGAGGTAGGAATGTGGCATGAGGAGTGTAGGTGTTTGTGAGATGCTTCTTTTAAGTTTCTGTGCTTCTTTTTAGTTTCCATCTATCATTTTGTCCTTATTTATTCTTCTTCTGAGTTTTCCGCCTTTTCTATTTCTAAATCTAGCAGTCTGCACCTCCTCCTGCACGCTTTATTTATTAATCGTTCCACAGGTTAACAGGCTATTCACAGTGAATTTGCAAGGAAGATTCCCGAGAGAACACTTGAGAGAAAGAAAAAATCTGCAAAAAATAAAAGGAGATCTAGGGAGAATATTTCGGACGCTCTGTGTATCAAGCAGATCCCCAACTCCTTTGACCTGAGAGACACTCTTGTACTCACAAATAAGCACAATATATGGACCATGTGAGGAAGATTATTAAACCAATAAATAGCACTTATCTTTTCTTCCCGGTGCATATGTTGGCAACTTCCCTTCTTCTGTAGGATTTCTACCCTACTTGCATTAGCTCGAAAATAAAAATCCAGCCCATTGCCCATCACCAAAAAAGATAACTTCATGGTGCACAGCTTATATTATATTGCCAGATGTTTGTGTCCCCTTTTCAAGTTGTTTATATACGCTTTCAGGTGATGCCACATTCAGTTGATATATTTTAATCAATTATCAACCACACGAAACAGCCGGACTCCTGCTAATTTATATCAATCAATGCAAAATTTTTCACGATTCAATTCAATACAATTTCGCACGATTTCTCACAGTTTTAACCTCGTTTATTCGAGATTTCATAGGAGTTACTTAGGCCTGTCTGCGTGGGCTATGAACTTATCCTCTTGAAGTTCCAGTGTATCTTATACTCATTGCGAAATATTTGCACTAAAAGTTAAGAAAGTGCATAATTAAACAAACTTAATTTTTTTAAACTCGCTATTTAAAAAGTATATATGACCGAGGTGTTCCTGATGTGGATATCATTTCTTATCATTTCCATCAACATACCACACTACTTCTGGCCACTGAATTTTAATCTGTAGCTCAGACCATTATAACAAGTACCTTGTCACTAAAGAGAAACCTGCATACATGTACATTTCTGAATTCATGTATTTTTTTCAGTAAACTAAAAAATAAATACAAAGCTTTTGTGATACGTTTCCCAATAAACTGTAAAATTTCAGACACCAAGTTAATGTTTTAACAGAATAAAATATAAACAACTAAAAGTACCGACGTCCTTGTCAATTTTTTAACATGGTCAATATTTTATGAGATGTATAAAGTAGTAAATTTCACTTTCGTTTTTTACAGTACCTACTAAATAAAATTATAATAATAATCTTTATTGTGCGTTTATGTTGGGGGTCATGGAAACACTGGCAATCGACAAATCGAAAATTTAAAATGTTAAGTACTACAAATATAATGGTCAAAACTATAAAATTTGACTATTATTGAAGGTTCATAGACCGCATGGACGGACTAAAAACTTTTTGTCGCTCTAATAAACGAAACCATAAACAGGTTTATAACAATCAGTTTCAATAAACAAATTTTTATTTTCGAGATACTGCAAACGCAGAAAGATATTTATGAAAGCCAACATTATGAGTAAGATTCTCTCATGTTCTTCCTAAAAAAAGATCAATCGACAAGCTATTTCACGTGTATCTCGATTTCATTCAAACGTACGTCTCTGTCAACCCACTCGAACAGAACTATACTGGCTAGTATTTTTAAACCTGTCGTACTGAATGATGAGGTTCGCTGACGTACACAATTTTTGTAATATTAATTTTGTGTTTTGTACAGTAACTTTATAATATATTTTTACACAGGGTATCCCCCGTTTAAAGACACACAGTGCATACTTAGCTGAGTCCAAAAAATTCCCTACTTACTCTTGCATGAAAATCGCTTTTAAATTTTATGATTTTTGACTAATCACAGACACACAAAAAGAAATTGCAGGTAACACAGGCGCTTTTGTGGTCGCTGAACACCAATCTAATATTTAAATTAAAATTTACCATGTCTTTTCTTAGCAAATGCAGTCAATAGAGTCAATACCCACTAATAAGGAATAGAATATGGATCCCTCTGGTACCTTCAACTTTATTTTTGTGTGTGCCTGTGTAATTTCTTCCGCTATACTTTTGGAAAGGCCGTACATATTCTGGTAAAATTTGGTATAAATATTATATGCAATCGAAAGAAACTTATTTGGGAAAAATCCCATGATAGAACTCAATTTTTATAATGTTGCGCGACGGTGGTGGTGCGGGGTGGCAGATGTCATAAATATGTTTAAGCCCTTAACTTCTAGTGCATACTCCAAGTCACAAGGTTGTGGACTTTTACTATAATTTGTCTCAGTTTAAAATGCAGTGCTTGTAAAGATAGGGAACGTTTGTCCTTGCCTCTGATTGGTACATTTGAAAGCCAAGTTTACGCAGAGAAAATTAGTAAATCAGAACAGATTCCTTGCCAGATCCGGGAAATACGTTGTTATTTAAGTAACAAAAAAAGTGAGATTTCTTTAGAATTCGTTTGTATTTATTGTTAAAATCAAACCAAGTTTTAAGAAAGAAATTGGGAAATGCGTGGAACACGTAATAAAGGAAAAAGAAAATAAGTACTAATTGAATAACATAGTGGAACAGATGAAATTGGAATGTATAGTAATTACAGGTTCATCTGATGAAGACGCTGAATTTTTGAAAAATTTTTTACTACTAAAATAGATGAAAAAAATTTTTTTCTTTCTTCAAATTTAAAATTTCCACATTTCATGGCATTCTAAGCCTGATTCAAAAAAAATTTGTTTTGAAATTTTTTTTTACCATTTTTGAAAATTTTTTTACCACTAAAATAGATGGAATTTTTTTTTATTTCTTCAAATTTAAAATTTCCACGTTTCGTAGCGTTCTAAATCTATTTAAAAGAAAAATTAGAATTTTTTTTTTACTATTTTTAAAAAATTTTACCACCAAGATAGAATTTTTTTTTCTTTGTTCAGATTTAACCTATCCACGTTTCCATAGCATTCCAAAACTATTCAAACAAATTTACAAAGATTTTTGAAAAATTAAAAAAAAAATTGAAAACATTTTCAATGTTATTTATCACTACTATAGAATGGACGAAAAATTTTTTTTTGCTCAAATTTAAAATTTCCACGCTTCATGACATTCCAAACCTATTTAGGAAGAAAAAAATTGTAATGTTTATTTACCATTTTGGAAAAAAAAATTATCACTAGAATAGATGGAATTTTTTTTTGCTCAAATTTAAAATTTACGCGTTTCATGGCACTCTAAACCTAATTCAGAAGAAAAAAAAATTTGAAAATTTTTTAACCATTTTTGAAAAATTAAAAAAAATATATTTTTTCTTTGTTCAAATTTAAAATGTCCACGTTTCCATGACATTCTAAACCTGTCTCAGAAGAAAAAATATTTTGAAAATTTTGAATCAACATTTTTGAAAAATTTAAAAAAAATGAGATTTTTTTAACCACCATTATACTTCCACTCCACTACGTGAATGTGAAATTGGAAATGTGCCAAATGGCAATAACATTTGACATATGCTATTATACTTTTATTGAAAAATATACAGGGTGGTCATCCCAAGAAATACTTCATGGTGGACATTTGTTAAGGTATTTGCGCAAGCCTTCCACATTTGGCACCTGTTATTTAGTATTGAACTTTTGCTGCTGGATGAGTACTCTGTATATTTTTTTGACGAAAACTTACCAGGTCTTCTTTGTAATAATAGTGATAACTATATTCGGATTATTATTTTCAATGTCATTTCGTAATTATTAATTATTTAGAGTGACTCGCGCACAAATAAAGAGGGAAGTTCTGTGTATCCTTCACCGATTTTTTTTGCATAATTTTATGCAAAATGGTTTCCTAAAAACAAATCTGCAGGGTGCAGATCTAAAAATGAGCGAGAATTGTTTAAATAATTTTATTTAAACAAATTGTAAACATTGTTTATTTTGCTCCTTTTTGTAAGTTTCTTGGGCGATTTTGAAAAAAAAGGTCTCTTACAACTTTTCTCTAAAGTTGATAGTTTTTGAAATAAAGTTCGAAAAAACGCAAAAATGGCCATTTTCAACTTTAAAAAACAATATGAAAAACAAAAGTTCTGATGTTGTCAAAGTCCTTAAATATTCTGTAAACATCCCTTTGCAAAATCCCAAAGCGTTTTAGGCTATTATATTATTGCAACCCCCTGTTTTTTAATTGATAATTAACGGCGCGGCTCCTATATGCTCCGTCTCTTTTCCACTCACGTGGAGTGTACGTACCATGCTGGCTCTCATATTTGAATGGTAAGTACCTTATTCTTGGATGTAGATTTTTCAAAAAAAAATTGTGAGTCTGTGTTTAATATCGCAAAAACCCAATTCAGCACAATAATTCCTGAAGCGCCACAGCAACCTCAATTACTTATTTAACCTAGATTTAGCCGCAGCGAATTAAAAAAGCATCAGGCTTAAATGATTTTGAAATGAAGAACATTCACTTACATTTCATAATAATTTTTGTTTAAAAAATACAAAATCAAATGGCAATGAATAATAATACATTTCATTAATAATCATCATTCTACAGTTGTCATATATTTGTAGTCAGTACTACATTTTCTAGTAAAGCATTTTTTGCCATAAATTTAGGCAATATAGTATTCTCTTCTGGCGTATAATATCCCCATTGCGTAAAGTCTATTGAGGTATAGGAATACAATGTATATATGTATATATATAGAGCAAGCTAACCATCATACTCTTCGCCGATTTACTGCACAATATAATTCTTGCACATTCTATAGGATACTCGTCGCAGCTTTTTTTGTAAATAATATTAGTTTTAGACATTTTTTGTTTAATTACAAAATATACATTTTTTTATTTATTTAAATAATTAATAACTTTTTTGATCGATATTGTTGAAAAATGGGGTTCTTCCTTTAGCTAACACTAACTTACTGCCCAAATTTTAATACAATCGGACTTTTCGTTCTTAAGTTATCGTGCTTAAAAGAAACGTGACGGACGGACGGACGACAGACAGACAGACGGACAGATGGACGACCATTTTGAAAGTTGTTCAGAATTCGAGCTCGAAAACTATCAACTTTAGAGAAAAGTTGCAAGAGACATTTTTTGTTCAAAATTTCCCAAGAACTCTATAATTCTGGAGCAAAATAAATAATGTTTGCAATTTGTTTAAAAAATATTTTCGACCCACTTTTAGACCTGGCACCCTGCAGATTTGTTTTCAAGAGACCATTTTGCATAAGATTACGAAAAGAAACTGAATACGAATATTTTTCCCAACGGATGCGAAGATATGACCTGGACGAAAAAGAAAAAATCTGACGAGACGTATTAGTTCTACAGCCTCTCAGTAGTTCCTGTGGGGGTGGGAGGTAAGAGAAATATTCGAGTACAAACACTGACATCAAAGAAAGTGTGTGGGGGCTTTCGAGGCCGCTGAATTTGGGGTTAGAATTTATCGATGACAACATGACAGCTGTCAATCAGCTGTCAAAAGTCTTGGAATTATTGGAAAGTCGATAAATGATTAGGTCCTTAAGTTTTAGGGTACGCCAAGCACGAATTCCAGGATGATATTGGATTATCGCGTCATGACAGCTCCCAATCAGCTGTCAACACTGGTAACAGCATTTGGAACCCAGGACAAGGCACAGATCCTCCAGTATTAGAGAAAGCTGAGCATGAATTCCAAAGGTACAAAATAAAGTTCTTATCTTATCTTAAAGCGAATTAGAAGGTAAATTCGGGTTCTTATTTTCGGACGGTTCAAGAACGATCCTCGGACTGCGTAGAACTACTTGCACACTATCAAAAATTTGAGGACAGTTCTGGGACTGTTCAAATCAAAACTGATCAGTGACATGAATTAACCCGAACACGGTTATCGTTTATCCGAACCGTGACTATAATACAAAATATGTAGGGGTACTCCTAACCTAAACCAAACTTATAATCACTACTAGATGAGGATGAAGACGAACTTGATTGCAGTATTTCCAATAAATCCATAATTTAGCTTGATGATTTCACAATGGAAAAAAAACAATAACGAGAAACGCACAAAAGAATAACCAAACAAAATATGCTTAATGGCGACACTTTGTTTTCGTTTGGTCAGAGCATGCGTGAAGAAGAATCCGAAACCAGTACTTGCTCTAAACCTCGAACTGATTTTGATAGTTCTAGAACCGTCCGAGTACAGTTCTTAAATTAACCCGAACACAGAACTATTTTACCAGGACTGGTTCAAAAACAGTTCAACCAAACCCGAACATGTCAAGATCAACTGCGCAAACTCCTGAGAGTTCTGGGACAGTTCTTTTCAGAACCCGAATTTACCTCAAGATCGCTGAACACGAACCAGTCGGGCTAGCAAGACACGATCCCAACTCTTATATTCCACCATCGTGGAATACGATTCCGTATTTGATCCCGAGATTGTGATATCTGTCAATTGGAAGAAAGGAGCTCTAAACCACATCAGACACTGTGGTGTGGAACTTGATCTCCCCATTTTGGTAGATGCTTTCTCAATTTTCAAGACTGTACTCAGAAAAGATAAGATAACAATCTAATGCACTCTCTTACCCGAAAATTAGTAACTGCGTGCGGTATGTCACGTCGCCTGCTTCAACTCTGCTAAAATATGGAGGCATAGTATTATATTCGGTATATTTGTCCGAAATATACCGAATATAACAACATTTTACTCTTCCAATATTTTCTAAAAAATACGTATTTTCCGAGCTTTAACGGATCGAATTTTTTCAGAAAGGGTGGAGAGGGAATAAAAAGTGCCGAGAAAAAATCCAGAAAAATTCTAGTGAATTTACTGTTAAAATGCAAGATTTTATTTCCTTTATGACTTTTTTGTAAAGTGCACTCGGTTCAAGTTTTTCCAGAAAAACACGAAAGGAAAACCCTTATCGGGAGACCCCTATCGGATGGGACCTCGTAAACTATAAAATTTGAAAATCTGGAAAAATTCAGACGTATGGAATAATACACTTTTTAAAATTTTAGTCTCTGGTAATTTTTTCGTAACGTATATATTTTCCGAGTTTTCAACAGTGTTTCACAATCAAGAATGCAATGTAGGTATATTCAGGTATACTGTTTTATTTGGAGTTTGACCTGGACATCAGAACGAACAAAATCCACAAAGTTTCGTGGGAATCCATTCATTCGAAAAACGTTTTAGTCAGAAATGCTAATTTGCCTACACTAATAACAAGATTATATGAGCTATTATTGATTTGTGAAAAACAAAAGCTTATTTTTAGTATACTATTGGGTGCGACTAGGACCTTGAACAACATATCATTACTTGCTAGTAACTGATTTGTTATATTATTTTTAATAACCAGGCATTAAACATAAATAAATAAGTAAAGCATCAACACGTGCATTTTGTTATTTTAAAAATATTGGCAAGGTTGAGAATGAAACAGCAGCGTCGTAATTGTATATTTCTGGAGGCGTTAAATTATACAGCTCTAATTTCATATAAGGAACTCATTTAATTAATATTAAATTTGTAAAATTGGAAACCGTTATTTTAGTATTTATACATAATTATTTTGACATTTTCGTTACAATTTCTAACAAGCTAACCATTATACTTTTCGCCAATTTACTGCACTTTTTATACACTTGTTGCACATTCTGTAGAATATTCTCCATTTTTATCGTAAAATATTTGTAAAGTATCTAATATTGCATTGTATTGTATTGTATTAGCGAGTGACGGACTTATTGCGAACTGAACTGAAGCCGCAAAAGCTTGGTCCATAATCTCATCGCATTTGCGACAAAATCATTTAAATAATTAATAACCTTTTATAATTTTGTTGAAAATCAATAATATGAGTTCTTCCTATAGCCAACACTAACTTACTGTCCAAATTTCACTACAATCTGGCCTCTCATTCTTAAGTTATCGTGGACGAACGGACAGACAGACAAACAAACAGACAGACGGGCGGACATTTTGAAAATTGTTCAAAATTCGATCACCAACAGAATCTTCTCCCTACGAGCAATATTACCGATTTTAGAAATGTACCGATCGAACGCAATATACTCTTCGTTTTGTATTTACGAAATGTAATTAATAATTTATTAATTAATAACTTCTATTAATTCTTTCACCTTGAGAAAATTACCAAATAGCCTTGACTGTCCATAAAATACGTCACTTAGAATATCACTTTTTTGGACTCCTCCCTCCCCTTCGTCACGCTAAGTCACACTTTCAGCGACCCCCTTAACAAATATTACGTTACAAAAGCTAGCCCCCCCTGCCATAAACGATTTCTTGTGATTAAAAATAGCATACAGATGATGAAACATTAATTTTTGACTATCCATATGTTTATTTACAGGCAGGGACGTCGAGAGAAAATCAAGACCGGGGGGGGGGGGTGTAGTAGCATACAACTTCTAGCAATTTTCAATATAAATTTCGAAGAGCGGGGGGTGGCATTCCTGATAATAAATTATTTATCTCAATAAAAATTTCGGACAGCGGGGGATGATATTCCCTAAGATATATTAAATATTTACCTCGATCGAAACTATGAAGAGCTGGGGGAATAGTCCTTAAAATTGACTTGGAATTAAATATTTATCTCAGTCGTGGTTCTGAAAAATGGGAGAGCAGCAATTTCATATTTAGTTATTCAAAACTCATTGTTATTTACATCACACTAACCATTTAAAAGTATACCTCTCTCATTTCGCCTAATGCAAATACTTCTCTAACTTTAAATAATACCCGGGCCCCTCAAAAACCTCCCGGCCCAGGGGAAAACACCCGCCCCACTTTCAACGGGCCTGTTTACAAGCTTTTAATACTTGGGAATGACTTTCTATCGTAATGAAAAATTTTTAAAACTGCCATGTTAAGAGAAAAATTAAAATAAAATTGATTAACTACGAACGTCACATTCCCTTAGACCCTCCTCCTCCTTGTCACATCTCGTCATGCTAAGCAACACCCCTCCCTCCCCCTTATTTGCGAACGTGTTTTATGAACGGCCCCTTAACGGTCCCTCGTAATGTACTTATGTAATTAAAGGATGACTTATGCTTATGCTTATTTTTTAGACTATGACCGATTATTACGATTTGATGGGCCATAGAAATTAACCACAAGCTTTTTTCCATGTCATCGTTCTAATAATTAGTATTAAATATTTAGGAGTCTTATGTTATCATTATTCCAAAGTCGCTTCAAGCAATGTTAAATTCCTCAGTGTTTTCACATTTGGAATAAGTTATGTGCTGATAAAACCTAATCAGATCTGCTGGCATCGCTTGCCCAACATATGTTGATAATAAGGGGATGGCAAAAATGTGTGATGTCTCTTTCAAAAAATGAGATTACACGTAGAGTGAGGTCCATAAGTAACGAATAAATTCATTATCTACGTAGGTAATTAACAATTTATGAGTAGAATCCTAAAACACGTAATGTTTAATTCTAAAATGAAAATGTTTTGACCATAATTTTATCCTCACCTTTCAACCCCCTTGGAGTGGCAGCTACCCTTTTAAAATTTTCAGATAGAACGAGGGTGCGTGTGACAGCTCATTTAAAAGGGCTTTTAATTTTCTATCTAGCAGTGTAAGATTTTTCGAATTGCTCTAATTCTTTTATTAGAAATATTACATTAGTAAACAAAAGAACATGAAACAGTTTAAATCACAGGTTCAAACTGAGCGTCCGTTGCGTCTCGACAATAATGGAGGCGTTGCTGAAGTTCTTGTAAAACATCTCGTATCGACTTTTAAATCGTCAACGTTACTTGGTCTGTTGAAGCAGACTTTCGATTTTAAATAATCCCATAAAAAATAGTCTAGCGGAGTCAAATCGGGAAAACGGGCTGGCCACTCAATTTCACCGCGTCTGCTGATCGATCTATTGGAAAAAACTTGATTGAGAGCGGCTTACTTCCAACGCAAAATGTGGTGTAGCTCCGTCCTGCTGATACAAAATATTTCTGTCAGTTTCAATAGGGCTGTCATCATCTGGGAAAAGTATTCTTAACTCAGCAACTAAGAAATTTTGCAAGAAATCCAATAACGCGCGCCAGTTAATGTTCTATCAAATAAATATTGCCTTATAATTTAAAAATTTATAATTCCAGCCCAAACGTTCACTTTTTAAGATATTGAGTATTGGTCTCCATCATCCAATGCAGATTTTCTGTACTTCAGTATCTACAGTTCTGTTTGTTGACTCTTCCATTTAAGACGAATATTGCCTCATCAGAGAAAATATTGCTTTTTATAAATAACAATTTGCAAGTGGTAGCCTACCGTACGCTGGCTAATCAATTAATCAATCGATACAGAGTATAACTCGGTGCGGCAGTGGCCGCATATTAGTTGTGAGCAGAAATTGGAAAAAGTTTTTCAAATTGAAAATATGGCGAATGCGCCAGGAACAGAATTGATAACATTGGTAAAGTTCTGCAAAATCATACCATTTTATTGCTTCTAATCAGTGTTTACTTTTTCTAATAACAATTTAACAACTTGTTCAAGAATATGATAACTTATTTAACACTGTAAGTTTCTTTGACTGTCCATAATATTGTAAGACGTTTGCAAGTAGTCACAGTACCCTATTTATTTTCGTGGCTTATTTAGTGAATTTTGAGAGCTCATATCTTGGAATGCCAATGTAATATTCTGTTCAAGTTTGGCATAAGGGTTTTTAATGATGCTCTATAAGAATAAAAAATCAAAAGTTCTATTAATAAATCGCAATATATTTGTTTGAAAAACCCTCCCCAATTATCCCCAAAAGGATAACACGCTAATGGGCGACATCAAAGTTGATTACGTCAAAGTAATCACGTTTTGAGTATATACTTATCACCCAGGGGCTGATAATTACCAAGGAGCTCCTTATCAAGAAGTCTAATAAGGACCATTTCCAGATAAAGAGCTCTAAGGTACAAGGAGAAGAAAATTTCCTGTATAGTACACACATGAAATAATAAAGAATGTGAAACTGAGAGATAAGCACCGCAAACAGTACAAGAAATTCAACGATGCAAATACATTAGAAGAATATAAACGCCTTAGATCACTAATTAAATTACAAACCAAAGATGGGTACAAAAATTACATGGAAAATATTGAGAGCACATTAACTATTGACCCTAAACAATTCTGGTCCTACATCAATAATAAAAAAGGCACTACTAGAATGTTGTTGATAATCCGCAAGACATTGTAGATAATTTTGGCCAATTTTTTAATAACGTTTACTTACCACCGTCTGACACAATGCCAACGTCTAATATTATAAGTAACCAACCAACCATAAATATCGATCAGTTGTCAGAAACAGACATCAGACAAGGTATCAAAAAGCTAAAAAACAAATTGACATCGGGACATGATCAAGTCCCCAGTTTTTTAGTTAAAGACTGCGCAAATGTGTTTATCACCCCACTCCGAACTTTATTTAATATTGCATTGAGAACGTCTACCTTTCCCGAATGTTAGAAGCTGGCAAAAGTATGCCCTATTTATAAAACCGGAAATGTGGCAGATGTAAAAAACTATAGAGGGATCTCAATTCTGCCTAATTTTGCCAAGGTCTTTGAGGCCTCAGTGTATACTATAATCCATTCCGGGGTAAAGAATATAATTTCCACTCACCAACACGGTTTTATGGAGAAACGTTCTACAGTAACAAACTTAGCTTGTTTAACTCAGTTCGTGTCCGAGTCACTGGAAAACAGAGGTCAAGTAGATGTGGTGTACACTGATTTTTCAAAAGCCTTTGACCGTATAGACCACAATTTATTAATTGAAAAATTAAATTATATAGGTTTTAGTAATTTAATGTTACAGTTTTTTATATCATATTTAGATAACCGGTTACAATATGTTCAGTATAATGGTTTTAAGTCAAATACTTACCTAGCAACATCGGGGGTACCCCAAGGTTCAAACTTGGGGCCACTTTTGTTTATTATATTTATAAATGATTTATGTGATATGTTAGATTGCGAAAAACTTTTATTTGCGGATGATTTAAAAATACTTAGTGAAATTGACAACATCGAGGACTGCCTAACTTTACAACAGCAAATACGCAAAATTGAATTATGGTGTACTTCCAACAAATTAGATATGAACGTATCAAAATGCAAGGTAGTAACGTACACGCGTAAAATCAGTTTTATAGAGTTCTTGTATACCTTCAATGACACGGAATTATCAAGAGCTCAATCAACTAAGGACTTGGGTGTACTATTCGACTCTAAACTGGACTTTACACAACATATAAACTCATCTACAAATTCGGCACTAAAATTACTAGGCTTTATAATAAGAAATTGTAAACAATTCTCTAATGTAGATGCACATAATTTGGAACCCAATTTATAACGTTCACTTACAAACAGTAGAGAATATTCAACGAAAATTTATGAAGTACTTAGTTTTTAGAATTGATACAAACTATCCAGAGCAAGGATATCCAAATACCCTGTTACTGTCAAGATTAAACATGAAATCATTAGAGAATAGAAGAATACTAATTACATTAGTATTTTTATATAAACTACTTAACCATTTAATCGACTGTCCAACACTATTATCAAAAATTAATTTCAGAATCCCGAGATTAGGAGCACGTCAAGACATTCTATTTTACTGTCCCAATAGCCGTACAAACATGCTCAAAAAGTCTCCCATTTACTCTATGATGGAACTATATAACAAGCTTAGCAGTCAATGTGATATATTTAGCACACGTTTAAGTCAGTACATCAAGACCATTACAACAGTTTATTGAAATCATCAGTATTAGTTTGAATATATTGTTATGTCTTTAATAATAATTTAATTGTTCTTTATAAGTTAAGCTATAATGATGTTATTGTTATTCTTTAGTATGTATTAATTACTGCATAGGCAGTATCAGCTCCTAGTATAGTTCTCAATATTATCATGTGTGACGGACATTGTCTGTAATTGGATTATTCTGTTGGGCAATAAATCTATTATTATTATTATTATTATTATTATAGGAGTACCACACTAGATCCATAGAGGTCGCAGTGGGCAAGACCAATCGCCAGCTTTTTCCAAGTAAAATCTAAAATCTAGGTATCACCCAAAGAAATTAATCCGTTATTTAACTCCAGAGATACAAGTGTGTACTTATGAAAAGTGAAACACAGTGTATATTATGATATACAGGGTGTCCCAAGATTCTCGCATTTCCCTTTAGGTCTAGATTGTACCTCCAAAAATAGAAGGAAATTTTATATATTAACGTGTGTCAGAAATGCTTCCTAAGGGAGCTACGGCCCTCTGAGTATGGTTTTTATTGATTATTTCGTAAATACTCTGGAGTAATTTTATGAAACTTGGTTAAAAATTTTGCATTATTGAGGTCTATTTTTGTATAGTACTAACGAAAACTAATTTTATTCATAAGCGAAGACACGGGGAATATTAGAGAGAATTTTCTAATACGTTAAACGTAAAACGTTATCTCGAAAATAAGGGATTCCGGTGTTAACGTTTTGGTACGTTTTGGGTTTTTGAAACCAACTTTCTTGACATTGTGACGTACCTAAGCAATGTAAATATATATAACCTCATTTTTATTCACTTTGAGAGATTTGGTATTTGTTAATGTGTTTGAAGTTTATGTTATTATGGCAAGATTAGAAAACTACGAATATTTCTTTTCAATTATAAACAAACATGAAAAATTCAGATTATGTATACACCCTGAGACAAAAATTACGTTTCCAAGTATTGATTTACTTGCAATCCTTTTATTACATATCGCGAACACAATGGGCTTGTTCAGCATTTTTTTTTATTTCATAAATCGAAAGTGCAAGTATAAATTAATGGATCTGCAAAAAATTAGAATCTTATTCGCACGTTTAGTATCTTAAAAATTATTACAAATCTCCATCTCACGGAAATGGGGCGTGGCCAGGCGCTACGTCACTATACGCATAGACTCAGCGATCTCAGTAGACTTGATGCTCCTTACTTATTATAATTATAAGTGCTTTCAAAGTATTGTTTGTTTTGTTTACTACTTGACAGTAGGGGAGTACAATTTGGTGAAATGTCAAATAATTACAATTTTCTATCGCTCCTGCCGGGATGAATTTTCGATTTTGACCATGCAATTTACGATTAGAATTGATCGCCGACCATCTCCTTTCCTTAGAGACATAGAACGAACTTTCACTCGACGTATTTATTCAGTTACCAGCGTTTAAAAATTCCATGTGTTTCGACTTTTCAGATTTTTGAAAGATCCCAGAAGCCATTTTTCTTACGTCACTTACGTATAGTGACGTCACATATGAGCCCTCTGTTTTTGCAACTATTACCAATTTCAACTCCTTATATCTCGAGAACGGAAAAAGTTAATAATACGAAATTTTAAGTGTATAATGAGAATATCGAGTACTATATGAAAAAGTATAAAAACCACATAAAAAGAATATCATGGAACGAGCCCATTAGAAATATGTATATAAAAAGTGTACTAAATAGATCCGGGAGATATACTTTTCGTATGTACGTATTAAGATATTCATAATTTAAATGTATAAATAAATGTGTATGTTCTCTACTGAGCAACCCTGTAAAACATTAAACGTTATTAAGCTTATTCTAACCCAAGTAACGTAAAATTTTATCGGCCAATAACGTATTCGGTTATTTTTGAATGACTGCGCATGAGCAGTATAATGGATAACGTATAACGTTGATAAATTAAGGGGCCTTATTACCTTCTTTTCTACATTATATTTTTAGTGTATATTTTAGTAGCTAAAAACTTAATTACGAATTCCCTGCCAACATTATTTAAAAAATCTTGTTGATAATTAGCAGTATAACAACTCGTTTTAGAAAAGAAGATATTAACGATTTATTTGATAATGTGATATTTTGAAGGAAGCATGTGTCATATTTTAATTTAAATTATTTTTACACAGCTAGTTGTCCCAAAGAATATCCAAGATAATCACTAAAAATATATATTTAGGCGATATTCTCACAGAGCCATAGCTCCTTTAGAAAGAATTTTTTATATATTGGGAATTTTTCTTATTATGTTTGTATGTTGAATCAGGGGAATAAGATGTCGGGACACCACCTGTAATTTTTATTGTCTTTTATAATATGTACATATGCTTGCATAATGTCGAAACGTTAAATAAATTGTACATTCCTTTTTGTTCTCGTTCATTAATTAAGTTAACACCTGTTGAATGGTTGTATAGTAATACAAAATAAACTATAATGTACATGAATATGAACAGTTTCACCAGTCGTCTGTCTGAGATTTGTTAAACCATAGTGGGGAATTTATAGAATTAATAGACTCATCAAATGGAGAATTGCCCGAGCATTTTCGCATCCGACCCAACAGGTGGCGTTGTTGACGATATACGCGAATCCTCCGTTTCAATTCGCTATGCCTTGAATATTTCTTGAAAAAAAAATATTTTGAAGAATCTATTGCTGTCCAAATTTCAATACAATCTCTTTCTTACGTTATGGTGCTTACAAACGTGATGGACAGAACATAGTCATCTCAACGCCCACCCACCTTTCGGCTTTAGACTACACACAAAGCAGCGAAATCCCCACTAAGGGAACCCATCACTTCTCCACTTCTCCAACTAACGGGGAAATAAACCTGTTTTTATTTATGTCTTTACCTCATTTTACAATAAACTACAATAGACTCAAATAGAAAGAACCTCCCTTGTTCACTCATTTACTATTTCCAAAACCATTACGTACTCTGCCTATTTATTCCATTTTCTCACCAATTCCTTGTTAATTTTCACTCCTTCTCTCATACACACTGTCAAATTGCCCCCATTCATTCATAATCCGGTTTCTCTCTTCGACTCTATCGAGCACATTCTAATCTTACATGCATGCTAATCTCGCTCCCCCTTTTGCACATGCATCTGTATCTCTTAACTTGAACCCCCTTGGATAGTCCAGGAAGTTGCCGTGGTCTGTTGCCATTTGAAGGATAGTTCCAGACACCCATAGCCCATGGTCGGGCATAACTCGAAAGACCCCTGCCCGTGTTTTAATTTCCCCCATTATCCCTGCCACTCCGCCAGAACTTGTTTTGTCTCAATCTTTCTGATCCTTTTGTTGGTCCACTCCCCTTCGACTCCTTCCCTGTCTCTCATACGCGTTTCCCTGGCCCACTCATCAACTCCGTTGTTATTTTTATTCCCTTCCTCTTTCTATTTCCACATTATTTTTGCAGTTATTCCTTGTTTTTCCAGTGCTTCCGCTTCCATTCAAACAAATAAACAGTCGGACAGATAGACAGACGGACAGTCAAACATACATACGAACATTTTAAGAATTGTTCAGTATTCGATCACTAATCCAATATGAATCTCTTTTCTCTACAAGCGATATTTACAGATTTGGCAATGTACCGATTAAATGCTCTCTACTTTTCCTTTCCATAGTTGCAGGGTATAAATAATAATGCTTTAATAGGCAATCTTTCTCGACATGTTGTTTACTTTTTTATAATCTCCGTTAAATCCTACAATACAATTGTTTATCTTAATGAAGTTATCACAATCCCATTGACGACAATATAACCGACGTCACTGTCGTGAAGTGTAAAAATATCAACAAGTATCTACGTTGGTACATGTGTAATGTTAACTAAGCTTATCCATGCGTTTTATAGGTAATTTTTTAAACAACAATGCTAATTAAAATTGATGGAGCAGCAAATGCATGTATAGAGTATATGGCGGTGTGTAGTCTCCTGACAAAAGTCTGGATGCTGAAGAGATGAAGAAAAGTCGAACGTGACTAAATTCCCCCAACATCCAATTTATTTAATGTAACGTTCTATAGAATCTATAACGATGATTGGTCCTCGAAAAAACTCGTCAAAATTTAGAAAATGTCATACTGACTTTCTAATTCAGTAAGAAATCCGTGCACTGTACGTAAAAGAGAGTGCGCAACGAGTCAGATATTAGTTCATTATTTGCAATTTAAGAGAAGAGAATTACGCGGTAATTTGGAAATTGTTTCGGAGCTGCCAAGTATTTCTCATTCTAGCCTTTGCATTTCTGGTCAAGCCGTACGAAAGAACAAAGTAAAACACCAAAACACTCGAATACTACCACTCGACGCGCGTTTCATCAATCACATTGGTATTATCAGGAGACCATCACCAGATGATTCTAGTGTGATTGGCGAAAAGCGTGTCGAGTGATATTATTCGTGTTTAGTATTCAAATATCTTGAAAATTGCCTCAGGTGCAGCGTTATACTGAAAGCTCCGTCAATATTGTTTCAAAAATCAAAGATTTTCTGGAACTACAAATTCAGATAAATATTTTAGAGGGCGTCTCTTTTCCATCATTTAACTTAATCTGAACTATCAAACATTCTGTATTATCCTGGTTCCAGTTGATATATTCAAAGAGTATACGATGCTGGAGAGAAGCTTCAGGGAACGTATTACTTGAAAATGTCATCGGATCCATATCCAAAGCATTAATAGGCCGCCTAACAAACAAAGTTAAGGATTAATGGTTTAAAACTGTCATGTACCGTGTGCATCGCAAATATACACAACGTGATAAAGTGAATTTTATTTCATTTTAAAATGTTATTGCATTCGCCCCTGACGGAATGTCAACATTAGATTCCAGTGTATGGCGGTACTTTTATATGTTTTTCACTAATGCGGTTTTATTATCTCCTTTAATTAGACGATGCCGCCGAAATTGTGAAACGTTGCTTTGATAAAATCCCTTTTTACCTATAGCTATATTTCGGCAATTCCTGGCATTTACGTCAACAATTAACGAAGGAAAAGCGTAGACCATCCAAGATCGCAGTTACGCAGTTCTGCAAACTGTACTGTAAATCTAGCCATATATATGTACATATGTATCTACAAACCTAGAGTGAAATTATACAGACTCGGCGGTATACAAAAATGTCTAGTGTTTCTCAGGCTACTTGTCGATTTACTATCTTCCAGAACTGAAATTTGATGGAACAGATCTTTGTTGTAGTAGTTGCAACAAAACAATTTCTTGGATATCTAAAACAAATGTGAATAGAAATGTTAACGTAATTTAAATTTAGATTTAGTGGAAGTGATAGTGTGATGTAACATACCGTGGTTGAAACTAAATAATGTTAGTTCAATGTTACATCCCCCAATACCTCCTCTTAGCGAGATTCTTTATAATAAACTGATCATATTAACTTTGGATATTACGAAATTCCCTAAAAAAAGATACAAGGTGAGATATATTGCGTCATACTTGCACGAAAATCTTTCGCTCTAGCAGAGCCAACCCGTTTGATCTGAAATTTCTAAAACACCTTTAGTTGTGATGACACAATTATGCATATTCATTATCATTGTAAATCCAAGATGGCCACAAAATGGCTGATTACATTTTTTTTTTCAACCCCCTCAATATGGGTATCAAAGGAAAGGGCTTGACAAGTAGAACACAGTACACTTTAGAAGTAACTAAAATAAAGAATAGAAAACTTGAAAATTAAATAAGTAAAAAAAAATTTTTAAGTTAAACGGTTTTATTGTTAAAGAAACATAATAATGATGCAGGTAATGTACTAAAAGCTAAAAAATAAGTATGTAGGTACCAGGTACCATGCATCACACCACTCTCCTCATCAATCTAGAGCACTGATCAGACTAAAATAAAACCGTGGGGCGTAGCGTAACCTGAGTAAATATGTAAATGATCGTTCTGCGATGTCGCACGATGATATCGACGGATTTGCTTTTACACACATTTTGCATAATAGTAGAGTGCTCGCGTTGACAAAAGTCGCTTAGTTTTCGATCCCGTTGGCACTTTTAGAGTAAAATGTATGACCTTGTCAGATGTGTTACTTATGCCCTGTGGATTACGAATCCACTTGTCGTCAAAGAATCGTCATGAATATAAGGGCGCAAATCAAAATTTTCTAATTAACTACACCACGCGATAGAGTCAATGATGAAGCGTATTTCATCCAAAAATCATTAAATTCTCTGTAGAATTTCTATTTTTAAAATAAATAAGCAAACAAACTTTTGCATAGGCTTATATGGCAGTAAAAATCAAAAATCCTCATTTTCTCTGTTCGACTACGGCTGAAAATTAATTATTTTTCGTCTACTTTTCCATTCCCACGACGATATCTCCTAAACTATTATATTTATCAAAAAAATATATTCTTTATAAAATATTTGCCATATATTCCAGATTACAATGGTTTTTAAATCAGATTTTTTGAGAATTTAATAACCAAAATATTTAATAATGTGTAGCGTGATATCAATTTTCGAAGCTTATCAGCGGGCATGCGTTCGTTGCAAATTCTCGCTCTCCCACTCTTTAAAACAGTTTCAACACACCCCACTTCGCACCCGATCTGGCCAACCGTTAGATAGATTGGCGCTTAGTAGCTCTCGTGGTTCATAATATTTTGAAATTTATGTCTTGAAAATGATTATTACTACGAAATAAATGTAAGTATATTTGTAGAATATTAATTCAGTGTTACATGGACTTACATAAAAATTATGGCCTGCCTAAAATTATTGTGTAATAGATTAACGCATTATAAAAAACTCCCTATAGTTCACTGTTTGCAAGATACTCTCAGCTGGTATATATTTTAAATTATCTACCATATAGGTAACTGATGTATATGCTTTTTAGAAGAAATTAAAATGAAAAGTACTACTGATAGCACAAGTTCTGAAAGTGAGATTGAGAAAAATATAATTTAATGTAAAACAGATTCGTAACATATTAGCTTAATTTGTATGAAACCGGGCCCTGTAATCAAAAGTTTTGAGAAATCGTTTGCAACATTTACTGATTGTTTAAAAATCTATGAAAAAATAAGTAACCCAGGAGAAGATGATCTATATCCTAGCATTATGTCATTCAAAAAAACAAACAATTTTGACTGGTTTGGCACCGAAATTGCTATTCTAGTTTTACTAGCCAAAGAAATATAAAACATTTAAGAAGATAAATAGAGAAAGGAATTGAAAAGAGTTCAGATGGATCCAATGCCTGTCCATCAACTTTTTCCTATGTGTATTTTCGTAAAATAATTTTTTTAAATACAGAAATGTACTTTTGTCAGAAGTGACAAAACGGATGACCACGGAACCAGAAAGAAAATTAAGACTGCTAGCTGAGAATCCCCATAATTTTCGAAAAAAATTGTGCTAACGATTTAATACCTATGGAAATTGAATATCATATTTCATGTTTCTAAAGTCGCTATATAAAATGCAGAGGTCTATCTAACAATAAAAATAAAAGTGGAAAACGGACAGACAACGAACGGAGTTCTACTAAAATATGTAAAATTCTTGAGAAACGGTTTTTAAAGCAAAAAGGGTATGGTATGTCGTCAATTTATGATGAGAAGTATCTAGAATTGATAGATATAGGTCTAAAAGAGAGATCAGAAGACTACTTATAAATTTACCGGCAAAGGAGTCAAAATTGTTAAATCTACAAAGAGAAATGAAGAATATGTTAATTCAGAAAACGAGGCATGAAACTTTGCATTTTCTATTGTGACTTTAGAAATATTAAACATGATATTTAGTTTCTATAACATTTAAATCATTAGCACAAATTCATTAGAAAATTATGGGATTTTGGTGGGCTAATAGTCTTATTTTTCTTTCTGTGTTCCTGGTCATTACTTGAGAAAGCTATTTTATTGAAAAAAAATTAATTTTACGCAAGGACACGCCTGAAGAAGTTATTGGACATGCACTCCATCCATCTGAACTGTTTTTAATTTTTTTCTCTTTCTCCATTTTTCTCCTTCAATGTTCCATATTTCTTTTGCCAGTAAAACTAGAACAGCAATTTCGGTGCCAAACCAAACAGTCAAAATGATTTGTTTTTCGAAATCGCATAGTTCTAGAATATACATCTCTTTGGTTACTTATTTTTTCACGGAGTTTTAAACAATCAATAAATATTGCAAACGATTTATCAAAACCTTTGTTTACAGGGCCCGGTTTCACACAATTAAAGCATAATATTTTACGAGTCTGTTTTTCTTTAAATTTTATTTTTGTCTCAATCTCACTTTCCGAACTTGCGCTATCAGTAGTACTGTCCATTTTCATTTCTTCTTCAGTTACCTTTATGGTAGAAAATTCTGTTAAAAAAATACATACCAGCTGAAAGTATCTTGCTAACATCGAACTGCCGAGTTTCTTATAACGTATTAATACATTACACAAAAATTTTATATAAGGCGAAATAACACTGAATTAATTATTAATTAAACAAATATACCTACTTATATTCATTCCATAGTAATCATTTTCAAGATATAAATTTTATTAATATGAACCACGGGAGTTACCATGCGGTAATCTATCTTACGATAGGCCATTGCGGGTGCGAAGTGGAGTGTGTTGAAACAGTTTTAAAGAGTGGGAGAGCGAGAATCTTTAACGAAGGCATGCCGCTGATAAGCTTCGACAATTGATATCACGCTACACATTATTAAATATCATGGTTATTAAATTCTCAAAAAAATTGATTTAAATACCATTGTAATCTAGAAAATATGGCAAATATTTTATAAACAATATATTTTTTTGATAAATATAATAGTTCGGGAGATATCGTCGTGGGAATGGAAAAGTAGACGAAAAATAATTAATTTTCAGCCGTAGTCGAACAGAGAAAATGAGGATTTTTGATTTTTACTGCCATATAAGCCTAAGCAAAAGTTCGTTTCCTTATTTATTTTAAAAATAGAAATTCTACAGAGAATTTAATGATTTTTGGATAAAATACGCTTCATGATTGACTCTATCGCGTGGTGTGGTTAGTTAGAAAATTTTGATTTGTGCCCTTATATTCGTGACGATTTTTTGACGACAAGTGGATTCATAATCTACAGGGCATAAGTAACATATCTGGTAAGGTCATATATTTTACTCTAAAAGTGCCAACGGGGGGAAAGATAGAAATTAATTTGCACTCTACTATAAGTTGTCTATTGAGAAGATGCATTCAAAGCACACCTATAAAGATATGAGCGGTTGACTGTAGATAATATAAATTCGACTCGCCCCACGATTGCATCATTATTATGTTTCTTTATAATAAAGCGGTTTAATTTAAATAAAATTTTGTACTTATTTTTTAATAATTAATTTTATGTAGGTATAAACTAGCTTGCACCATTAAAGTAATTTCTCATATCACATTTTTTTCTGCCATGTTCTAAGGAGTTATTCATGTCTTTAGCTGATACAAATGTGTCAGGTAATTGTACATTCGCTCCTATACTGTTAAGCTCTATACGAAGGATTAAATTCTGTTAACTCTTTAACACATGAAAATGTGATTTTTCAATTTATTGAATTTCTGTGAAGTGATTATATAATTATTTGACTTAAACGTTTCAAATTATTATAAACTAAAAAATATACCGGCAAAGAGTAAACCTGCAAATATATATTATTTATGTAATTGCACTAGTTGTCTTGTCATACATTAAATTTCTAACAAGACACGCTAACAGTATATAATCTATGGGCTATTTTCCATGGAACACAATTAACAACTGAGAAAATATTAGGTATTTTTTCAATTATTAATCAGTATACAGGGTGTTGCATCATGAGAGGGACATAGCTTAATAGGAGGTAGAGAACATCAGTGGTAACCGGAACCTCCCATAGAAATGTCTCATTGGGCCTTCACTACGAAATTACAGGGTGTTAAATAATTTTTGGCCAAACCTGTTTTTTGTCATAACTTTGACAGGAAATGAAATAACGGATTCATATTTGGTACGGCTAATGTACAAACGAGCCCCAAGAGGTACATGTATAAAAAAAATATATCCAGGTCCGGACTCACTATAATTTATGTTTCTTCTTTGCATCAATAAAACATCACCCTGTATATATTTTTTTGAAATTTCGATACGATATTCGAAAAGAGCAAGAAAAAACAAACAAAATGGCCTATTTCATTTTTTTGTTACACCTTCGTGGTTATTTAAATACGTTGTTAAATGTGCAAGAAAATGGATTACAGAACCCTATTAAATGAGAGGCACGTGAAATAAATAGTTTTATAACTAAAATTTGCAAAAATTTTATTGAGCCTAGGTGGTCTGGGTGAATCCTAATTCCGGTACGTTTTAAAGGTCCATTTTGGTAAAAAAACTGTGGTCCTAATAAGTAATCGGGTATGAAATAACAAAATTTTTAATCAATCACAGTAGGCTTGTTCAAAGAATAAAAGTGACAGATAATTTAAACCATTTAGGCCTAAGCAACCAGTTACTTTGATCAAGAAAATCATTAACATTTTATACTTAATAAAAATTGGAAGAGAACAAACTAAAATCTAAATAAATAAAATATTTTCCATTCAATTAACAATAAATAACAAAACAATAACTAAATGTGTTTAGAAATAAAACGTAATTGACACTAAAGTAAATTTTCAAAATGTCCTCCCCCAAATTCTGTGCATTTTCTTGCGCGTTTAGAAATGTCACCAATTGCTCGACGTATCATTTCTGGATTATTCCGTATTTCGTCGCAGGTTGTAACGATGCGCTGGATTAAATGTTGTCTACTTTCAATTTCAATGCTATAAACCTCGTTTTTTAAGTGGCCCCATAAAAAGTAATCACAAGGGTTACAATCAGGAGATCTTGGTGGCCATTCATGTGGACCCCCGCGTCCAATCCATCTATTAGGATACACATTGTTTAAGTGTTCTCTTACTTGAAGGTTAAAATGTGGTGGGGCCCCATCATGCTGAAACAACATGCCTCTTATACCGATATTTTCTAAAATATTCGGTAAAATGTTTTGAAGAAAATCAAAGTAAATTTCACCATTCAATCTTTCTTCAAAAAAATGTGGCCCTATCAAATGTCTATTCACAAGTCCGACCCAAACATTTACAGAAAACCTGTGTTGCGAACGGCGTTGGCGTACCGCATGTGGGTTTTCCTGTGCCCATTTATGATTATTTCGTGAATTGTTTACTCCATCCCTTGTAAATTGTGCCTCATCCGTAAATAAGGTTATGTAAATGACTGGGCGATGATTAGACAACCAACGACAAAATGCCAGGCGGGGGATATCGTCGCCTTGTTGAAGACGCTGTACCTGCTGGATATTATATGGATGGTAACGTTCTCTTTTTAGGGTTCTCCATACTCGCCAATGAGGAATACCAGTTGCCAAACTGATTCGTCTAGTGCTCATATTTGGGTTTTCTTGAACTACGTTTATAATATTGTTTTGTTCCTGCACACCTTGTTGTAAAACACGCTCCACAACTGCAGAAGTAGGAAACTTTCCGTGTTGTCTTGCATACTGGAACACCGTACTAAAGGTTTTATGATTAGGGCATCGACGACCAGGAAAACGCAGCCGATATTCTCTTTCCGCCGACCTACCATTTCCATTACAGAAACCATAGATGAATATTATGTCAGCATATTCCCCGTTTGTAAATTTTACTGGCATAGTTAAAATATTTTCACAAGTTTTCACTTACTAAATGCGGATTATTGACACATTAAATTACTAACAAACAATTATTCAACTGTTTAGGAGATTTCTTTTTATTATCTGTCACTTTGAACAAGCCTACTGTGATTGATTAAAAATTTTGTTATTTCATACCCGATTACTTATTAGGACCACAGTTTTTTACCAAAATGGACCTTTAAAACGTGCCGGAATTAGGATTCACCCAGACCACCTAGGCTCAATAGAATTTTTGCAAATTTTAGTTCTAAAACTATTTATTTCACGTGCCTCTCATTTAATAGGGTTCTGTAATCCATTTTCTTGCATATTTAACAACGTATTTAAATAACCACGAAGGTGTAACAAAAAAATGAAATAGGCCATTTTGTTTGTTTTTTCTTGCTCTTTTCGAATATCGTATCGAAATTTCAAAAAAATATATACAGGGTGATGTTTTATTGATGCAAAGAAGAAACATAAATTATAGTGAGTCCGGACCTGGATATATTTTTTTTTATACATGTACCTCTTGGGGCTCGTTTGTACATTAGCCATACCAAACATGAATCCGTTATTTCATTTCCTGTCAAAGTTATGACAAAAAACAGGTTTGGCCAAAAATTATTTAACACCCTGTAATTTCGTAGTGAAGGCCCAATGAGACATTTCTATGGGAGGTTCCGGTTACCACTGATGTTCTCTACCTCCTATTAAGCTATGTCCCTCTCATGATGCAACACCCTGTATAAATGGTTTATAAAAAAAAAGGAAAACACTTGACGATCTGAATTCAGTCGGTAAAAATATAATTAAGTAGTAATTAAGTATAACGTATTCTATTTAAACTAAAGTGTGTTTGTAAAAGGGAATATTCTAAAGGACCAGTAAATTTAACAAAGTTTAGATAATAGATGTTAAGTTAAGTTAAAATAACAATTGCACTAAAAGAATTAAAACTTTCAGTCACAATTTTAAATCGCAGTAAAATAATAAATGTTCAGTAATATCATATATTTGCAATACAAGAATAACTAGAGTAAACACTATAGTCCAGGAGCCAGCGTGTAATTACCTGATACATTTGCATCAGCTAGAAACATGTTTAATTTTTGTCTTAGAGCATTACAGACAACAAAAGTGATGAGATTTTTCTTTACTGGTGCAAGGTTGAAAACACCTGTCGCTGTAACTCCACTAACCGGGATGTATACCAATCGTAGTTTTGCAATAGCCAATTGGTAATTTATCGATAATAAAGAAATCAGCTTGATACAGGGAGATCGAGAAAAACTGAATGTGCCCTAAAAATTTCCTTTGTGCCACTTACACTATTTTGCGGTACTGTCAATATTTGCACGTTGGCGACAGTGACTCAGTGATTTATATAGGTCGTATGTACGCGACGTCACAAATTTTGACATTCGTCAGAGCTTAGGCACAACAAACCGAAATTTCCAAAGTGTTAAATGGCAATTAACAGAACGTTTTATTAAATTACTACTTTTGCGGACATTATATTATACAAAATGCCAAGTTTTGTCTGTGTTATTAATTTTGGAAGTGTGGCAATACGAAATGAGGCCAGTATTTATTAAATATCATCGATTCTTTAACTAGGAAAGGTTGAGGTTGGAACACGTCGTCAACTGACTACAAGCAGTAATAAGAAATTATTTTACAGGAGTATTCCAAGCATTTTGTTAATGGTAAATTGTTATATGTTAATGTAATAATTTTATTTTTAACGTGGATTTATATTGTAGG
This sequence comes from Stenurella melanura, assembly GCA_963583905.1. NCBI lineage: Eukaryota > Metazoa > Arthropoda > Insecta > Coleoptera > Cerambycidae > Stenurella > Stenurella melanura. Next base: position 33,067,298 of record OY757312.1, on the reverse strand, counting down.
CCACACTGCTGTGTTACAGGGCTAGGATCTAGATAGGTTTCCTCTCATAACATGAAATACAACTTAAAACCCAGATATAAAACTGTGAAAGTGCTGCTAGGACAATCTATAAACAATTTGATATAGAAATTAATAGTTTATATTGGTTGGGCTGATATTGTTTGTATGTAAACTTAAGATAAATGGAGAAGAGGTTCGTGCCGAAAGAGAAAAATATTACAGAGACAACCATCTTAAATATGGTACGATTCAAGAGAAACTTCAAAGAAAAGCTAAGCATTATGTAAAAATCTGATGAAGTTTATACATTAAGAATGAAAGTTCAAAGTATAGTTACCGATGATGTGCGGGCTAATTGTATTTTGAATACCCAGTGTTGGATTGTTTAATATTTGAAAACTGAGTCTGAACACTGACTATAACCCATTTTCACAGTTTTGTAATGTTAAACTAGAGAATCGAGTAGTTTCTAAACACCACATGATATATTTTAAAACAATGCATTCACTTGCCAGATCACTCGATGAATTGTAATTAGGTATAAATGCCATCTAAGTATTACAAATGTTAAATTTGGTAATAATAAATAATTGCATATTTAGTAGATATATTTTGTTTTATTCTCATTTACAAGCATGTAACTACAAGTTCAGCGTAGTCTATATTCAACCTACTGCTAACGATAGTAGTAAGTGATCAATAAAACAATAAAGGGAAGCAGAATATATAATAAAACACATAAGTTAGACAATAATAACTAAATACGACATGATAAAAAAGTTCTTACAGAAATTACAATGGTTTGCACAGCTCGGTGCATAAATATACCATAGACGAAGGGCCAACAGTTAGGTAAATTGTGTCTACCTTACTATAACTTTAAGTCCTTTGTTTAATTTGTTTTTTTTTCATGAGTATCTATTTCACAAAATCTACATACAACGGTTAACTGCAGTCATAGCCATTTTTACTGCTAAAAAACTAAAAGAATGACGTCTTATTACTTCACTTTGTACCATAAATTGCAAATCGGGTTGGCGAACGTTTTCTACCTGTACCTGCAGCACAGTTAGAATGAGTACTAAGAAATTATCTGGATCCGCAATAATCTAAGGAATGAGGCTTTTATTAACAATGCTGAAAGTCCGTAAGCTGAAAAATGGATCTGTGTGTTAGTAATTATTCATAAAACAACATTTAATTATGCAAATACTCGGCGATTTATAACTAATCCTTACTTTTGCGATAGTAAGCTGTAAATTTCTTGGAGAGAACTTCTTTCACCCAACGGCTAAGAAGCGGTTGTAAACTTCGACTTTTGAATGTCTTGTACTCATTCCTTTAAGTATGCACTCCTTTCAAAAATTATGTAATTTCAATATTGAGACGCACCCCCCCCACCCCACCCCTATTGTTTTGTTGTTAAATTCTGGTTTGATTAATTACTAGTTACCCTCCCCTCTCCCCTGATTGTCTAATTATTAAAACAATTAAACTAATTTGGCTGTGTGATCGTCTAGTTTAGTGGTAGGACTCAAATTTACGTTTATGACCCTGTAGTACTTGTTACCATAGTTCTTTTTCTAGGTTTGACATTACTGTTTCTATTTATTTATTGATTTGATAATTAACTATTTATTATGACTTTTAATGATTCGTTTTTACTCTAAATATTGCTATTAATTTATTTGGCAAAGTTCTAATTATAGTTCTTTATTTAATTGTTCAAATTAAGCACTGAATATTGTTTTGGCACTTGTTTATTTAATTGACAAAATAATTAAGTATTTTTCTATAATACCCTCTATAAAGTTCAAACTCTAAATTATTCTTTTTATTTAATTTACTGAATTATGTTAACTTTTGTTTAAGTTTTTATCATATTTTAGATTTCATTTTTATTCACTATTGTAATGCTCAAGTAAACCTTATGTTTACTTAGATTATTTTAGATATTCGTTTATTTAAGCCCAAGTAAATCTTATATTTACTTGGTTTATTACCTGAAAGTTATGAAAATTAGCAAATAAGAAAACACATAATAGTTTAATAACTATATTCAGACAATTGTCATTTTTAATAAATGTTGGATATAGTAATTTCTAATTCCTAATTATAAATGTTTCGACTGATGCAATGTATCTAAACTATCTAAGTGCCACAATAAAAAGATCCCCTCGCGATTCCGAGTATCCGAAATATAGAATCAGTTTGTTAATTGTTTAACGCTATAATGAATTAAAATAGTCCCGACTTGAAATTATTAAGTTCACGTAAAACTAAATGAAAATACCGAAAACCGAAATAATCATATTGATTTACCTGGTACTTGGTAGACCGCTAAATGACCGGTGTCATTTGGGGTGTTATCACGCGGCTCGCTCATGTCCAGCGAGTCGTAGCTGGACGGCGGGGTTTTATTAGCTCTGGACATCGTCCCCTTGAGTCGTACTAATCTGATATGACTCCAGCAATACAATAATAGTACGGCTTTGTAGCAAGTTACTTGACCAGTGGTCAGCAGCGGTCAGTTCGTAGTGAGAGGATTAATTATCCCACTCAGACTCAAAGAGACTGAGGATTAATTATCACTCTGCTTATTGAAGTTTGCTGTTAAAGTAAGGACAATGCTTCGGAATCGGCTTGACCAGTGGATGGCGGTCAACTAGTATAATGATAATTATCAGACTCGTACTCGAGGATTAATTATCATTCAGAATGGTGGTCATCCCAGGAAGTGACCCGTGGACGTCGGTGGTCAGCAAATATATTGATAATTATCAGACTCGTATTCGAGGATTAATTATCATTCAGAATAGTGGTCAGCAAGTAAAGCATTGATAATTATCAGACTCGTATTAGAGGATTAATTATCATTCGTAGTAGCGGTCTCAAAGAAGTGACCCCTGTACAAACTTCTCGCGGGTATTTATACCCGAAAGAGCGATGACGTTACACACAAAACTGCGTAGTTTTTGGTACCGTTCTCACGGAAAACCGAGCCATCTGTGCCTATGCCTTATCTTTGTTTAGATTAACATCGTAAAATTTCAAGTGATATGTGCCTTTTCGAACTGGCCTTTACATCAAGTTTTGTACGTTTTAGGTAGACTTAAAAATATTTAAAACTATACGAATCGGACAAATTCTAAAACATTTATGTTCTAGCATGAAAATTGGGGTAAAATATTATTAGGTACGTACCGGGTGATATTTAATCGCGTGTCGAATTATACAGAATTTCAGAATTACGTAAATTTGGATTAATAGAAGCGGAAATAAATTATTAAATTAATACACAGGGTGTGGTTTTCTTCAATATATGTATTACGTCTAATATTCGAAAATACATCATCTTTATATAATATGTAGGGATTTAAACTGATAGCACCAACTTTTTTCCATACATCCATCCTGTATATCATAATTCATAAGACAATTTCGTAAAATAGAAACTCGTCTCCATCTTAACAAACAATATTCGCAACATGAATTGATTAAGGATAATTGTGGATGTTAAATAATCCAAAATTAAGTTTTAAAACATCACAAAATCTGCAAAATATACGGTTAAACAAAGCTTAGATCAATTAATCACAACGTGGTGGCTATTTACATTTCTTCAGTATTCCCTAAACTAACATACGAAATTAGTTTTAATAATATGCGTAGAATCAAAATCAATTTTGATAATTTTAATGACTTTTCTGAGTCACGTGACAATCAATCTTTCTCGATCGCACTGTACTTCTTGGTCATACCCAGTGAGTAGCTTGCTGGCTTAGAATATATGTCGCTGGACCTCCACTAGCCGTACGCCAATGTACTTTTGTATTCATTAAGTGGCAAAAAAATATTGGCTTGATATAAATATTTATAACATTACAAGTACCTATCGCAACGTTACGTTATCACATCTGCACACTTGCAGTAGTGGTTCTCTATGAACGTGTGGTCGAAATCGCTTTATTGAATCTTTGTTATTATTAGAATGAAATTACTACGAAATCTGATCTGTTTTACAAAATTTTGTTAAATACGGTCATTAGTATATATTTTTCCTGAACAATAAAAGAAATTGTCTCCTGAATATTTTTTTACTACCTATTATAATATGTATACTCCTAGTGATTAATGATGATGAATCTAGATGGTTCCACGGTTCATTGTAAATAAATAAAACTGGACCAATGAACGCGCATCCTCTCACACAAGCGTATCGTGGAATGCACGTGTGGCAGCCACTGGACCATGGACCATGCTGTTAATCTGATAGAGATGACACGCAGGCTAGTTTCAAGCCTCTTTAAACTTTACCGGTCTCCCGCCGCGCCCATCTCGGCCAGTTTCCAGCTTATCTGCCGCATCTTGACCCTAAGACGTTAAAAAGCTAAGAAGATTTTTCCTTTTATTCCGTGAATCTTGTCTCCGTGGTATAGTAACCCCGTCGTAAACTGTTACTGTCACAAAGACGACGAAAATGTTATCTATTCGAGATTTTAAGCAAGTCACGTAAAGTGAATGGGATAATGTTTAAATGTAATGGGTGGTATGTATTAATATTCGTTCCTGAATAATGGAATTCTTTGACTAACAGCTCAATGATATTCATAGGCAAATTAATCTTTATCGCCCTTATCCAAATGACCTATTATTTCCACATCCAGGTGTGGAGTGGAGTGTGCGGGGTTGTGCGCACGATTACTGAGAAACGGTTTAAAATATTGACTTGATATTTTTTCCTGGAGTCTGTCTAACTTTGGTCGTAATATACCTACTACTCGTATAGCAGCATTATGAGCAAAACTTTTATAAAATGTGTTAATCTTATTTCGTAGCATATACCTAGTAAATCTCGTTGTTGAAGTAGAGGTGTTTCAGAATCTCATGAGCCGCGAAATGCGCTAAACGCAAAGTTTAATCTGAGTTATAAGTATGTTTTTGAAGACACTGGAGGCTGCCTTGCTGTATACATAAACAAGAGCTCGGGATAAATTGTAAACAATAAATATAATATTTTTAAGAAGTGTAACTGAGTCAACAGGACGGATTATGTCTCTGCGCATATGAAGGTCACGGCTCATGAGGTTTTCAAACACCTCTAACTAGGTGTGTTTGAGTTTAAGATAATGCGGAAACAGAAATAAATGTAATTTTCTACGGTTTGCCACAGTTAAAACAGGTGCGTCAACTAACACTTTTCTCAGCTCAAAATTCAATAAATTTATGTTGTAGGCATCGGTTAAATTTTTAAAGCATAAAATGACATATTTTATAACACTTTCAATGATTTCTCTACATAAACGCACAGTGCAATGCAATGCACATTGCATTACATTGTTTCTTGCATTGATTCAGATGAGCGGCACTTTGAAACCCAACCGCCCTATGAACGGCACACTTTGTTAATAGTCGGCTCTACAGACGAAAATTTAGACCTATTTCTGGAAATTTACAAATTGTTTCCAAGAAGGTCATCCTTGTAAAAGTATTAATTAATATTTGTCCCAGCAAACTTGAAACATTCAAAGATGGGTTAATGTTTCCTAGTATAAAACGAAATATAGTAGACAATGTCTTATTATAAGTTTTTTTTTTTTTTTAAGTATATGGAAAACCACACAACAACAAGAAATATTTTCCATACAAGATTTAAAATATGAAAACTGAATTACAATAAATCAAAAAGAGAACTAAAATCTAAATGGAATCAAATTCATTTTAGTATAGACGTATTGTAGAATCACTTCCTACACAAGAAAATATTATGTACAGTGATGACCACACCTCTTATTGTGGTCCTTGATTTTACATAAATAATAATTTCAAATGTTTGACTAACTGGACGTTGAAACCAATATTATTCTTAATTGCATCTGTTTAGCACAGCTTCTCTTTTTGGCAGCAATTTCCCTCTAAGATGTGATAAATGAAACGTCTGCATTTATATAGTGGATCCAGGGAGCTGAAAATCAAAAAGCTAGCAGCAAAACAATATCGATAGGTAACAGCACCTACCATCAAAGTGTCAAAGACAGTTGAGTCGGCAGCCGACGGGGCGAACCTTAAAATATTTAGCGGCAACGTAATACTCAAATGGTATGAATTAATAAAATAGGTGTACTGTGTAGTTTGGAAGCCTTATTGTGAAAACGAGTTTGTTATAGAATTTGACATACCGTAATAGCATATTATTTACTATAATAATAATGTAGGTAAAATAACTCACACAGATGGAGTTTGCAGCGCAAGCCGTAAGCGAGTGCTGTAAATCATCAAGTGTGTTATTACTATTATCGCAAGTTGATTACAAATTTCTATCTACGATTATAACAATAAATACTAATATAATAGTTTGATAACCTCCAAGCTATTCAAACATGTTAAATCACCTTCCACCCCTCAATGATAATGGACCATTCTATTTTATTTTACACATTACATCGATTGGATAGGCTAAGCATGAAGTTAAAGGTGATTGGTGTAAAAATAAATCACTAGGAAGTTATAATAAGTCCACGCTATTTGTTTATGGATACTAATACATGTTCAAAAGCAGGTGATTAATTAATATATAATCTAATAAGAGTGGATACAAATTATTATCTAATTTAAATAACCACCATGTAAACTTTTTGTATAATGTATAATATTAATGTAATAGGTACCCCAACATTATTCGTACAGACTAATTTTAACAGGTAAAAATAAATATTAGTAAAATAATATATCAAATATTCTCAATTCAATCTAAAAAACTAAATAATTTTTTAATTGCTGAAAGTCCTAAAGTAAACGACATTAATGAAGAAGTTAACCAGTGTAGTGAAAGAGTCTTTAATATTTCCAATACAGTGTTCAACGATCGAGAAACTGAATTGTTATCAGAAGGTCCAAAATGTTCCCCCCACCTATACAACAAAAATATTATACATTATTGAAAGTGAAATTGCTCTAAAAAATTTAGAAAATAAAGACATATCTTCAGCAAAAATAAAAAAACTTTTTAGAAACGCTGATAATACAAAAGCAATAATCAAATAGGCAAACAAACTATAAAATTAATCACAGCCAAAATCAACGAAAACAATCTAGTAGTAAAAAAAGCACATAAATCCATGGTAATTCTCACCAAAACACACTATACAAATAAAGTAAATAATTTCATACAGTCAGAAGATATTACTCGTGTTAATAAAGACCCCACCAAAAAATATCAAACCAAATTAAAACAATCGGTAACAAACGTAGAAATAATCCTTTCGGAATACGAAACACGAAAAATAATTAACATGAATCACTTAGCTCCAAAATTATACGGAATAATTAGAACGCGTAAACTGCATAACCCCATTAGGCGTGTAGTATTATATATCAATAGTTCAACTAGAGAACTAGGTAAAAAATTAAATTTAGTTTTTAAACAGCATACAGACTTTAAACCTAAACATGGAATAAAGAACTCCCTAGAATTAGCAGAGAAGTTAAAAAATACACATTCCCCACATAAATCATTTCTGGTATCATTTGACATTAAAAATATATTTGCAAATATCCACCCACACGAATGTTCACAACTTATTCAAAATTTACTAGACAAAAGTAAATTAAATAACATTATATCAACAGAAATTTTACTACCTTTCGACACATGCATCCGTCAAAATTAGTTTCAATTCAATAATTAATTTTATATTCAAAACAGTGGTCTACCTATGGGATCATCTTTAAGTATAAAGTATACTAAATTCCCAACCAGACATTTTTGGTATAGATATGTTGACGACGTTTTGACATGCTTTAAGGGTACTACTAGACAATTACACACTTTTTTAGATTTTATTAATATCATACACCCCAAAATTAAATTCACATTAGAACGAGAAACAAACCATACAATACATTTTCTAGACCTAACTATCACACACAAAAATAACCAATTCAAATTTGATATTTTTCGGAAGCCTACATATACTGACATAACTATCCCCTTTGATTCTTGCCATCCATAAGCACAAAAACTAGCAGCTTATAATTCAATGCTACATAGAGGGTTTTCGTTGCATAACTTCCCAGATATGAATAATATGGAAATCCTACACTATGCTAGCAAACTGTTAGAAGCATTAAATATATACAAATACAATAATAAGGATAATTTAATTTTGTTAAATGATCAATTAGATATCATGTATTCGCCTTTTTTCACTGCTACCAAAATGTAATTAATATTTCTGAGAAACCTCATCTTTGGATCGTTAGGATATCATAAACTACCTGTGTACTTTCATAATTCTCTAATCTGTTTAATTCTAGAAACATATTTAAATAGGGACCAAGTCTTTGTATTTCATTCTTAGTTGAATCATCGTTTGAAAATGATATAGTGTTGAAACTGCAGTCACGTTTTATGCAAATATAGTTGTAAAAATCATAGTAGTGTTTTACTTAATTTCGTTATAATTATGGATTACCACAGAGTAACGGCTTTCTCAATCAATTTCTTGGTATAAATAAAGTTAACTAATGCCTACTGAAATTGCTCTTGAATTTATTTGTTTAAACAGGCTACTTGGTCTAGAGGTAGAAGAAATTCTTCTTAGATCGAGAGGTACCTACCAGGTGTGATTTCAGGAACTGGAATTTGCTTTGTGAAATTATGTGTCCTTTATATCAAAATGTACAACTCGTTCCTGAATCTGGGTATAGCTTTAGGAGTACACAAATTATTTATAGCACTTGTTCATTATTAACATTTAATAATGAAAAAGCATTATGATGTAGAGGTAAAGAGTGGTAAACTAGTCAACCTTATACCTGTATTTACCATGGCGTTTGAATTATTACCTTAGTGTAGTACCTCAATCATTCTTAAAATGAAAAATAAATGAATGTAGTATAACAAAGTACCTACAATATTTACATATTATAAATTTTCTGTCGCCCGCAGAATTAGGTTTTGAGCAAATCAAACTATACAGGGTGTTCCACTTAAAACTCCCAACGCCGATTACTCGAAAACTAAGACAGGTATTAAATTTCTGTAAATGGCAAATAATTGGTGAGGTCAAGTGCTATATTTCGACTGATAATTGATGCCGACGCCTTTAACGGTTTAGGCGTCGCGACGACCGGAACAGAATTTTCGATGGCAGGAGTTTTGAAAATAGAAGATACCAATAGTATATTTAATTTTGAGCTTTTTTAATTATTAAAATTTTTTTGTTTTTTTCGTTCGTTTCGGAGTTATTTAACATTGAAAGTTTAAATACCTTTTATTAAAATTTACCAATTTAATAAATTGTCTGTATCAAATAGGCTTTGACTATTCTGGTAACCTGAATTTAACGAACAAATTAGACGACAGCTAATGAATAACATTTTTATTTGCATAAATAGAACAACAAATACAACAATATCACTGAAATATTTAAACAAAAAAATATAAATGTTTTAAACATAGTCAATTTTTAATCTAAAATCTAAATTAAATATAATATTTTATAACAGCTGTTCAAAATTTTCTCCACTTGCCCGAACACAACAGTCATACCGGCGTCTTAACTCAAAATCTGTAGTTCTTAGCAGAGTTCTTCTATTTAGAGCAGCACAAGACGCAATGATTTTATTTTGGAGATCTGCCATATCCTCAACAGGCTCTACGTAAACAGCGTCTTTCAAGTGACCCCAAAGAAAAAAATCAAGAGGAATCAAATCCGGTGACCGTGCTGGCCATTGTAGTGAACCGTATGTCCCAAACCAACGATTGGGGTAGAGTTCATTTAAATAGTTTGATACAATTTGCGCATTGTGAGGTGGGGCCCCATCTTGTTGAAAAATAATGTTCCGCCTAGTTTCAATCGGCACATCTTCTAATAGTCGAGGCAATATTCTTTGAAGAAAATTTCGGTAACGATCACCATTTAAAGTGCCTTCGTATAAGTGGGGTCCTATTTAATAACCGTTCAGTATACCACACCATACATTTACTCCAAAAACGCGCTGATTACCTCTTTCAGTAATCCATCGAGGATTGTTTTGTGTCCAATAACGGCAATTATGTCTATTCACAACTCCATTGTTGTGAAATTTACTTTCATCGCTCCAAAGAATTCTTTTAAAGATATTTTCATCACGGCCAAATAAATAATCAAATCTTGCCAAAAAATTCATGCGCCTTTGAGGGTCACCTGGCTCTAACTTATGTACAAGTTTCGTTTTGTAAGGATGGTATTTATTTTGTTTAAGAATTGTTCTGGTAGAACTAATTGAAATATTAGTATTTCTCTTAATTTCTCTCAGAGACATCCTCGGATTATCATTAATCTGCTGGAGAACCAATGCAACGTTAAAATCATTTGTTACTGTTTTTGACCGTTCCCGTTTTGGCTTTTCAAATGCACCAAAATTCATTAAATTTTTGCATAAATTCAAAATTGTTTTATGATCTGGCTTTCTTCTATCAGGATAACGCCGTGCGTAAACATTCTTCGCTTGCCACGCATTTCGCTTACACTCACCGTAAACCAACACCATGTCTAGCTTTTCTTGTTTCGTGTATTGAACCATTTTTTTTCAAAAAAGTGAATCAAACTTTAAAAAATACAAAAAAACAAACACCAAAATCAAAACTTAATAATGTTTAAGCATTTGACAACTTTTTTGACAGTTAAAAATTAGGTTAACAGAATAGTCAAAGCCTATTAGATGCAGATAATTTATTAAATAGGCAAATTTTAATAAAAGGTATTTAAACTTTCAATGTTAAATAACTCCGAAACGAACGAACATTTATATTTTTTTGTTTAAATATTTCAGTGATATTGTTGTATTTGTTGTTCTATTTATGCAAATAAAAATGTTATTCATTAGCTGTCGTCTAATTTGTTCGTTAAATTCAGGTTACCAGAATAGTCAAAGCCTATTTGATACAGACAATTTATTAAATTGGTAAATTTTAATAAAAGGTATTTAAACTTTCAATGTTAAATAACTCCGAAACGAACGAAAAAAACAAAAAAATTTTAATAATTAAAAAAGCTCAAAATTAAATATACTATTGGTATCTTCTATTTTCAAAACTCCTGCCATCGAAAATTCTGTTCCGGTCGTCGCGACGCCTAAACCGTTAAAGGCGTCGGCATCAATTATCAGTCGAAATATAGCACTTGACCTCACCAATTATTTGCCATTTACAGAAATTTAATACCTGTCTTAGTTTTCGAGTAATCGGCGTTGGGAGTTTTAAGTGGAACACCCTGTATATCTCTTTTGAGAACAATATAACTTTTCGTTAAAAGAGAACCTGTAAGATGAATTCAAAAATTATTTCATTATTACAGGATATCTTGGGGTGGCACTTGGAAATTTTCTTTGTTTATTTGCAAACTCTGCAGATTTTTTTTTTGGACTTATTCGGACAAATAAATAAATCACTGCTTATTCCAGACTTTGGCTTTCTTGCCAAAATGTTCTTGAAATCGGTTCAGAATGTCATGAAACTTCGAGATTTTAAATTTGAGGGAAATAAAATTCTGTCTGTCTGTCGGGCTGTCGGTCTGTCTGTCGGTCTGTCTGTAACTTTTTTGTCCGCACGCTTTCTCCGGAACGGTTTCAGATATTGACTTGAAATTTTGTACACGTATATATGATATTGAGATCTAGAACTGGATTGTTTTTTGCAGATATCCGGTGAAGGGTTGGGGGGTAAATAGGAGTAAATATGGGGAAATATGTAGATCAAGCCGGTAAGAGTACAGAAACTGGAAATTTGATGTATGTACTACAAGCCAAGGCCTCAGATTTTTTTACAATATTTTTCAACCCCCCCACCACCCCTTCTTCATTATTAAAGGGGTTGATAAAATAAAAGTGAGATATTCATTTGAAATTTGGTACACGTATGTATTATAACGATATCTGGAACTAGATTATATTTTGAAATGATTCCGTTGAAGTGTTGGGGGTTAAATAGGGGTAAATAGGGAAAAATAAGTAAAGCAAGGTGGTAAGAGTACAGAAACTTGAAATTCAATGTATGTACTAGAAGTTAAAGACTCAATTTAAAAAAAAAATTTTAAACCCCCCACCACCCCTACTCCATTATCAAAGGGGTTGATAAAATAAAATTGAGATATTCATATGAAATTTGGTACACGTGTGTATTATAACGACATCTGGAACTAGATTATATTTTGAGATGATTCCATTGAAGGGTTTGGGGTTAACTAGGGGTAAATAGGGGAAAATAAGAAAAACAAGCTGATAAGAGTACAAAAACTTGAAATTCGGTGCATGCACTAGAAGCCAAGGTCTCAGATTATTTATGTTATTTTTCAACCCCCACCACCCCTACCCCATTATTAACGGGGTTGATAAAATGAAATTGAAATATTCACTTGAAATTTGTTACACGTATGTGTCATAATGACATCTGGAACTAGATTATATTTTGAAAGGCTTCCGTCGAAGGGTTGGGGATTAAATAGGGGAAAATAAGCAAGCTGGTATGAGTACAGAAAGTTGAAATTCAGTGTATGTACTAGAAGTTAAAGAGTCAAAATTTTTATAATATATTTCAACCCCCTCACGACCCCTACTCCATTATTAAAGGGGTTGATAAAATAAAATTGACATATTCATTTATAGGGGAAAATAAGTAAAGCAAACTGGTGAGAGTACAGAAACTTGAAATTCGGTGTATGTACTAGAAGCCAAGGTCTCGGATTATTTATATTATTTTTCAACCCCCACCACCCCTACTTCATTATTAAAGGGGTTGATAAAATAAAATTGAAATATTATCTTGAAATCCGGTACGCGTATGTATTATAACGACATCTGGAACTAGGTTATATTTTGAGATGGTTCCGTTGAAGGGTTGGGGGCTAAATAGTGGTAGATAGGAGAAACTAAGTAAAGCAAGCAGGTAAGAGTATAGAAATTTGTGATTTGGTGTATATACTAGAGGCGATGGTCTCAAATTTTTCCATAATATTTTCCATCCCCCCATCGCCCCCACTCCCTTATTAAAACAGTTGATAAAATTAAATTCAGATTTTCACTTGAAATTTGTTACACGTAGAACGATATCTTAAACTGGATTATATTTTGACATGATTGCGTCGAACGAGTGATGGTAATTGGTGGTAAATAGGGAAAAATAAGTAAAGCAAGCTGATAAAGGTACAGAAACTTGAAATTCGGCGTATGTCCTAGAAGCCAAGGCCTTATATTTTTTAGCAAGATTTTTCAACCCCCACCACCCTTAATCCATTTTTGAAGTGGTTGATAAAATGAAATCGAGATATTCACTTGAAATTTGGGACACGTATATATTATAACAACATCTGGAACTAGATTATATTTTAAGATGATTCGGTTGAAGTGTTGAGGGTTGAATAGGAGTAAATAGGGGAAAATAAGTATATCATGCTGGAAAGAGTACATACATATGGGATTTGGTGTATATACTAGAAACCAAGGCCCCAGAATTCTTTTCTAATATTTTTCAAACACCACCATCTGCGCTCCATTGTTAATGGGTTTGATAACATAAAATTGAGATATTTACTTGAAAGTTAGTACACGGATGTATTGTAATGATATCTGATTGAGATTATTTCATTGAAGGGGTGGGTCGTGGTAGGTTTTGAATAGGGGAAAATAAGTAGAGTAAACTAAAAACTTCATTTTTAACGTATTTGATAGAAACCAACGCCTAAAACTTTTCTATGACATCTGCTCCAAATATTATTAAAATTCTATGACCAATAATTTTCACATACTAGAGTGCAAATCTAGTCAAGATGTTTCCTTTAAAGCAACTTTGATGAAAAATCTGGATGTGGAAGTAGTGATTCCTTAGGCATAGTGTTTTAGTAGACAGCGTTTTATAATTATTATAGTTGTCATAGCTTAACATTGTAAAAGCACAAATAAATTTAAATTGCAAACTTAATTGGGACGAGACTGCTTGAACGAAAATATAAACAAATTCGAGTACAAACTAGAAACTATTAGTGAGATCTCATGAAACGTAGAAAGATTCCAGTTAATGTTGCCAGTCCTAGAATTTTAACAGATTCCGGAATCTATCTAAATATGTTACTATACTCTATATCAAATTTATAGCATTCTGAGTTGTAAAAATGTCCAGTCGAGTTACGAAATGCCGTCAACAAGTAGATCCGTTTCTTTTACACTATCGGCATGCGGGAAATTACTACGACGTCTGTCATTAATTTGTGTACCTGCTTTGTTTCATTTTATGACCCAGAATCAGTGTAGAATTGGAGTTTTAATTGAGAGTTTGGATTTTTGTCTGTCCCGATCGGAATTTTAGAACCAGAGATATTCACCTTTTTTACCTAAAAAAACGCTGTCAAAAAAATGTTTATAAAAAAAACGCAATAGGCTTTGGAAGTCCAAAACTCAGACATATGCTCCTGGTGATGCCCCAGAAGGTATGACATCATGATTTTGCTGTTCAAAATTCTGCATATTTCGTTTTTATGGTCCTTTTTTTAGTACACTAATATCGCTTCCCAAAGAGGATAACAAAAGAATAACACTGCCGTGTAGGGTACAAAAATAGATGCGATGATCAAACAAATGGACACTGCCAGAATCAGAAATACAAGACTCAGAAGAAGACTTAAGCAAGGAGATGACCATGGACGGAAACTTAAAGAAAGCATAAACACCTACACTTCCCATTCTATATTCCTACACCATGCGTGATGTGGCTATCGCTGCCGGCAACATCATGAACCAAATCCAGTCGACTGGCTGGTCCGGAGGAAGATTCGGAAGTGACAATGCCTACCTAATCAATCAATCATTCATTCAATCAAAGAAAAAATTATAATATACCTACTTAGAAAAATCAAACAGATATAATAAAATTAGAAAAATCATTTTGAAAATTGGCTACACTCCTCTACACTCTAATAAAAATGTATTACTATTTTCCTTACACATCCACGTATAGTGGGATGGAAATATAGTAATCGTAATAGTATTTTCAAAAATTGTTTTTGTTGAAGCAGATTTAGAATGTCGTGAAATATGTCGATTTGTTTGTCGGTCGGTGGGTATTGATTCGAACATTGGTACACGTATGTATTATAATGAGATCTGGAACTAGATTATATTTTGAGCCAGTGAACACATGGAGAGTAAATAGAGATTAATATGAGAAAATAAATAAAGCAAGCTAAAAGTCCAAAAACTTGGAATTTGGTATATACTAGAAACCAAGGCCACAAAAATGTTTTAATAACATTACCATCCCCACCACCACCCTCACTCTATTATCAAAGGGGGGTGGAAAAAATAGCAGGACTTGGTTTCCAGTATACACAGCAAATCCCAAATTTCAGTACATTTACCAGCTTGCCTTACTCATTTACCCCTATTTAACTTTTTACCTTTTAAATTATTTTTATTTTGTTTAACTAGATTACATTTCAAATCTTAACTATGGTAATATATACAGTATGCAATATTATTAACTTTATTAATTTATACAAAAGTATAAAAACAATAGAGTGAGCGCCGTTGGTATGGCAGGGGACCATGATTTGTAAGAATATTTGTTTAGCAATAGCACATTTGTAAAAATTTATATGCATTTGGTTTTTATTATTTTTCCTCGGAAAATTTAAATATTTGAAATAATTATGGGTAGTGAGGGGGTGGAGGTAATAATTCTAGGCACTGCAGGGAAAAACAAAACTAAAACCCTGTTTAGATAATGTATCAGTATATAAAATTGTAGATTTGATGGAGCCGTTTACTACTAGATTCTATGTTTATGGGGCAAAGGGATGGAGGGGAGGTGGGGTGGGGGAGTTTGTGTTTTTGTCTTGTTTCCGTGGGTTTTGTGTGGCCAGTCAGTGTCACCGTCTATCGAAATAGACGGGCGGTCTCTGGTGTAATAATTTGTGTGTATGTCTCGTATTATGGCATGCTCGAATATGTGTTAAGTCCGTTGTCATTGCCGATAACTGAATTTTATTAGTAAGAAACTGCTGTGCAGTTTCATCGATGTAATCCCCGATGTAAGGGAGATCGGTAACACGATGTAATTCAGTTATTGGCGTGTATCTGTCCGCGTTTGTCTAAAGTCGTATTAACTTATTTTGAGTTACCTGGAGACGCTTACACTGTGTGGCGGAGATTAAATTCCACGCCACACAAGCATAAGTCAATATTGGTCTAAAAATTACTTTGTATAATGTTAATTTGTTGTCCGACGTCAGTTTACTTCGTTTACCCCTATTTAACCCCCGACTCTTCACCTGAATTGGCGCAAAATATAATCCAGTTCCAGATCTCTCATGATACATACAGGGTGTAATCAGTTTCATGTCATTAAAAAAACTGGTAATGGGGACCTACTAGACAAACAAAAAACCTTTATGACTTTTCCCTCTAGGGGCACTTTGAAAAACACTGATCTAGGTTAACATATTTAATATTATGGTAGACAACTATTGAGAACCACTGCTTTTCTTGGTCGATGGACTTGTACTTCCCAATTACACAACTTTTAAATTGTCATAAAAAAGTGCTGACAGGCACACGCGGTGTCAAAGGATCATCGACCGCCTTTGATGTACCGCCTCAACTGAACTGAGGCAAGTATAAGGAGGTAAATAATTCGTTCTCTCTTCGTGCACAATTGCAAGCAAATAATGGCCATAGAGGTTTAAACAGAGCATTTCTTTACATGTGTGTTTTTTAATTTGGCACAAAGTATTGGATTGTTTATAATTTAGAAAATTTAAATGTGGTTTATTAACATTTGTAACATAAATGAGTGTCCTGGGTTAAAAGCTTACTACCTACCTAAAAGATTCAAAATCTCTGCATCTGTATCAATACACAGTTCGGTACGTCGAATTAAGTACATACGCACTTCGTTCAACACTAAACACTAAACTATCAACTAACGTTGTCAACGAAGAAAAATAAAATAACAACTTGGTACAAAAGCCAAAAAGGAATACAAAAAGAACAAACAAGTAAGTTGTGTCTGTACGTAATCAAGAATTTGACAACTTGAACGGTAAGTCAATAAAATAAATTTTAACTATAAATACACAATGACGCGAAATTCAAAAATAACAAAAAAAAACGAACGGCGGGTTTAACGTGTGTACATAACGAAACACCAACAGTAACTAAAATATTGCACAAGGGAGAGTTAGAGTATAGTTTTCTTCAGATCAGATGTAGATCTAAACCTACCTCAATATTCCAGCAGTTCTCAAAAAATGTTATTGAAAATTTGCGAAATTTTTGTTTATTTTTTTTTCTTCAAAACTATAAGCATTAGACCCCATGTTAAATAAGGTTTTTTTGTTTGTCTTGTCGTGCCCTACCACCAGTTTTTTTTAATGACATGAAACTAATTACACCCTGTATATGTTCCAAACAAGTCAATATCTTAAATCGGTCCTGAGGAAACGTGCGCACAAAAAAGTTACAGACAAACAGATATTTTTTGGCTCTAATTTATAATCTTGACTTTTTATATTGTTATGAATTACACTCCCTTGGAACTGAAAATTGATACGCCTATGCCTAATAGTGAGTGATTGGAAACTTGTAGAAAGAAATGGACTTTTTCTAGAGTATGGTGAGAAGATTCTTGATTGTTTCTGGACGAATCTAGATGCAATTTCAGAGTATATAAGGCGCGATTAACGGCGCAGAAGAGGAAGTTTTATAAAAGGGAAGAAGTTTATTAAAGTGACGTTCTGTATAAAGTGAGGTTAAATATCAAGTAAACAAAGTGTAAAGGTTATTTTGAAGTATTGTATAGTCAGTAAATTTTTAAATAAAGTGTTAGTGGTTTATCTCTTGTTGAAATTATTTTAGAACCCACGGATTCATACAGGGTGTTTCCTAAGAGGTTGAAATACGTAACAATATTTTATGCACATTTCAACAAATGAAATTTTTAAAACATTTTTGACGATACTGTACTTCCGCTTGAATACGTTAATGTGGAAGTAATTACTATGGATATTCTGTTAGTGTCAAGGTAACCAGAATATCAATTTTGTGGACCGAATAATTTTTATTAACAATACTAACCCAGTAGCAATGAATTTATATTTACATTTAAATTTTTAATGAAAGGTATATACCTACATGTGACCGTAACTCACACAGCAATAGGTCAAAGTAATTATCGATGCCACTGATAATATTAATAATATAAACAAGGTAAAGAAGGAATACAACATTCACTTCCTAAAACAAAAAATTCCAGATGCCACCATAAGCGAAGAAATGATCACTTCTGTATACGAGGAATTTAGAAAAAGGTTAGAAAAATGTGTATAACTTGGAAGTTTTCACGTCCTACACGTTCTTGCTTTGACTGTGTAAACTTGGTGCCGGCCATAAAGAGATATTTGCTTCTTAACAGATCGAAGGCGAATCATTTTTTTCTTGTAGTGAGTTCTTTAGATGGTAAGCAATAACATCACGTAAAGTTTATATGATTTTCAGACCGGCAATATTTAGAGAAAATTAAAAACTTTGTTTTAACATTGGAAATGTTAATGTTCGCGTATAGGACAAAAGTTACGCGTTTTTTCCAAGGCCGTCAAAATGAAAGTATCAAGGTCCGATGATGTAATACTGAGTGAGAGCCTGTTACTATGTGGGAAGCGATGCGGTGTAGTCGGTCAGCGCCTATTCGACTATTTCTGTGCTATAGCGCTGTTTGTCAACTCCTGGGCACGCCGAATTTTTATTTTGTAATGATTAACGAATTTTTTCACAAATTCAGGTTTGATTTGACGGCAGAAATAATGTTTTCCTTCTTTTTTCTATAATGATTTCAATCTTTCATGGTTAGGTGGTTAGGTTACTTAAATTTATTTTTATTTTGCTATCTAATTGTTAATAACTATCAGAGCCGCAGGTAGTATTAGCGTCGCAGACAAAGAAAGGGTGGTGCGGGGGGTATCCCACCGCCTTTTAACAATGGAAATGTTAATGTTCGTATACGGAACCAAAGTTACGAGTTTTATCCAAGGCCACCAACATGAAAGAGTCGAGATCAGATGATGTAATACTGAGCAAGTGTGCACAGTATGAGTATGTGCGGAGAACATGAACTTATAATGCGGTTGTGATCAGCGCCAATCATAGTCGCCATAACAAGTCCCTACCTAAAATCATGTTTTTTGGGACGGGTCGCCGGTCCAAGGGTTTTTTTTGGCACATGCAAGGTCTGATTTTGGCACCCCTTTACTCCCCCTACAACAAACATGAACGTTCTGAAATACTGTCATATCTCCCTACCCTTTATTTTACTTTTTACTTATAACATGTAATATATGAAATAAAATTTTATCTAGGATTAACAATTTTTAATTTATTGAGGTAAATTTTATGTGGAAGTTTATATTAGTTGTATACAATAATTACGGTTTACAATAAAGTAAACACAATTTATTTTATTCATTTTAATGAAACCAACATAAGTTATAATGGTAGTTGTACTGTAACTTAAAAGTAAAAACATTACTAATAAACGCGGTAAGTAAGATAAAATGAGAAAGAATATCAAAAATTGTGTCGGTATCAACAGTATACAAAACGTCACTTTCAATGGCTAACGTAGCCAATGCACTAAGACGCTCTTGTGAAATAATGGTCGACCGTAGGTAGTTCTTTATGAGTTTGAGCTTTGAGAAACTCCTTTCTCCAGTAGCCACTGATATTGGCAGTGTCAGTTGCATTCTCAAGCCTATGACGATGTTGGGGAAAGCGTCAATAAGGGAGTTCACAGTTATGTACGATAAAGTCGTTTCGGGGCAGCTACCTTTGGACAGCATTGGTGCCAAAATTAGCAGTTCTTCCTGAAGCTCATTACCACCGATATCGCACTCATTCTCATTTTTTTTTAAATGAGGGTTACAACCTTTTCTTTTTCTAATTACTGAATCGATTTAAAATTTAATATCGGATGTATTCTTACCGATGAACGCTGTTCAACGCCGTGAACTTCAAAATTTCTCTCAATTGAAGCCGGCTCTGCACTACTAGATGTTCGACCGGATCTGAAGAAAATGCCCCAATGTTTCAGCCTGCTTTTAGGCCTTTTGTTTTAAATTTGCTTTACATTTTCTATAAAATAAACCCGAAGGCTTCTTGTTTTTATTTCCAGACTCAGACATGTTTTCGTATTGATACTATATCACTACTTTTCCTACCCACACTGTCACTACTAATAGTTAAAAAATGTCAACAATCCACAAAAGCACGAGATTTATATAATAGCTAACGGTTCGCAAAGGTGCCTAATGAGAATGAGTCATCAACCGATCGACTCTCAACTAGCGTAGACCATAGATAAGAAAAGAGAGAAGCGTAGACAAGCGGCGCGTGCACCAGCGCCAGCGAGATCGATAGAATCGCCAACGTCATGGGCGATTGTATTTTTTCCCGCGCAAAGGGATGAAAGAGGAAAGTAAGATATTCGTTCGCTGGCGCCCCCTTGGCTCGGCGCCCCATGCGTGTCGCATGGGCCTTGGACCGGCCCTGGGTCATAGTTTCCTGACGAGGCGAAGCAGAGTCCGGAATAACGTTGTGTTTTATGTATGGTGTTATCATTTCCAATGTCCCGATGGTTGCAAGGATTGCGAACTCTGTGAATTTTCCCGGTATTTCCCCAACATTTTGAAAATTAGTAGAGGTTTAGGTTTAGACAAACATAATTTCATCAGCATCCTTGGCCCTACAACCCCGGGTGGGTCTTGGCCTGTTCCAATATCAGTTTCCATTCTTCCCTATTATTCGCCTTGGCTTTTCAATTTCTAATTCCTAGCATTCTTAGATTCTCCTCCACCTGATCCTTAAATCTTGTTCTAGGTCTGCCTCTCTTCCTATGAAATATTTTCTTTGGTGGTTCCGTGTCTTCCATCCTTTCAAGGTGTCCAAGCCACCTTGGCCTATTTATTTTGATGGACCTGACAATATCAGGTTCCTCATAAAGGGGGTAGAGCTTAAAATTTTACTGCCTGCGCCACGTCCCAAACATAATTTACACAAATTAAAATAACAGAGTTATCTTCAAAGATTATCTGGATCATAAATTTTTGTCAGTAAACTTTAAAAAAAACATTCTGCTTGCCGTTTTGTAGTTATCGAACATCCTTATCATCCTTTACAGACATAACTGTACAAGAACATTTTAAAATACTACTTGCAACACAAATGAAATATATGGGTATAATACTAGATTAGTCACTTAAGGTGGGAATTACATATTACTTATATAGTAAAAAAACTGCGTTGTATATTATACAGATTTCGACAGTTAAAAAGCAAAAACGCAAAAAAGATACTCTATCATAGTTTGGTGGAAATCCATGCATTATTTGGTATTATAGGGTGGGGTGGAATATCAAATTCCTACCTTTGTCCTCTAGAAGGCATTAAAAAAAATTCTTAGAATAATTCTCCTTAAAGATAACCTATATTCCAGTGACCTGTTATATAAGAAATCTAATATATTGGATACTAAACAATTGTTTTGTGTTAGCATAAATGTAACACAGTACACAAATAAAAACGAACTACTTACCATTAGCCATAAATATAAAATACGTGAACAAGGCAAATACATAAACCCGTTAATGTATAAGTCGGTGGGTCAAAGGTGTTATAAATACCTTGGTCCAAAACTATTCAATTCTACCAGACGAATTAAAAAAGGAAAAAAACTTACATCCATTTAAAAGAGAAATAAAATCGAATTTAAATAAATTCACAAGATAAGAAATTCACGATTTAATGGAATTGTAAAATACTGATATGGTTCACTAGCAGAAATTTATAAAAAAATATAAAGTGACGTGAAGTGGAACTAGTACAAGCACATATGTATATGGATATATTATATTTCTAAAATAACCTCATTCTTTGTATATTGTATAATAATCCGTAGGAAATGTTCGAACTTTTCTTAGGTATACGGGAAACTTTCAAGAAATTTGTCAGCTTGAACCTCTTTAACTTATATTTTTTTAAGTTACTGTAGTTTAAATAAACACTACTTCTGAATTTATCATAATTTCGTAATTTTGAATTTACGACTGTGCAAGAACTTTATCCTGAAGATCCACAGCGCAGAACAGAATTTTGCGAAATCATATTAATCTTAACGCAAGAAGACCTCAATTTTTAGAAAAAATTATTTGGACTGATGAAGCAAAATTTTCAAAAGAAGGTATTTTCAATCGCAGAAATTCCCATTTTTAGGGCAATCAAAATCCTCATGTTATGCGACCGAGGAATTTTCATTATAAATTTAGTTTTAATGTGTTTTGTTGGTTAATGGGCAATAAATTGTGTTGACCACATTTACGACCAAAATTTGAATGGACCAAGATATTTAGAAATTTTAAGTACTGTCGTAACGAACTTTTTAGACAATTTACCTGTCAATCAATACTTTTCATGCTGGTATCAACTCGATGGAGCTCCAAGTCATTGTTCCAGACCAGTTAGTAACGAATTGGATCAAATGTTCGATGACAGGTGCATAAGGCGTTTGGGTCCATGGATTTGGCCTGTCAGGTCTCCTGACTTGACCCCAATGGATTTTTACCTGTGGGGTCGTATAAAGAGTGAGGTCTATCGAACTCCGTTAACTAACCGAGAGGAACTGTTGGATAGAGTTCAAAGAGCATCTGAAGGTTTGGACCCAAATGATTTTCGGAGTGCTACTACACACTTAGTAAATAATGGGATTCTAAAATGTTTAGAGGTTAATGGAGAACATATTGAACAGTATAATTAATGTTTCGTTATAAAATTTTTATTATTAATAAGTTACACAATTTTCATTTTTTCAGTTCATTGATGAAATTAGAAAATCGCAGATATATAAAAAACCATACATTAGGACATGATACATGGTTAGATGCGCATTTTTTCCCTATCGAATGGTGCATTTAGTTCCCAGCAAACATTTAAGTATTATTTGACGTCAAGACTACCTAAATTATGTATAATAAATTTAGTCGCAAAATTAGAATTAACCATATTTTGGTAAAATTTACATTGATGCTACGTGGAATCGACATAAGTGGAGAATAAGACGACGTCGAAATTAAATTAAATCAACTAAAACAGGTAAAATTACATATAAATCTTACTTGTAGTCGCACAATACATTTGGTTACTAATACCTGTTTAGGTAAATGTTACTTGAATTCAACGTCAACTTGACTAGTTTTAGGTAGAATTTACGGATATTTGTGAAATTGAAAAATGACACCAAATAGAAAAAATAAGATTTTTACACTTATTTGGTATTTTTCTCTATAAGTAATCGACATATTGTTGTCAGTCACTTACAAAACTGAACAGATACCTAACTCACAATAACAATACAAGATGAATGCCGGTAACTAAAATAAATACAATTTATG
Organism: Stenurella melanura; assembly: GCA_963583905.1. Taxonomy (NCBI): domain Eukaryota; kingdom Metazoa; phylum Arthropoda; class Insecta; order Coleoptera; family Cerambycidae; genus Stenurella; species Stenurella melanura. The sequence goes on along the minus strand of OY757312.1, from coordinate 33,043,830 downwards.
AGGAAAGTATTTGCAATTCTCGCTTATTGAAATCAATGCGCCGAAATGTTTTCTGTGAATAATAGCAGCTCTACTCCATAAAATACTAATGCGCCTCAAAAATATTCATCTACAAGGAAATTTATATTACCAAATAACAAAATTATTGTAATATTTTGTGCCGAAAGTATACTATACTTGTTAAATATGAGTTTACAGGTATAATTATGTATTTTCTTAAACTTTTCGTCAGTTTGTTTCCATATACACTCATTTTACAAACTACAATTTGGAATCATACTTCAACTGCGCTGAGAAAATTTGGCATCTTGTGCTAATTAGACCTCTAAGTTAAAATTACCATGACAATCTACGTATTTTATAGGTGAAAATTATCACAGGTCAAGTTAAACTAAAATTTACGACATTTTGGTTAACTTTACTTATTGAAAGTATATTAACTCTGTTGTTATATCAAATAATTACTTGTAGGTAAATACAACCTATTTATATTACCTTATCTTGAATATACTACCTATTGGGAAATTCTACTTATTATGTGTAAATTTTAACTCGTCTAGTGTATTGTGTTGACGAGTGAGTTGTCATAATGGAGCCATATGATATTGCCTTGGTATTCGACAGCGCCCGAAAGTTCTGAAAGCTCGACTGGCATTCGGCAGTGCCCTTTTATTGAAATTCTGTAGGCTATTATTTCCACATACTAGAGTGCAAATATAGTCAAAGATGCTCTCCTTTAAAAAGGCTTGGATGGGAAATCCAGTGATTCCTTAAGCGGTGGTTTTTTACCTTTCTCATTTGTATATTGGCACCATGAATTATCCAACCATGCTACGTTAATGGCTTCTTTTAATGACTGAAATAATTTTTAGATAATAACTATGCCACCTAAGTACCTAATTGTTCAAATAACCTAAAAATATGAATTTTACAAACAGTTTAGACGGGGGTTAGCTTCTGAATTACTATTTTATAGTCAAGTTTACTTTGAGGTCGATTTGCCAGGTTAGTGCGACAAAGAGGTTTAACATGTATTTTTTTGGAGTAACTTTAAAGTCAGTTTAAGGGTAATTGACTTAATTGGTGAAATCAGGTAGATAATCTAGGTAGAATTTATCATGTTGTCTACCTAATATTACTTCAAAGAAGTAATATTAGGTAAGAGGAATAAAAGTGACCAAATAAGTTGCTATTGAGGTATATATTACGTAGAATTTCCAACAAAATCTACCTAGAAAGATATTCGACTATTAGAAATATTTTTAGTCGCTAAAAAGGTAAATACTACCTAATTACATTACCTATTGGAAATTTACCTTTGAGGTCAATTTTGGTAGATTTTTTTAGTAGTTTCCACTAGCTGTTTTTATTAAATTTACTTTCAAAAAAAATTGTGCATGAGGTAGATTAATTGGTATTATTTACGTAAACTTAAATCTAAATTAAGACTAATTGGTCAATTTTTATCGGAGGTCTATTTTTCCAGTCAATGTTACGTTATAATTACTTTGGTAAGTAAATTTGTCTTGTCCCAAGTCGAGATGGAGCTAATTTTGACAAGAATGTTTGCTGGGTTAGGTATGGTGCCATTTAAAAAAAATGAGTGTGGTCGACATATGTCAATAATTTTAGAAACTTTGTAGTGGATATTTCGATAATTTTCTTACATGATGAGTAATTAGAATACCGTGTCTTACCCTCATAGAAAAATCAACATGTTATCAATTATTGTTACTGAGATATTAATTTTTATGTTATACAACTTTTCTGTCAAAATTATAGGGAAAAAATTAATATCTACCGAAATACTAATTTTAGCTACAGGAAACCTTTAACGAAATGTTCTTTTAATTAAATGCAGAATCTAAAAAAAAAAATGAAAATGGGGGCATTCGATTTAAAATAACAAAGTTGGGGTCAACTTCCGGTATAACCGGAAATACCACCATTTTGAAAATATTTTCGTTAAATAGATCCTACGCCGTTAGGCCTATAGCCAAATTTTCAGATCGATATCATTTTTCTTTCTCGATATACTTCTAATAAACGCCCAAAAAAATCACCCTGTATACATGTTATCGGAAAAAATTACTTAGGCATATGAAACAAATTCAGTTACAAAGTAAAACATACCAACTTATCAAATATTAAAAAGGAAGTAATAATTATACATGTTTTTCTACATCTTCAGTGCTTCTCGAGATTAGTAAAAGTACAGTCTCGGGAATGTAGTTCACTAAGAAATATAATACAAATTCTGATACTTACAGAATAAGTAGACAAGAGTATCACGCATGCATAGAATATAGTGAAAAGGCACACTTATATACCTGTATATAATAAACGGTAGGTATTAAGGTACAAATTTCAGCGCGGGAGCGTTGGCATCGCTCGACTCCGGTTTTACTGCTATTATGTTGTGTATGCCATTTTATAGAATATATGTCATGTATAATAATTATTTTCTATTATATCCTCTAACAAATATTGTTTAATAATGCAAGTTTCATAATATATCTCGTATCTGAGGTAATATCTTGCAAATATAGCACACAGATTCACATCTGGCTTGCTCCACTGCTTCTGCCTCAATAATTTTTTACGGACTTCCATGAAAAATTTTCAAGCGATGTTTTTTGCTTAATACTGTATGCTCTTCGTGAAAATATTTTTTATTTTCCCATACATCGACTCATGTTAAAAATTTTGAAAAAATATACCTAAAAAAGTCATTGATTTGTTTTTTAATGTTTGCGGTCTGGAAATCATGTAAACCTAATACGATCTTATTGATTACACTGCAGATAACTCATTTGAGATTTATAGACAAAATTAGCTAAACTGCATTGACTAATGGGAGCATTCGTATAATTCCTTTACCCTTTATCTAATATGTTGTTCATCCTGTATACTGAATTCCGCATATGTAAATGAACCATAATTTATTTTCATATGCTCATTCATTACTGTTTTATATTATAACACACAACTTATCATAAGAATTTGATACATTCAGTGTTTTTACAACAATAATGGCGTTGATCATCAAAAGATCACTTTCCGGTTATCACTGGCTTTTTGAAGAGGTCGCAGGTTAGTACAAATTGAAGACATACTGAATTACACTTTCCACAAATTGAGGTCAGCAGCCTATATTTTATGTTTGGGCAGCTATATTTCTTAAATTCTATTCAAAATGATCCTTGCCCACATTTTTGTTTTTAACAATTTCTCAGTGGATATTTTCAGCTTATGAATCAAGCTCCACTCGCATTTTTATCTACAATTCAAGATGATTTTTTGAAAACTTTATATTTTATGGAACATTGTGCATACTTTTCGAAAAAAAATTGTCGTCCTTACGAATTTTTAATTTTTTGCACTTGGTACACTTATTTAAGTTAATTAAGTTGAACACCATAAGATGATTGCTTGATTTCTTTTGCAAATAAAAGTTTAGGATCCCCTCTATGGAAAAAACAGAACAAATATGGCCGACTTCATTTATTTCCACATCCACGTAGTGGATTGGAAGTATAATAATCGTAAAAAAAATTCAAAAACGTTTTTCCTTGAAATTGGTTTAGAATGTCACGAAACGTCGAGATTTTAAATTTGAGCGAAAAAAAAATTTTCTGTTTGTCGGTCTGTCTGTTTGTCTGTAACTTTTTTTTGTCCGGGCGTTTTCTCCGGAACTGTTTAAGATATTGACTTGAAATTTTGTACACGTATATATTATAATGAGATCTGGAACTGGATTCTTTTTTGAACATATCCGGTGAAGGCTTGGGGGTAAATAGGGGGAAATATGTAAAGCAAGCTGGTAAGAGTACAGAAACTAGAGTGTATGTACTACAAGCCAAGGCCTCAAAATGTTTTATTATATTTTCCATTATTATATTTTGGGATTATTCCATTGAAGGGTTGGGGGTAAAATAGGGATGAACAGTGGAAAATAAGTAAAGCAAACTGGTAACAGTACAGAAACTTGAAATTCGGGGTATATACTAAGCCAAGACCGCAGATTATTTGTAATATTTTCAACCCCACACCACCCCTATTCCATTATTAAAGAGGTTGATAAAACTAAATTGAGGTATTCACTTAAAATTTGATACAAGTATGTATTATAACGACATCCGGCACTAGATTATATTTTGAGGTGATTCCGTTGAGGGGTGGGGGATAAATAGGGGTAAATGGGGGAAAATAAGTAAAGCAAGCTGGTAAGACTACAGAAATTTGGCATTTGGTGTATATACTAGAAGCGAAAGGCTCAGATTTTTTCAGTAATATTTTCCATCCCCCCACCCTTATTAAAAGAGTTGATAAAATGAAATTGAGATTTTCCCTTGAAATTTTGTACACGTATATATTATAACGAAGTGGATTATTTTTTGTACATATCCGGTGAAGGGTTGGGGGATAAATAGAGGTAAAAATGGGGAAATAAGTAAAGCAAGCTGGTAAGAGTACAGAAACTTGAAATTTGGTGTGTGTACTAGAAGCCAAGGCCTCAAGATGTTTGATCATATTTTCTATCCCCCACCACCCCCACTACATTATTAAAGAGGCTGATAAAATAAAATTGAGGATATTCACTTGTATGTATTATAACGACATCTAGTACTAGATTATATTTTGAGGTGATTCCGTTGAGGGGTGGGGGTTAAATAGGGGTAAATAGGGGAAAATAAGTAAAGCAAGCTGGTAAGAGTACAAAAATTTGGGATTTGGTGTATATACTGGAAACAACGGCCTCAAATTTTTAATAATATTTTCCCTCCCCCGACCACCCCACTCCCTTATTAAAGGAGTTGATAAACTTAAATTGAGATTTTCACTTGAAATTTTGTACTCGTATATATTATAACGAGATCTGGAACAGGATTATTTTTCGGACAAATTCGGTGAAGGGTTGAAGGTAAATACGGGTAAATAGAGGGAAATAAGTAAAGCAAGCGGGTAAGAGTACAGAAACTTGAAATTTGGTGTGTACTAGAAGCCAAGGCCTCACATTTTTTTATAATGTTTTCCATCCCCCCACCACCCCCACTCCGTAATTAAAGAGGTTGATAAATTAAAATTGAGATATTCACTTGAAATTTGATATACGTATATATTATAATGACATCAGGAACTAGATTATATTTTGGGATTTTTCCGTTGACGAGTTGAGGGTTAAATAGGGGTGACCAGGGGAAAATAAGTAAAGCAAGCTGATAAGACTACACTAGAAGCGAAAGCCACAGGTTTTTTAAATAATATTTTCCATCATACCAAAAATGTCCAGAGAGTAAAAAGTGTCGTAGTTATATGCTTTCTTTGATTACAGACTGACAGACGGTAATTTTTCGTCTTCGACTTTGCACGCCAGTTACATGACTGTCAAGCTTGGTTAACACAACCGGTCCTTTTAAAGGTTTTGTAAGTGCCTATTTACACATAGACGTTCTAACATCCTTTATGCACCCAATTGATGATTTGTTGGGTTAGCTTCACTACGGTTACTGGTTTCCAGCAGAGGAAATCAAATTTATAAAACTGTGAAAACTATATAAATAATATTAGTATACTTCCCTTGAATACTTGTATTTAGCATTTCCATCTTAGAATAATTATAATAATATTTCAGATCCAAGAGCCAATGATTATATTTTTACGTCATCTGTAATTTATCCAACCTTACTTTCAATTGGATACTTATATTTTGTTAATAAATGGGGACCGAATTTCATGAAGAACAGGGAGCCATTTGAAATAAAGAATATTCTATTAATATACAATCTAATTCAAGTTATCTTAAATGGCTATATGTCTTTTTTGGTAAGTTAAAGAAATTATGAATTAATTTATATCTGTATAATTGTATAGTGTTGGGAATACTCCAGCTTTTCATTATTTTTGTTGTGTTTTTAAATTATTGACATTAAATGTATTCTAAAGGACCAGCGCCAAAAAGTCGCCTTTAACTTTGTTACATGTAGACCTTTGTCCCGAACCACCAGACACTTGCACATTTTTTATGTATGGTCGATAATTTAATTTTTTAACCAAGTTAGCCGTCCTTAACAAAATGGAAGGAATTTATTTATCGCATCCCATCAGTTCCAGACCCAGTCATAGCGGTACGGCTGAAACTTTGTTTAAACCATGAACTAGGATTTAAAGACACCGCTAAAAATGATCACATTGATCACAATGATCACTGACATTTCTCGCGTTGCGCAGTTTCAGAAAATGAAATCAAGTCGAACCGGATACACCTCACGCTCTAGCCTCTACACGTGCTATTACAATTATTATTTGTATCGTGTTTTCGTAGCATCCCGATTGCCGAGACGAAAAAACGGTCACAGGGCCATTTCTAATCCCACTTGCCTTGATAAGGCTATCAAAAAATTGCCTCTCTCGAAGCCGCAACGCTAAATCTGTTAGTTTCTATTTTTCCCACAATCTCTGGAGTACTTTCAATTATCTAGACTAGGAAATTGACGCGCCGCAGTGACCCGGAAGCGCCTCAAAAAATTGACACGTTATAAATTTGATATATTCCAAGGACAACGCTTAAGAAAATTTCCCCTAAAGGTCACGGAAAATTTAATTATGTCACAGAACCATGCTAATGAGTTTCTCATGCTAGATTATATGTTCCGCAAGGTTTCAAAAATATTTCTTATATTTTAGTATTATTTATATGTTTTTAAATGCTCCAAACTGACTATCTTTAAGATTTATTTGAAAATATTGTAGTTTCTGCGATTTTTTTTACATGAGCGCAATGTCGAAATATTTTATTTATTATATATATGAAAAAAACAACCGAATTTTTTGTTAGTTTTACTTACTTATATAAGTGCCATACATATTGTAGTTCTCTTGCAGTCATTCTTAAACAACTTTAAAATTGTCATGCCCATTACCGTTTCTTGTTCAGCCTCTTTAAAGTAACTTTCAAAGTTGTCAGTTTCTGTGAATGAAGACAACCGATTTCTTGTCAGTCTTTTTAAATGAGTGTCAGTACTATGTAATTTCCACCATGCCCCTCTAGTTATTTTTCGTCATTAATTTTGATACTCCAGGCGGCAGGTATACTATAGACACAAATATATTTTTTAGTAGAAGAAACAGAAAAGTTAGAAGAAGAAAAATAAGGAGATGACGATAGATGGAAACTTAAAAGAAGCATGGAAACTGAAAAGAAGCATCTCGCAAACACCTACACTTCCCATCCTATATTCCAACCCCATGCGTCATGCGGCTCTTGCTCCTGACAACAAACATGTCCAATGTCCATCCCAGCATATGCAGCCGGTCCGGCGGTGTATACAGCATCTGAGATTTGGTTCCGGCATGCGGTTTGGCCGTCCGTTGGGCGTGTTCGACGGACGACCAAGCTGCGTGTTGGAACGAATCTCCAGGGATGCCCGAAATCGGCAGCAATGCCCACCTGGCACGCTGGTAAATCAATCAATATATCAATCAATAATGAGCAACTAGAATTGGGAATTTCTCCATTATTTGACCTGCTATAGCACTTATTGTAAGTTCGTTGGGTTTGGTAATAAAGCAAAGCTACGAAGCTGCGGCCATGCCTGTTTTCAAAATATGGCGGTTCGTTTACCGAAGTAAAATAGTGCAATTGAACTTATAATGTACAGTCATAAAGTAACTGACACTTCTACAAAATTCCATATTATTTCTTCATTTAATTATTGCTATATTTTTCAGTTAATACGCGAATTGTCCCATATAAATTGGGATTGTCAACCAGTGGACTATTCCAATTCACAACAAGCTCTTCTACACGTATATATTACACGTTTCTATTTGAATTTGAAAATTTTGGATCTCCTAGATACGGTAAGAATTTTAAAACTTTCCAATCATTTAATAATAAGCACGGTTGGGATTTATATTCTAAATCTTGGCTCTAGATCATTACTTCCACATCCACGTAGTCGAGTGGAAGTATAGTAGTCGAAAAAAAATATACATATATTTTTTTGTTGAAATAGGCTTAGAATGACATAAAACAGAGATTTTAAATTCTAAGGAAAATAAAATTTCTGTCTGTCTGTCGGTCTAACTTGTTTTGTGCACACATTCTCTCAGCAGCGTTTCGGGATATTGGGATATGTACCATCACGAGGTCTAGAACTAGATTATATTTTGCGCTAATTCACAGGTTGGGATTAATAAGGGTAAATAAAGTAAAGTAAAGAAAATAAGTAAAACAAGCTGATAAGAGTACAGTAACGTGGTGTATATACTAGAAGCCTAGGCCTCAGATTTCCTATAACATTTTCACTCCATTATTAAAAAGCTTAATTAAATAAAATTGAGACATTCACTTGAAACTTGGTACATATATGTATTGTAAGGACATCTGGAACTAGATTATATTTTGAAATGATTCCGTTTAAGGGTTGGGGGTTAAATATGGATGATTAAAGAAAAATAAGTAAAGCAAGCTGGTAAGAGTTCAGAAACTTGGGATTTGGTATATACTAGAAGCTAAGGAATCAGATTTCTTTCTCAACCACCCACCACCTCCACCCCATAGGGAAAAATAAGTAAAGCAAGCTAATTAGCGTCCAGAAACTTTTAAAAGCTTTTTTTACCTTGCTTTGCATGTTAGTATGTTTGGGTCTTGCTATCAAAATGGATCCTATGACCAATTATTTCCACATAATAGAGTGCAATGTTTTTCGGTGCGAAATCTGGATGTGATTTCTTAGGCAGCGGTTTTGTCTTGCGAAGGGTATATAGAAAGAGTTTACAATATCCTATGTGATTTCTGCTAACCCGCAAAATTTAGAATTAAAAAAAATATGTGTATCATTAATGGCCTGATAGTAATATTGAAAGTAGCACTAGCCAACCATGCCCTAGCCGGGATTCTTTGAACTCAAAAGTCTGGCAATTTAATTAGAAATAAATTTCTCTCTATTTCGATATATAAGAATAACTGGTTCATGAAAACTTCATATGTATGCATATGCCGACACAACATCAGGCCCCTATAAAGATTTCGTTTATACTGTCGTAAACTATTTGAATATAAGTTATAAATCGAATATTGTTATAAAAATGTGTTTTGCGTCAAAGCCAATAAGATCACAAAGTGTATAGACAGAGAATGTAATATTAGATTTCCGTTGTCTGTGCAATCACATATCCGTTGACATTTGTCTATAAGGCAATGCCCCAGCAATGAACTACACGTTGCTGAGTCAGGAAGAAAGCAAATGGGTATTGATGGAAGAAAGCAGAGGGAGATCATTGTTGGTAAGGTTCCGCAAGGAGAAGCTGCGATTAAAGTTGCCACCTGGAAAGGTAGTTTAATTAAATCATTGTTGACCCAGATCCGCAATGAGCAAACTGCGATTTGAGTTGAGTTGTTGCTTGGAAGGGTGGTTTTGAGTAAAAACCAAAGAACAGAAAAACAAGTAGTTGCCTCTCCTCATAGCCGATGTCAAAGTCAGCCGCCATCTAGGTGTGAAGGGTGTAGTGGATTGGAAGTATAGTAATCGTAAAAAAATTTCAAAACATTTTTTTGTTGAAATTGGTTTAGAATGTCATGAAACGTTGAGATTTTAAATTTGAGCGAAACATTATTTTCTATCGGTCGGTCGATCTGTCGGTCTAACTTTTTTGTGCACACGTTTTCTCTGGAACGGTTTAAGATATTGACTTGAAATTTTGTACACATATGTATTATAACGAGATCTGGAACTGGATTGTTGGTTGGGGGGGGGGGGGGGGTAAATAGGGGAAAGTTAGTGAAGTATGCTGGTAAGAGTACAGAAACTTGCGATTTGTTGTATATACTAGAACCAAATCCTCAGATTTGTTTATAACATTTTTCAACCCCTCCACCACATCCACCCCATTATTAAAGAAATTAAATTAAGATATTCACTTGAAAGTTGGTACACATATGTATTATAACGACACATGGAACAAGATTATATTTCGAAATTATTCCGTTGAAGGGGTGCGAGGTAAGTAGTGGTAAATAGGGGAAAATGAGTAAAGCAACCTGGTAAGAGTACAGAAACTTAGGTTTGGTGTATATCATAGTCCTCTATAGTCCTCTATGCGGATGACGCCACATTAATAAATTGCAACAAGGATACAGGTTTGGCCGAGAGCATGTCAAGTAAAGCTGAAACCCAAGCAGAAGAATATTTTTCCTCCATAAAATTAAAATTGAATACTGATAAAACTCAAAGAATCAACAGAAGTTTGAAACCAAATAAAATAAACACAGAATCCGTAAAAGTCCATGGCTTTCATATTGACAGCAAACTCACTTGGGGTGCTCACACGTCGAGCCTCACATCAAACTTGTCGTGTGCAAGACGAAATTTTATTATTTAGTTAATCTTCAATTTTTAATGTTATTATGTCAACTGTTTTAAGTGTACATTTCAATTTGCAGAATAAAATATCGGTTTTAACCCACTTGCAGAACGATTTCCACATACCGTGTGCGCGCCTTGTTTATCTTGAATGCTTCAAACCTGCATAATGATTTATTATTATTATTATTTAATATTACCACCTTTTTAAGAGAAAGAAATCGCATAATTCTTCTCTAGAATTGATATTTTAGCATACATTGCAATATTAAAAACGAACTTTTATAACTCATTAACACCCCATGAGTTCTGTTTTTCAAATAGGTGCGTGATTTGAAGTAATGTTACTAATACATTTTTTTTAGCTAATTAATTTGTTTCTATAAATTTTTATTTAAGTAACAAGTATGATTGTACCAATGGACGACAGTAAAAAAGTTTTAAGTTATCATTTATCTATTCGAGAACTGGAATCATCCTCATCATTGTCCACTGAGCCTAAATCATTGAAGGCTCGCTGTAGTATTTAATTTCAAATGATAGCGCCGAAACTACTGAACGGGTTTGGCTAATAGTTTGCATGAGGGTTTCTTTAGTGCTCCAGAAGATCTGAATAGGTTACGGTTGAGATCGGATTACTTTTAGTGCCAATTTAGTGCTCTTTTTTCTTCAAAGACCCACTGGGAGGGGAGGTTGCAGCCGCTTCCATTAGCTGTCGATTTTTTCTCACATTTACTGTTAAGTCTATATACCTACTTCACTGTTACTCTTGTGATCTTTGTTGTTTAACTGGAATCGCTAACGAGAACATCACCAACCAATTCAAGCTTTGCAGTAGCTGCTGTTGAAGTTCAGTATAGTATGGTGGCAGGTTTGATGCATCACAACTGCGGACGCATTTTGAAAATGAATCTTCAGTATGTGCTGTTTAGGCTTCGTTGAAGAGCTCCAAGGGAAGGGAGCTTCATTGACAATATCTGCTTTGTTAACACCATAGAACTGGCAAATAACTTCTTTCAAAACTGCAAATACTGATGAAGCATTAACGTATTTTTTGCCAAGATCTTCAAATGCTTTTGGTACTCATCTAGTGCCTTCAATAATTTCAATGGTTTTTTCCCATTACGGAAGAATGAGGGGGTGTAATAACATCCCGTAAGAACGTGATAGCCAGGCAAAGCTCTTTATAATTGTGCTCCCAACTTTTTATACAATATCGTCACTTTGATGTGACGTTGTGAATTGCCACCACCCACCTTCATCCATATTTGATGTGATTGATAATGATAATATCTGCAAAAAAAGCTGTACCTGATAATTCAATTAGAATATTGTAAGGCAGGTGACACGAAATCAAGGCGCACACAAATGGAAATGTACACTCGAAACATTTGACATAATAACATATTAAAAATTGAAGCTTAACTAACATTTTAATACCGGCCAATTGATCTGCCAATGTTATTGCAAGATTTATAAGGTAACATGCAAACAATATAAAAAGTTACAACCTTAACTAGATGACAATTGTGTTCACTATTTTTTGCAAATTAGGTGTTCTGCCTCCCTCCGACATCGCTATCAGGGTTAATCTTTATAGATGACACTTATACATCCCTTCCTCAACATTATCTCAAAAAATAGGCCTTAACTAAATAATTACTGAAAAATGTCATCAGTTCTCCTACTATCTATTATATTTCCAAAAACTTTGAAACTTTCAAGCGATGCTAGTGGGACTGCTTAAATGTACTTAAGGGGTCAGAGTAACTGTGACTGTGGCGTGGGTAAAAGGACAAGTAAGATACACTAGGGGAAATGAAAAGGTTGATGGACTGGATTTCGGAGTGTTATGAAGCGGGTTTAATTTGTTTCTAAAATGATTATTAAAAATTTTTCTCTTGTTATTGTTTCCCTATAATACAGGGAATAGGGACATTGCACAGAAGAAAAAAATTAGACGAAAGCTTTTCCATGAACCTTCCTTTTATGTTCTAAACAACATCCCAAACGTCCTATCGATATGTGTGCCGCTAAAAATATTACGCGTGGTATTGATAAACAGTTTTTGCGAAAATCTCATTAACGGTCACTTTTATCGAAAAAATAGTGGTCATCAACTTTGTACCTTTGAAAAATATATTTTTTTTCATAAGACTAACGGTTCTAGAGAAAGTTATAACGTTTATGTTTCTCATAATAGGTGCACTCCTTTCCACACTACCTTTGATGTGGACTACAAGATGCGTTACAATTTTTTCAATCGAAGTTTCTCGAGAGCCGTTAGTCCTACGAAAAAAGTAATATTATATTTTTTGTAGGAAATTTTCCAAGCTACAAATTTGATAACTACAGTTAAAGTAAAAGTGACCGTTAACGAGATTCTCCCGAAAAACCATTTATCGTGACCTTTGACCCCGCGTAACATTTTTAGCGGCACACATATCGATGGGGATTTTTGGGATGTTGTTTAGAATCACAAAAGGAAAGTTCAATAACAAATCCAGCTTTCCCCTAATTTTTCCGAAGTTTCATTATTTTCATGTCTTTATTTCCTGCACTACTATTTCATAAATGCATATGGATATAAGAATTATCAGTGCAGCAACTCAATTATACTAAGTAGATTAAAGCAGTAAAGTTTTAAATTTGGTAATTTTCAGGTGTTCTTCATTCTTCGAAAAAGTTATAGACAAGTTAGCTTTTTGCATGTATACCATCATTGTGGAATATTATTGGGAGCTTGGATAGGAGCTAAATTCGCTCCAGGTGCTCATGGCGTTTGGTTTGGAGTATTGAATAGTCTAGTTCATTGTATCATGTATACCTACTACTTGATATCAGTCTTAGATGATAAATTTATGAAAAATATTACTTTCAAACGATTTCTTACGCAAATACAACTTGTAAGTATTAATAATTGAAGCAAAATGTAACTAATTAGTTAATTTTCTGTAACTATCTTCAAATTCATTTTTATTAAACCTCCACTGTGCAGCTGCACATAGGTCCAGAGAGCTATGTGGTGCAGATATTCGGAATGATTTACAGTAGAAAGTCAAACTAATGTTCTGCATCCAATTTATATGGTTATGATGACAATTAAACAATTTTCAGGATCTTGTTTCATTAGTTGGAGAAATGTTTTTAACGTATTTCAAGTTGGCCATGTTGTACTCCGAGAAATAATCTGCAACCAGTTAAGAAGCGCAGAAAATACAACAGATTACTTAAGATTTCTTTAATAGAGCATTTGGGCATCTACGATAGTAGCTTTATACTTATAAGACACATTATTTTCTAAATTAACTAAAAATTCAAGTCTCTATAGTGACCCATAAAAGTTCTAAAAAAATTCTGAAAATAATACATTTTGTCCTGTTAAGGAACAAAATGACAGCGTGGCTCCTTAGAAAAAAAGAAGAAAAAAAAAGTTGTCTTCTAAGGTCAATTCTAATGTGTACATAATGTATCACATAATAAATCACTAACATATTATAGTATATATATGATCTCAATTGGCACAGCATAAAAACGAAAACTCGGAGTAAAATCGGCATCTCCTTTATTGGACAAAAGCGACGGCGGTAAAAATGTAAAAATGCTTTAAATACTAAATAATTATTTTCCAATTGTTAAAGAAAGGAATTTCTCTAATACCTTTATTCAATAGAAGTGGTTAATGAAAAAATATGTTTATCACTTGGTGTCACATAAATGATATATTAAGGCTACGTCTATTGTCTAGTGACCTACCTCTCGTTCTATCTTCTAGCGGCAAGTTATGTAATCTTAGACGGGAGTTGCATAGATGGTATATAATCCTTTTGATGGGGTGTAAAGCAGCAACTGTCTTGTTTATTAAATGTTAGGCCATGATACTAGAAACTTTGCAGGAAGGTAGAAAATTTCTACTATTCTATAAAGGAAAGACTCGGCAAAATTTTAAAGGGGGAACTCGTTTCCTGGCATCGGCAATTTGTCTCAGTAACGGAAATAGATCGACGTTAAATAAACAAATTTCAAAAAAACTTCTGTCTATGAACTTTAAATAAACAATATTTCATTCGTCACTATCCGAGTTTTCAGAACTTGAATCGGTATTTACATTAATAATAATTGGATTAATATGTTGCAATATAGAATATTCATTTTCCTTTTTTATCACGAGATACACACTTCCTCCGTTTATCGTTTTTGCCTGTTTCGTCTACTATTATCTTTATATTCTTTAAGACAGACTCACTTAATTGTGGGGATTGATTATATTGACGTAGTCTTGTTTTTACATCAGCCCACACCATTTCAATGGGGTTGAAAACGCAATAATATGGAGGCAGACGTACAATAGTATGATTGCGCGCTTCAAAAATTTTTTCAACGGCATACTCCTTTTTAAAATTTTGCTTTCCAATCAGTTCTAATAAAGTCTTTTTGTGTTTTTTTCTGGTATTTCTAAGCGTTTACCTTTCATAAATTCAATGATATCACCTTTTCTTGTGTTGGTGTTCGGCCTCCAAAATGCCATTTTAAACAATTAATTGCAAGAAATCACTCAAACACAGTAATAAAACAAATCAGTTGTTCAAATATTCACTAGAATTAAGTAATTTATAACGCTCCCTGACTGTACTGCACCTCATACCTATCATACGATACAAATAGTTCATACGTATTTTTTGTTTCATATATTATAGCATGCAAATCTCTGAACAAGGTTGGTGTTGACAAATCAAATTCGCTAAGCATCTAATCCCATCTATATTTCTATGGGACAGGGGGATCAAGTCCAGGCGGACTGTACACGAGGAGTGGTGAATATAAATCTGTAAAATTCAGTGCTATCTCATTCAATGTGAAGCGATATATTGAGAATATCCCGTAAGATCCTCTAGTTCCGTGCTGTTCCAATTGAGTTCGTAAATACTGTACATCTACATATTTTAAAACATATATTTTTGTAGGTCCAGTTCGTCTTAATTATTTTTATTTATGGAAGATTAATATTTAAACCAGAATGTGCATATCCGAAAGTAATATCATATGCGTTCGTTCCTCAAAACGTGTTGATGCTGTTTATGTTTGGAGATTTTTATGTCAAAAGTTATGTTATCAAGAAAGATGCCTCCACTAATCATAGCAATCAGAGATGATCTTTTCCAAAATAAGTGAAGAATATATTCTCCGCTATGCTCTAGGATAATTTTAGTGGACCACATATACATCTTTTGTAAAAAATCGCATACTTGCAGAAGAAATGCTATATGAGTTCTTAAGTGATAATGACAATAGCTGTAATTTCTAATTAAGAATGTGTTCCGTATCAAATAAATATTTTAGATTATTTTATGATTGTTATTAATTATCAACAGATCTAAATGAAATGTAGTGGTATAAAGTAAAAGATTTGCGTTGAAACATTAATATAAGTATAGTTTTATAATGAATGGTACACGTGTGCAATCACCGGATATATTTGTAACAACAAGAGACATTATTAATCCGGTTTCTTGGAGCTATGCAGACAAAAAAATGATAAAATTTTAAAAGTGGTCCAAATTTCACTAGATAATTCTTGAAACTCGACATGCTTTTTATGATTGATGCAAGTATCTCTATGAAGCTGATATTTTCTTATCCATAACTTATCAAATAGTGGGTACAAAAGTACAATTGGCATACATATCGATTAGTGCGTTTCCAGAGGCAGAAACTGTTAACCTGCAAAATATTACACTGGGCATGACAAATTTGTAACAAGCTGATTTTTTAAAATTATTAATTTGTATTCAACAAATAAATATTGTCGGCATACATGTTTAATAGTGCTGAATCGTGACATAGGCCAAACAAGATGATGATGACGATGTTGACCTATTCGCTTCAGATGAAGAAGAAGCCGCAGAGGCAGCCAGAGTTCGTGAGGAGAGGCTCAAAGCATATGCTGAAAAGAAGTCTAAGAAGCCTGAACTTATTGCTAAGTCTAGTATTGTACTTGATGTAAAACTTTGGGACGACAAAACGGACATCAAAGAGTTGGAAAAAGTCACCAGAACCATAGAAATCAATGGTTTGATCTGGGCCTAATCCAAACTCGTTCATGTTGGTTGCGGTATTAATAAGCTTCAAAATATGTGTGTAGTTTAAGATGACAAGGTCTCTGTTAATGAACTTGTAGAAATAATTCAGGAATTTGAATATTATGTTCAATCTGTAGATATTGCTGCCTTCAACAAAATTTAAATTTATACACATTGTGCAGTGTTTACTTAATAAACTGTTTTCTATATTAGAAAAAAAAGTCGTGAAGAAATTCATTAAATTTGTGTTATTTGTAACAAGCTAATTTTGAATTCATCAAGCTGATTTTTCTTGAATTTATTTATAACCATACAGCAAATACAAAAGTGTCAAATATCCATCGAGATATTCCTTAGTAAATGTTACGACCGGGTAAGCAGGCAGATTGGTGCTTCCCTCTCCCCTGAGACATAGTCGGGATTATATTTCTGCTTTTTAATAATTTTTTGACGTGAGTGACGTAGAAATAGGTACAATGCAATTTTGGAATAAGAAATATCAGCCAAAAAGTTGAAAAGAAACTCAACGCAATGTGCTACGACAGGGATGGATTCGAAAATACAGAGAAGACAAAACATGAAATGTTTAAAAGTTTATTATTAAATAAATACGTCAGCGGGAAGGCGATATCGAAAGAACGAAACTGGCACTTTCACGGTATCGTAAATTGCACGGGCGAAATTCGAACCGACAGAAACGAACGAAAAATAGCAATTTTTGGCATTTCGCGAAATCGATTTATTTCATTTTCGGCACTTTCCATTAATGTCGCTATCGATTTCGCGAAATGTCAAAAAATGCTGAAAGAAAAACTTTCACTTCTCGTCGGCTTTTCGTTTCACCCATGCAATTCATGATATCGTGAAAATGCCTATTTCGATCTTTTAATATTGACATTCGAGAGCCTTCCTGCTGTTGTTTAAAAATTTCATGTTTTGCCGTCTGCGACTAGGTTGATTGAATTTTCAAATAATTCCGGTTCGCACTTTACTAAATGTGCTTCATACCAGCAGCACAAGACAAAATAAAATTGTGTTTTGGTGTGTATATGAAAACAAAAGCTCTCAAAAATTTTTTGGACATCATCCACCTCGGGCACATGTTTTCAAATGTTATATTATTAAAATTCTGTAAGCAATTATTTCCACTTACTAAAGTGCACATATTGTGTAAAGATGCTTTCACCTAAAGAAACTTGCACTGAACTGAACTTGTGGTAGGTACCTTGTGAAACATCTTGAAAATAATTGTTAATTATGAATTAAACACTGCTTTTAGATGAATCAATCAATATATTATAAATACTCTACATATGTTTCGGCTTATTAGGCCCTTATCAAGAGTATTCCATAGTGTAGATCCTTCGATGTCGGCTCTTCCTATCATTGCTAAAGTTTCCGACGTGCTTATTCTAATTTATACCTAAAAGTATTTATGTCTTAATCTATTTATGACCTAATCTATTTAAGACTAAATTTAACATCCTTAATTATTTGAATGTTCGGAGTGGACCTAAACTGATTATATAAATCAATGGATAGTTCTTAACAATTTGTTTATTATAGGGGTATTCAAGACATTTTGGTGGTCATTTGTGGTATAAGGGTTGTACTTGAAAGAACAAGAAATTAAAAAATCTTTCAAGTACAACCCTTGTACCACAAGTGACCAACAAAATTTCTTGAATACCCCTATAATAAACAAATTGTTAAAAACTATCCATTGATTTATATAATCAGTTTAGGTTCACTCGAAACATTCAAATAATTAAAGATGTTAAATTAAGACACAAATACTTTTAGGTATAAATTAGAATAAGCACGTCGGAAACTTTAGTATTCACTATGTAATACTCTTGATAAAGGCCTAATAGCCCGAGAGCTCACGACACCGAGGGTGAAAGAGTTTTGTAACATCTAATGTTAATTTACTAGTTTATTTATTTATAGATATATTCAAAAATAGTGGTCAGCCTGCGCGCTGGTAGAACAGCGAGTATGTAGTTAGCTCGCATTTTCATAGAACCCACCCACAGTGGGAAATTTACTACTTTCTTTGAACAAAATAACATTTGACGCACAGTTCTTGACCAATTTGAATATAATTTTTCTTAACAACTCGTGAGTGATTCTAGTTTACCCTCCTATTGCTAAACTGAACATTATTTTTTTTTTCTTTTTACAAAAATAGTGATTGCCCTATATTGTATATCACCGTAATTTTATAGTTGAATTTCATGTTTTTTGGGTCGCTGATTAAGAATATGATACTCAATTTGTCCAAAAGTGGTACAATTTTTAAATATTGACCATTTTTAAACGGTTTTATTTAGCTTACATTGTTTGCGTCTTGTTTGGGTCAAATCTAGTAATTCAAATTTTACCCCCTCCCTGTTGTCCGATTGATCTGAAATTTGATACACACCTTTAGTTCTGATGACAATACAATTATGTATATCCATTATCATTGTACATCCAAGATGGCCGCCGCCACAAAATAGCGGATTACATATTTTTCTTCAACCCACTCAATATGGGTATCAAATGAAAGGGATTAACTAGTAGAAAACAGTACACCATGAAAAAATTCAAAATCCAAGATGGCGCCACCACAAAATGGCGGATTACTTTTTTTTTCAATCCCCTCAATGTGGGTATCAAATGAAAGGGCTTGACAAGTAGAACACAGTACACTTTAGAAGTAACTAAAATAAAAAACTAAAAATTTGAAAATAAAGTAAGTAAAAATTTTTTTTTAAGTTAAAAGGTTTTATTGTAAAGAAACATAATAATGATGCAGATAATGTACTAAAAATTAAAAAATAATTAGGTAAGTACCAGGTACCAGTCATCACACCACTCTCCTCATCAATCTAGAGCATTGATCAGACTAAAATAGAATCGGTGGGCGTACGTAACCTGAGTAAATATGTAAATATAGAAATTCGACTCGCCCCCACGATTTTATTTTAGTCTGATCAATGCTCTAGATTGATGAGGAGAGTTGTGTGATACCTAATTATTTTTTAGCTTTTATTATATTATCTGCATCATTATTATGTTTCTTTACAATAAAACCGTTTAACTTAAAAACATGTTTTACTCATTTCATTTGGTTGTTAGGTATTTTCTTGGGCTTTTCGATTGTTAATTTCTTATTTTAGGCTGTTGTTGAATTATTTTATTATTTTTGGATTAACTGATTACGTTCATCAGAAGAATATATTTTAGTATTTAAAAAAAAATTATTGAAATCGGTCAAGAACCGTTCGTCAAATGGGCTTTTGTTCAAAGAAGTGGTTTTCCCACTGTGCGACCTAGACAGTAGCAGCTAGAAGTTGAGAAAATAAGAGCGCTCGGTTTGTGGTGCTACAGGTGTGTTCCAGTGTAAATTGGTTATATAATTAACCATAATACTTAGATACCCTCGGTGTCGTGAGCTCTCGGGCTATAATAAGCCGAAACATATGTAGAGTATTTATAATATATTGATTAACTCATCTAAAAGCAGCGTTTAATTTATAATTAACAATTATTAAAGATACTTGGATGGGAAATCTGGATGTGGAAGTAATGATTCGTTAGGCAACGGTTTTTCCAAATTTGTTACTTTTCAAATTGTCCATCTGTTTTCGACAAAAGCATTTTGGCATGCCAGCCAGTATTCATTCGGATTACTACTTAACGACTTATTGCATCGATGTCGTCAATTACATCCCATCCTATAACTGCAATCACCTTTCTAGGTGGTACAAATCAACCAAAGCGACAATAACACTTCGTGGAGAGCGCGTGGTAGTTTATCCTTCTACACCCACATGCACCATTCTCGCTGTAATGCAGTCGTGATTCACCTCGTCCTGAGAACCACTCCGCCGCATGCCGAGCGACCTCGCCATGTCGAGATAAGCGACAGGGCCGCGGCAGCGAGTCGCGGACGTACATCCATGAATCAGCATATCCTACGAGGACGTAGAGAGGGCACGCAGGCACGCGGTCGGCACTTTGAACAAGCAGCGGACGGCAGCCACCCGCGGTCATGGGCGGAGCTTTCCCACGAGCGCGAGCGTGACGCACAACGGGCACGTGTGGCCGCAGCTCTCTCTCACCGCCAGACACACGGTCACACCACCCACCTGTATTACAGACACAGGTACGAGTACGGAGGAGAACGTAGAACGGTGGTTATTTTGCCGCTGTGAGCTGCATACCACAAGAGAGCAGGAACGGACTCGCAGGTTTATAATTACCTTCTTTGTTGACTGTTGTACTATTTCAATTTAATGTGGGTGAGTTTTATCATTTAAAGCGGGTCTTGTATAAATTGCAAATTGGCTTTTCCACTTTTTTTTATTTAATTTATTTAGTAGAGTTATTCTTATTACATATAAATATTGAAAGAAAAGGACACATAAATTGAGCAATTTGTCTTGTACTCTGTAATACAAAACAGTATCATGTTTATATACAATAGTGTAATAACTGAACAAAAAACATAAATAAATAACTAATTTAAAAGTAGTAGTTAATGCCTAGTTGTGTTACAACAAGCAAACATAGAATGAAAGTTAATGAGATTAATATTGTGCATGAATCGTTGAAAATTATTGATTGGTAGACCACTATTAATAATAATAATAATAATAATAATACTCGGCAGAGATCTTAGCCGGTAGGATGCAGAAGGCCGTCATCCTCGGTTCGCTACGTCTACTCAGGGCACACGATTCCCGGACCCAGTAGTCACTTACCCCACGGTGTGGGGAGTGGCTACCGGTACTACCAGCTCCCCTCGGTGAGGATCGGAGCCACAGAGAAGGGAGACTGGTTTTTAACAAAAAAAAAAAACAAAAAAAAAACAAAAAAAAAAACAAAAAATAATAATAATAATAATAATGGTCTTTATTCCACAAAAATATATACAATTACAAACAGATAAACAATACTCATAATTAATAAATACTTTGTGGAAAAGGCGGAGTTCAATTATTTTGGATATATAATCCAAAATTATTGCTCTTCAACTCAACCTAAAAAGTTCAATAAAATTAAATAAAGGAAAATATAAATAATTTGCCTAGGAAAAAACATCAATACTCAGACTAGCCAGTCGTTTATGCCCAGAAGGTACTGTTATGTAACAATAGCTTTTTGAGTTTTTTTGGGAACATGACAGAGCCGAGTTGTTTGAGATCTGGTGAGAGCCTATTATAAAGTTTTGCCGAGTAAAATGTGAAAGAGGACCGAAAGAGTGGTTCTATGCTGAGGAGGGGTTAATATGTGTTTAAATCTAATATTGATGTTATGGATGTCCGTTCTGAATCTTAATTTATTTAGTAAATACTGAGATTTCTTTGTAGTGATGATTTTATGATAAAATGTGCAACAGTGTAGATTTCTCCTTGTCTCAGTATTTAACCATCCACTTTCAGCTATTTTGGCAGACACATGATCTCGTTTACGTAGTCCACAAATTAAACGAATGCAAGAGTTTTGAATTAACTGTAGCCGTTTTGCGTCAGCTTTAAGTAGACATGGCCCATACACTACATCGGCATAACTGAGATGTGATAACACTAGGGCTTCGCATAAAATGATTTTGGTCTCTTTATTCAGAATATGTCTGTTGGCATATGTCAGTTTTAAGGAACAGTACGACTTCCTAACTATGGATGAAACATGTGCAGAAAATCTCAAATTTACATCTAAGATCAAGCCTCAAGTTTTTAGCACTATCTATGAGGTTTAAAATTTCATTGTCAACAGAGATCTTCACCTCTCTGCTAACTCGGTTGCATGAGGCAATTCGGCCAAATAACATGGCCTTTGATTTACTGGCATTAATGTTTAGGCAGAACTTGTGGGAAAGTTGCAGTAATTTGTGAAGGTCTTGGTTAATATTTTGACAAGCGTGTTGTATATCTTTTTCATCAAATGCGTAGTAAATTTGCGTGTCATCGGCATAGAAATGTGTAGTACAGAACGATATACTTTTGTAGAACTCGAATGTGTACAAAGTGAACAACAAGGGTTCCAGAATAGAACGCTGAGGCACCCCGCACACAACCTGTGAAGAGCCAGATTTCACACCATTTAACACGACGCACTGAGTGCGTCCATTGTGGTAACTTCTAAGCAAAGAAGTAGCACTTTGCGCGAATCCGGCGTAGTGCGTAATAGCTAGTAACAATTCATGATTTATCCTATCAAAGGCTTTCGAATAGTCTAGAAGTACTAAGATGGATAACTTGTTTTGATTTATTGTCGAGAACAAATCATCAGTAACGTTTGCCAGTGCTGTACTACAGCTATATCCCGGTCTGAATCTGGATTGATGTTTTGGTAAGATATTAAAAGTGAAAAGTGCTGACGTATCTGTCTATCAATAATTTTTTCGAAAACCTTTGATAGTGAGCACAAAATGCTAATGGGCCTAAGGTCATTAAATTCATCGGGACTGGCAATTTTAGGTAAGGTTATAATTTGCGAAAGTTTCCATATTGCTGGAAAAATCTGTGATTCGATACAGAAATTAAAAATATGTACGATATAAGGCAAAATTACAGGACAGCAATACAACAACATGTCGATGTTAATTAAATTCTCACCGATGGCCTTAGATTTAATTGCTATGAGAGTTTTATAAATTTCTGTATCGTTAGTGAGAGAGAATACAAAGTTATCTACATTTATTAATCTGTTATTATTATAAAAGAAACTTGTATCAGGATCGGGAGTATTATTTCCACGTTGTATGGCGTGTAAGAAAAAATCAATAATAACGGTAGGATTTTGCAGATGCGTAGGTACTTCGGTTTTATTATTTGTGTGAATATCTACATTTTTCAAAATTTTCCACATGTCTTTATTATTGCAAAATCTGATCTAGATATGCTTTTTTTCTCTTTTTATTGCATAATTTACTTCGTTAAAATTATTATTATATTATAGTTATACTATAATTGATCTTAATGTATTCTCTGCCAATTCAAATCAATTTTGTCACGTTAACTGTGGCTCTTTTAGAAACTGGAAGCAAGGATTAGATAATTAACGATCAGACAGACAGACAGAGAATACGAAATAGACGAAGATCCATTGTTAACTCCAAATTAAAGGGACACATCCAGTGGAAAGGATTTCTGAATTTTTCAGATACGCATTAATGAATTTGTCCAAGATTACTAGAAGACAGGTTGGCTCATTGGAATCGACAAGTGCAACGTCACGTGTAGCCCTCGATGACAGCCGAGTGTGGCTGTTTTCTCTTCATTCTATAAATTAAACTATAGAAGAAAAAGTTTCAAAATTATCCTGTCAGCGAATAATTCTGTACTGATTAAATAGGTTCCTACCTAACACATGAACATAGAACTACTGGAGGATTCATGTGATGTATGTTACAAGGCAACCTGTTCCTTTAGTAATCCTAGGTTCTGATAATCAGCTGAGTTTGGTCGTTCTATTAGAACAGTGTTGTCGATTTTTCACAATTGGCCTCTCTCTCTAATTTTACGTTTTCCGTGTGATTGACACATTGTGGCAACTGCTCTATAAGTTCAATGTAAATGTCAAGGTCAATGGCGCCATTACTAAAAGTTCAAAGCTTTTTCGTCAGCTCTCCTGTCTTGTTAATTCTCTAGTCTTTACTGCATTTTATAAAATTTTGCTCCTGTAAAGGATACGAAATGTTACCAAAAACTTTCTATGAAGGGTTTTTATTCGATGCAAAAGTCTAAAATTCTAAAACTAAGAATGACAATACATTAAAAAATCTACAATTTGTCGTTCTTTTACATCAGAAGTATACATACATAGAAAGCTTTTGATGAAAGTAAACCTACAATTTCTAGATCTTGCAAAGGCCATTGATACTGTCAAAACTTTTAAAAGCATCGATCGCAATTGACATGTAATAATAATAGATAGTATATCAGTACACAAAGAAAGTTGAGTACGGGGTGTCACAGGGTACTGTTTTAGGCCCAATATTATCCAATGTTTACCTAAATAATTTATTTGCTATAAAAACTAGCGAAACAATAATCAGTATTGCTGATGACGTAGTTGTGTTTTACAAAGGTACTTCTTGGTTTAAAGCAAGACGGAGAAAATTGCATAATTGCAATAATTAACTAGTTTAACCACAAGCAATTAACGACAAATACTTCCACACTCTCACTTAAGGTGAGATATTCACGTAAGTCAAGTGTTAAATACATTACGAACTCTAATAAATAATATATGGATTTAAATTTATAAATAAAATTTTGGATTTACCTCAATTATAAAACAATGTGGTAATCAACTGAAGCTCTTTCTACATAATTTAAAGTTTTTTACAAAAGACAAAGTGGACTAAAAGCAGTTTAGTACAAATACAAGAATATAAAATTGGAATTTATAAAGATCATT
This sequence comes from Stenurella melanura, assembly GCA_963583905.1. NCBI lineage: Eukaryota > Metazoa > Arthropoda > Insecta > Coleoptera > Cerambycidae > Stenurella > Stenurella melanura. The sequence goes on along the minus strand of OY757312.1, from coordinate 33,018,968 downwards.
ATTACCAGCAAGAGACTAAATCAAATAGCAAATACTCCTGTTTGCGACAAACCTTCGGTCAACGAAATTACATTTTTCTAGTTCTTCGATTAAACGTATTACTGCTAGAAATAAAATCTACGAGTCGATAAAATTTTATACATCTAAAGCAAAAAAAATAAAAAAATGTGTTCATAACATACATTTTATTCTTTTAATTTTTGTTATTTAAACTTTCTTGTTAACTTGTTTTAAGGGAATCTCATTATATTACTATTATTATTAGATAATAATATAGTAGAAATGCTCTTTATGCATGTTGATTATTAAGATATGAGTATGTTACAGTTTCTTTTAATTTCCTTTTTTTTTACATATGGGTAAAAAGTTATGTTGACATATGATTGTATCTTCACCGCGGACAAGTATACTATTGCGGAATTTTCGTGTTTATTTACTTATATGCTGATATTTGTAAAAGCTTATTGTAATTTTCTTTAATTCTGGAAATAAACGTTATTATGCATTATCATAATTAAAGAATTTGTGATTGTTCTTGCTTTGTTATAAGTACATACAATCTTACCTTTATGACAGGCTCTGATATTTTTCTAAATATTTCAATGTACTGTTGTGTATTACCCAAATATTATAATGGCATATTTTTTAGACTCATTGCACCAAGATATTGCCAAAATGAACAGTTTGGCATCTAATATATGTCTTATATTATAAAAGACGAATACTAATGTTTGCAATTTAGCTGTTATAGATTCTAGATGATGTCCTCATTTCATATGCTGGTCTATAATAACGCCTATGTATTGTTAAGTGTTTGCACCCCCTGGTAAAAGCCCCCACAACGGTGGGCTCAGAAATTATTGCACGAGATACCACTGACACTATTTATTAAGTTATTACTTACAATACGTATTACTACACTAATAAAACCTTAAACACTGTTTACTACTCGATACTTCACTTTATAGTTCACTTTGTCACTTGTTCTCACTTTTTTTTTCAGAGATATTTGAAGTAAACTGACTTCTCAGCCGCTCACTTGGTCCTTACCTACCCTACAGATGGCCTCTCAAATATTCAGGTCTCCTCCTGAATTAGAATCTCGACTAATCCGTTTGTTTCTAGAGTGGAAATCTCGATACGGTTTTCTCTAGAAGTCATACTCCTAGCGCCATCGTTGAAGTGGTAGTTCAATTGTAGTACAGGCTTTTAATGAATACAGTGACAGTACCTAGTTCCACGACCGTGCCTGGAATGGTGTGATAGCATTTTATTTTTCAACAGATTAAACAAAGTTATTGCAGGCACTGTTGTTATAATTTTTGCAATGATTTGCCATTTTGTAGACCACATCCAACTTTTGGCGGACAAAAGAAATAAACTTAGTTTTTTGATTAATTAAAGTTGTCATTAACATCAAGTCATTTTTGTAAAAAGCAATAATTACAGACAATATTATCAAGTAACATTAGTTGAGCTGTGTTACCTTATAACGTCCGTATGGCTCTATTGTATTGATAAGAGTGTTCAAATTAATAAATGAGTAAACTTCTTAAATTAAATAATTACTCTTGTAACTGAGTTTTTCATATAAACTTGACATGTCAAATGGAAAAATTATTTGGCCAATCCCACGGTTCAGTTTCGATGCATGAAATACCGAAAGTGCTGAACAATCCAACTTCTAGCTTGCATGTATTTGAGAGACGACAAACATTTTTGGTAGATATTTACGTTGCGTTACAATTAATTCTTCTGCAGTAGTAATTTGTTTGGGTTGTCGCCTAGAAACCTATGTTAAATATACCGGGCAGAAACTCTTATTATTTATTGAAAAACTAGGTAAATCTATTTAACCCCATAGGCTATGACATCTATATTGGTAAGCATACTAAATACATTTTAAAATTTACAATATTGCCAGTATAGTATTTATTTCAAGGTTCTATATTTATCATATATTTATTAATTTGTTATTTTTATTATTAATTCAATTGATAAGTAATTTGACCATTAATTAATTAGATGATAAGTAAAAACACAAATAAAATAATTTGAGAAAATAAATGCATTATCGTCTACTATTATTTTTTACCTTCTCTCTATTTCGGGTATTGTTGTTTGGATACAGCTCGTTTGCAATTTTGATAACAGAAATTGATATAGGTCACTAATATAAAAGAATTCCACCAGTGTTTATCTGGAATTTTAATATTATTAATGATAATTTATAGATAAAATTTAAAGGCACAGGTGGTATTTAAGGAGAATATTTGCAGATTAAATTAATTAGATACGTAAAATATATCTAGCTTTCTAGATTCTTATACAATTTTAAAGCACGTACCAGTGTCTACATATTATTATTATAACGGTAAATTCAATTCCGGGTATTTTTCTATTTCATTACCTATGGGTCTAGAGAAGCATTACAGTGGTATAGGATATCCAAAGTCAGTTGGAAATTCATAAGAAAAGACGGACAAAGGAATAGTTCATAATCATAAGATAGCACCAACGATGCCATAAGCGCCGATCCACAATTTTTACTACCACTTTTTAATTATTGTAATATTATTTTATTGCTTTATACTAATTGATAGGTATGATGTAAATTATTTACGTATAATAAATAATGTTAGTTTAATGAACAACTCCATATATGATTCAATAAAAGTAAATAACTATCATTTAACCTACGGCTATGCTACCGGCAATTATATGAATAAACCAAATCAGGCAGGGGGTTTGTAATGGTGAGCCTGATAAACAATCGACTACTTTCGTTTATGGTAAGCACAAAACATATCTGGTGAACTGTATTCGTATACGGATATCGTTTGCTGTAATGAGCAGGTTTCCAGGTTTCCCTGGTATCAACGCTTTAGAGTAGACTGAAATTTAAAATATTATGCTTAAATCTGGCAACATTATCTCCACGTACTATTATAGCTGTGCAGTCGCAAATATTTATCCGTTGCATCAAAACCATTACTATTGTAAATATATATGTGGCGCCATTGATTGCCATAGTTTAGCCTCGTGAAGTTTGTTTATCAGAGTTTCGCCACTAGTTGAACAAATTATTAGATATAAAGACACCGCATTCAAACGTTTATTCTATTTGGTCGATTGTACCAATTACACATAATGACCTAGTCGCGGTTTCCATCTCTAGTATGCGGATAAAACGTAAAATATTTCTCTGGATTATGTGGGATTATTAGTAGAACGAGGTGCCGCTTAAGTATTACATATCAGCCAGTATCCTTTGACCAGATGCCGCTGATTTTTTTCTCTACTGCCAAGAACTTTTGGCCCTACTATAGTTTGATTTACTACTAATAGACCAAGCCAATTTTTTGCGTCAAATTAAGGTGCTCGGTCCCAGAAATTACTTTCAAAAACTGTCACGGCATTTTCGAAAAAGAAAAAAAAACGTGGTACATCCGAAAAAAATTCGTGGTACTTTCGAAAAAAATTTCGTCTGTCGGGAGAGTCGGCTGTATCGTTCTCGTCGATTTGTTCCTATGTATAACATCATGCTGAGGTACATACGTTTTCAAAAGTTTGTGATAGGAAAAAATCAGATGTTTTCGATTTTCACTTCTTTGAGGATAATTCACCCAAGAAATAATATTTACAAAAGCATACTTTCAGCTGTAATTGGATGAATTAAACGTAATTGAAGGCGGATTTACGAAATTCGTAAAAGCACGTGGCGGTGTTGACATACTAGTATTAGATAAATGTGTCTAGAGAAGCATTTGATATTAGGAGAGATTTCAATGTTTTATTTTTGCCTCCAGATATTTTCTTCATATTTTTTCGGTATTTTGATTTTTGTCACATAAAAATGCATTTCCAAAGCGGCTCATCCAGTATGATATGAGATGAATATTTAATAAATGTAGCCGCAGAAACTTAAAAGTCCGCGGAACTCGTAACATTTTAAATGTACTGAGTGAATATTTGCAGATCGGCAAGTGTTAGAGGTTATATATTATTATATATACCATATATTATTACAATTTACACGAGTTATATTAACTTTGGGCAATAAGATCAAGTGAAAAATTTAAATATGCAAGTGATATTTGCGGAGAATACGTCACAACATAAAACATGACACGACAGTGGCTACAACATATTTTACAGCTATAAAACTGTATTATCCCGCGGTCAAAAGCGGATCTAGCTTGCTTTATCACTAATAAATGACATTTGACTGCCTCACGGATCTCAAGGAATGGCATTTCACTATCTTCTGAGTGAAATAATCATACTTAAAATGTTTATTTAATTACCGGTATTAGCAACCTCACATTCTGTTAGTAAACATCATTGATTTTGTTTCTACACTGAATTTGTTTTCATTTTTCTGTTATTGTTATTATATGCAATGTTTATATATAACAGGTAGTTAATTATTAATTAATAACCATAGAAACAACGAGGAAGAAAAATATTTAACTGAACTAAGTATTACACACAGGCCTGCATTTGATAACATTTTCAAAGTTGATTTAAACATTTTAACTGCTTTTTGGTAATTGGGTAGCACTGATTTCAAATCTGCTTTCAGTTTTTTTGTATCACGTAAGGTTATTTTTCAAACCAGCAAAATCAAGAAATTTAGAAAAACACGATTTATTTCATTTATAAGCTAGTTTCAAAACATATTAAAGAGAAAAATACAAAAACATACAAGGTATAGACATTGAAACTATGTTAATGGTTGTTTATTCTTTACGCTTCTTAAAAACCCGTTTTCTTTTTTCAGAAAAGCTTCTTTTTGTTGTTTTTCTGTCATATTCAGCTAAAGGAAGATCTCTCCTCAATGTCCAACAGTAATCGGCCATAATTTTTGCGTCCCAGCGCCCCTGGTATCTTTTTTCCATCTCTTTAATATCTTGATGAAATCTTTCACCTTGCTCTTCACTCACGCCCCCAAGATTTTCCGGGAAATAGTCCAAATGGGAATGTAAAAAGTGGATTTTTATGCTCATATTGCAACCAAGAATTCTGAATTTTTCCAGCATATTTTCAACGATCTCAACATAGTTTGTGTCTTTATAATTCCCTAGAAATGTATGTACAACTTCTTTAAAAGTATTCCATGCATGTTTTTCCTTATCTTCCATTACATTTTCAAATTCTCTATCTTTCATCAAGCTCCTAATCTGCGGCCCTACAAAGATTCCCTCCTTTAATTTTGCCTCTGACAGAGCCGTCAATGTGTTACACAAATATTTAAAACAATTTCCTTCTTTTTTTAATGCCTTAACAAATTATTGTTTCATAAGTCCAAGTTTTATGTGAAGTGGTGGAAGTAAAACTTTTTTAGGGTCAATAAGACTTTCGCGAATTACATTTTTGGTTCCAGGTGTTAAAGTCTTTCTTTGTGGCCAGTCTCTTTTTATTCAATGCTGTTCTCGGTTCCTGCTATCCCACTCGCACAGGAAACATGGAAATTTAGTAAATCCAGACTGCTGACCCAAGAGAAGGCCTAAAATGTTTAGATCTCCACACAATTCCCAGTTGTGATCTTTATATTGTATTCTTAAAAGTAATTCCTCTAAATTTTCATAGTTTTCCTTTAAATGAACTGAATGACCAACAAGAACAGAAGCAAAAACATTGCCATTATGTAAAAGAACAGCTTTAAGGCTCTTTTTTGAAGAGTCGATGAAAAGTCTCCAGTCAGAAGGTGTGTATTCAGGAGCTCCGAGGCAAGTAATTAGATCAGAAATTGCTTGGCAGTACACAAGTGGTCCGTTTTGTGCAAAATATTTTACAAATTCAGCCTCACGATTTCTATACCAAGAGAAGGTAGTTTCTGGGGCAAGCAAATTTTTTTGTTTCAACCAAGACCCCAGTACTTCAGACATGTCTTTTGAAAGTCCCAAATCTCTTACCAAATCAGTCAGTTCGGCTTGTGAAAATAGTTGAGGTTGGTTTTGACCTGAGGTTGATGGTTCAAAATCACGATCCTGTACTGAGCCGGAAGTTGAAGAGTTTTCACTATCATCTTTTAGTACTTCGGGGGGTTTAGTATAGGTACATCATCACTGTGAGGAACTGGTCTGATAGCTGATTTAATATTGTTTGGGTACAAAATATGTTTCAAAGTTTTTCTATTATGCCCCTTACAATCATCATGATGATTTTGCGGTTCTCTCCAAACCATCGGTATTCCAAAAGGAAGGCCTTTTCTATTTCCTTTGGTCCAATGTCTTAAACCTTCTTCACATACCTTGCAGACAACGTGCGGTGCCCAATCTTTATTTTGATCTCCTAATTTGATTTTGAAACAAGCATAATATGCATTTTTCACAAATTCACCAATTGGTCTCTTACACTTTTTCAAGACGAAATATCCACAAATATAACAAAAATCATCTGGTTTGTTTTTGCAACGCCTGCTAGACATATTTTTAGGCAATGTATATCAAATACCACGCGCAAAACTAAACAAAAAATAAATTTTACTTGTTTAGTGATCAAAACTTAGAGCAAGAATGAACCTGACATTATAATATAAATTTTGTTTGGAGTCATAAACTTAAAACCCTTCTTTTTCCCAGTACTAATAAAGTTAAAGCATATTAAATAGGACTTAGCAGGTCAAAATTCCCGGAAATTTTGTTTAAATTACCATAAATATAGCAATTAATAGATTTAATAAAAGGATTTACCTCAGGTAATGAGAGCCTACTTAATAAATTTCTTGAAAAGTACCGCATAAAATCATTTTTGGGTTAATAGAAGAATAGAATTTCAAGCACTAAATTAATTTTAAATTGTATTACGCCTATTATAAGATGTTTTTAATACTTTTTCTTTTTTTTTTGGAAAAAAAAAATCTGTGGGTGATGGAGCTCAATGGTATTTAATTCGTTATTTCTATATAAAAACTGAGCTTAACAAACAAAAATCACGTCATCACAAATTTCATGCAGGCCTGTGTTATCGAATAGAATAGTTATAAGGCAAACCTCCTAATTACTGAGGAATTTCTGGTAAGTCAACTGATAAGACAGGTATTAATTAGTACTAATAAAAAAAAAGGAAAACACATATACCAATACCATTACCATTAGTCGCCATACACTACAAATAGGTATGTAGTCGTATCTTTAGCCTTGAAACTAAATATACTAAATTAACAATAAGCCTTCCAACAATAAATTGCTGCCGCGATTACTGCGTCGGGTTTAAAATCAACATGTTCATAGATATGGTTCGCCACTATAACAATGTTCCGTTGATATTTAGTATCAACAGGTAGCTAAAATAATTACACGAGCCACTATCACTATTAAATCCTGCTCTGCCCGTGGTCGAGCTTACCCGAACGAGCCTGGGAACGCGCCGAATCGTTCATCTCATACAATAAAATCCCCACCAGCAATAGGATGCTGGGTCGAGTAAGTTTCAGAACAATCATTTCAATCCCGCATAACTTCGTTGAGCCTCCTTGACGTTAGTGCATTCAGGAGCTGCACATTGTCTGCGTAAAGTGCGTCAACATTTTCGTTAACAAGTGTAATACGTTCGCCTTTAAACTGTGGTGATTCTAGTGAGGGGTTTTGTGATAAACTATTTCAAAATGGTTACTACTACAGCAACAGCTACCATGATCCAAGCAAATAATGTGTCGCCTAGTCCGATCACCGCCAATTCAGACACCAACTCATCAACAAGAAGAGTTAGTGATAATAGAAGGGTAAATAAAACCTTTGTCTTTTATAACGAAATATTTTTAACTTAGCCTTATCTGTTTGACATTTGAGCACGGTAGTCTTGAGCTAATTTTAAAACAAAAGAACGTCGTTCTTGGGTTGCTGCCAATTGTGGCACGTGCCTGAATGTTAAGCAACAATTTCCCACGGTCGCATGTTATGATATCCGTTTCTTGCAGAGCAATAAACCGATTATGGAAAAACGCCGCAGAGCCAGGATAAACAATTGTTTGAATGAATTGAAAACTCTCATCCTGGATGCAATGAAAAAAGACGTAAGTACCTACTTCATGATTTATTGCTGTATTCAAATATTAACTTAATTTCCTTTTCTTACCTTTTTCTTTATCTTAAATAATTCAAGTTGGTCTCGCTTATAAAGCTTATCGTCTACTGACTTGTCTTTGAAAAAATTAAGGAATTGGAATTATTTTCAGTAAAAAGATATGAAACTGATGAAGTCTTATTTAGTAACTAGTTAACGTTTGAGAAATACATACTTAAAATATCTTTAGAAGTAAAAAAGTTCTATTTCGCCAACGTTCTCAAGTAAAATAATAATAACAATAATTGCTTTTGTTTAATAAATAGATAATACTAATTAGAACTAATATCTTCAAGTAAGCTCAAGTTAGTTCTTTATAGTACCTGACCATAGCATAGCCAAATATAATACTTAATAAAACGTTAAAATAAAAAAAATACCAAAATTGAAAGTAAAAAAGGTAAAAGAAATATTAGGTAGGTACCTATTACCTACTAATTATAATTATAATTTATAACACTAAGAATACATAAAATATTCTAGTTAACACTTCCAATAATGTTAAAAAAATATGTACCGATGTATGAAATATATTAAGAAGGGGTACAGAATTTATGATTAGATTTACTTTAAATGATGGCTTCGTATTTCGTCAATTTTTACCACATTACTAAACCGAATCAAACAATTTTTTTTACAATATTTTAAAAGAATTTTTCCTAAAAGTCCTTCAGACTGTTGGAATCGGTTTACTTTCTAAGAAAAATTGTCATGAAAAAATTAGTAGGTCATGATATACTAATTTTCAATTTAAAAGTGAGTATTTGCACTAGCGAATTAGTTGTCAAACAAGTTAGGAAAATTATTAAGCGTAGGATTCTTTATCGAGGTGTTTTTTTATACTAGTGATTGGAGAACATTAAATATACTTAGATATTTTTCACTTTTAAATATGACATTTTATATAGTAATTTCTATCTGACATTTATAAACATTAAGAAGCATCTAAAATATGGACCCAAAAAGAAGACGTTAATATTAAATATTTTAAAATTAATTTTAAATCTACAGGGTGTTTCACGCAGTGATAATAAGCTAATACTTGAATTTTTTAAATGAAGCACTAAACATTTTTTCAGGCAGTAATGTTTGACTCATAATTCTCTATTCGGTCATACATTATTTTATGCTTACGCTACGTTGCCACGTTATTCCTCCTTTTTTTTTATAAAAAAATACACTTAAGCGGGGAAGAGTACAATCTGCAACACACCTATTTTCATTTTAACCACCGCCTCACTTTGAATGTTAGTCAAGATCGTGTAATAGTTTTCAGAGTCTAATTTATTTCTCCACGACGATTCAAATGTTTGCATATTTAAACTGTCATTCAATTTTTTCAAATGTATGTTTTTACTTAAAATATTTCAGCAATCAGTTACCTACACATTGAACTGAAATTAACAGTTAATAAGCTTGTTAATCAACTCGACAAGGGGCCATCCATTAATTACGTCCTGCAAATTTCATGTTTTTTTTCTACCCCTCCCTCCCCCTATGTCACAGGTGTCACATTAGTGTCAAGCCCACCCCCTCATTGTGACGTCTCACATTTTAAATTTTGAAGTAGAATTTTCCGATTTTTGTTTATAATAATTCTATTCAATTAAAACAAATGGTATACGTAGATGTAAATAATGTGATGTCACAAAACTTTGACCCCCTCCTGCCCTCTTGTCACACTTTATGGACCCCCCCCCCCTCCCTCAAAGTGTGACGTAATTAACGGATGGCTCCCAAGTAACAGTAAACTTTAATGACGTTCGATTAATTTATATAAATATTTAAGGCACTGGCTGCCATTGGCATTGTTTCGTTTTAACCTGCCATTAATTCTTTGATTATTTTCTGATCTTTACATGACATAGAAGAAAATAATGCATGAAACTCGTGCAAAAAGTGCCATTACAATTGCTGTATTGTCCAATTCATGCGAGGTGCAGTAAAATTTTATAATTTAAAAAAAATTAATGTATCATACTGACTACATCAGATTTCACTGAGTAAATGATCTTGGAAACGTGGTCGTTATATATCTTGGCATTGTAAATAAGTACCTACGTGACTCACTACGAGAAAAATATTTTGCTTTCAGATGTTAATGAATCTAATTTTCTAATATCCAATTTAATCCTTTTTATTTGAAAGAATTCTGTTGAAACATCGTTGTATTTTCTCAATTGCAGAATGAAGACGTATATACTTCTACTCATCTACCTAGGAGGTATAAAAAGTGTCTGACTTTGCGGTGAAGATCAAAGACCCCGACACTTTTTCTACCGACAATAAGTCTGTAGTAAACTATACAACAATTTCACACCCTCAGTAAGCGCCCATTCGTGAAAATATTGAAACAAAACAAGATGATTCGTAATGAAATAATCTCATAAAACACATAGCACTAATACTTAACATTATAGATTTTTCTTGTTTTAAACTTTAAACAATATCTACTCAAATACAATAATTTATTTATAACTAGTTTTAAGGTGGCCATGCTCTAGAGAGAGACTATTACTATGAAATTTCACTCAATAATTTCAGTGGCTTGCGAAATAGCCAGATTTAAATTTAAAAATTATGTTAATCTTCCTATTTCGTAATTTTAAATCTACCTATTTTGCAAACCACCGAAATTATTGAGTGAAAATTCATAGTAATGGTTCTACTTAGATACTCTTATAGTTTTTTTAAATATACGTTCTAAGAAAAAAAAGTTATGGGCAAAAATAATAAATATTTCCCTATCGGATGTCTCTTTCTAGGGAATGGCCACCTTAAGTCAATTGCTAACATGCGTCTTAAATCTTAACTGCTTAAATCAAAATACATCTTAAGGTTTATAGTGTCGATTATTGTCTCATTATTTATGGTCAAAATAATTAAACTTTTTTAGACAAACAAGTTTTTGTTATCAAACGCTAAGAGTTCATACTGAGAACGTCTGGAAACACTAAGTTAAGCAATCGTCTATAAATTTGTATAAATTATTCCACTACTCTGCTCACAGTAGAGCTTTGAGCCTTTTTAAGTCTTATGATCTGCTGTGTATGTCAACTTGATTTCATAGATATAGTAATAAAAGGAAGATAGCTAAATTATAGCAACTATAACATACACGTTTTGCACATAGTGTCGAATGATTTATTTTAAGAACTTTTGAAAAGAATAAAGTTTACATGAGCACTTTACCAATTTTCTACTCTCTTTTTCAGCCGGCCAGACATTCGAAGCTGGAAAAAGCCGATATCTTGGAAATGACTGTAAAACACCTCCGGAGCCTACAAAGGCAGCAAGCGGTAATGTCTGCAGCTGCAGATCCAACAGTTACCAACAAGTTTCGCGCGGGCTTTGGCGAGTGTGCCACTGAAGTTAGCCGATTTCCCGGATTGGATCCAATTGTGAAACGCCGCCTCCTGGAACATTTAGCCAATTGCCTTAACCAGGGTTCAAAGTCCCAAGAAGTCCCCCAAGTGCAAGTTCACATTCTGCCCAATAATCCAAAATCCGTTGAACAACAGGTACCTCAGAGCAGTGGTATAATTTTAAGCAACGGAAACGGTACCGGCGTCCAGTTAGTACCCACCAGGCTCCCAAATGGCGATATAGCTTTGGTTTTACCTGCTTCTGGGCAACAGCAGCAACCTCTCAATATGAGTTCGCCAGTACCACTGCTGGTACCCATTATCCCTGAGAGAACTTCATCGACAGCTTCCGCGGCCAGTTCCTCGTCTCACTATTCACCGAGTCACAGTCCTGAGCCTATGGATACTATGTACATTCAGCCGAAACCTTTGTCGTTGGTTGTAAGGAAATCGGCGGAACCAGTGGAAGAAAAACCATGGAGACCGTGGTGAATGAAATCAGAACAATTCTGATTTGTGATTAGTTAGAAATAAGGGCCGGTGGAATTTAGGTTGGCATAACTTTTTTAATTAACGTTTCGATAGACATAACTACATACCAGGTTATTTGTGAAAGTATTAAATATAAGATACATATATCTTTTTTAGCAAGCATAGGAAAATTGATTCGCTGCTTTTAAATCTTTTTTAAAAATTCTGATGTTTTGGTAAAGTTACACCCTCTCGATCTTTGAATTAGCTATAACTAATTTTTGAAAAGAATTAAACCCTTTTATATATAGTGGTCACTACGAATTTTGAATCTTTGTGACAGATTTTTTTTGGTGCCTCAATGTTCTTGAAAAAAATTTCTACCATTTTTAGAAAATTTTTGTGCAGTTTATAAAGTAAAAACAAACTAAAAGTATTTGCACAAAATTTCCCCTATTAATTGTTGCTGTCAGATGACCACTCTGTACAATTTTGAATAAAAGCATAGCAGCTTTCCTTCCTTGCAATTATTGTGTCAACTACAATCCAAATATTATTTTCCACGATCTTTTCCAAATTATGTTTTTTGGGTGACGACTTCGCATATTTTTTTTCCACTAAAATTGTAGCAGGTTTCTTTCTCGATAATAGTGTTATTAAGTATTTTGTGGAGTGACTACCCTATATATTATCACTAAAAGTGCAATAGATTGTTCCTCGCCAGTAGTGTCAACTACATTGCAAATATTGCTTCCCACCACTTAAAATAATTTTTATATTTTCACTAAGAGTGCAGCAGGTTTCCGTTTAGGCAATTCGTAGAGAAGAGACCTGCTATACTAATTAAGGCACATTTTTATATAATTGTTGCACATTCTATAGGATACTCTTCTTTTTGTCTAATTACAAAACATAAAAAACAGATTTTAAAAAATTTAAATAATTAATAACTTTTTGATTTATTGATCCATTTTGTTCAAAAACAACAGAGCTCTTCCTTTAGCTAATACTAAATTACTTTCCAAATTTCAATTCAATCGGACTTTTCATTCTTAAGTTCTCATGCTTACAAGAAACATGACGCACGGATAGACAGGCAGACGGACGGACATTTTCAAAGCTTCTCTGCGAGCGATATCACCGATTTTAGAAATGTGACGATCAAATGCAATATACGTTTCGTTCTATATTTGAAAAGAGTGTATTAATTAGGGAACAAATGCACATGTGTATCGGTACAACTATCGAAAGACAAATCTAATATATCTTTAGTGAAAAATATATAGCGTAGTTGTCTCAAAAAACAGTTAATTACAAAGTGTTGATGGAAAATTCTATTTAGAATGTAGTTGATACTATCAGTGAATAATATACAGGGTTAAACTAAAAAAACAGTTAATTAAGAAACGACAGAAAATAATATTCGGAACCTAGTTATCGCCACTATCGGAAAGAAAGTCCTATATTGATATACTTTTAGTCAAAAAATATATGAGTGGTCATTTAGCAGACAGAATTAGAAATAAATATGTCAAATAAGTCTCATTCTATAAAGTGTGCAAACATATTCAAAGACTTGAGCTGGGAGAGCACTGTTGAAAATTTATTTCTCTTTGAATCGACAATTTTCTTCGGCAAAATAATTCTGACTTGGTACTTATGCCTTACAGTATGACTGGGGTGCTAGGCCGTTATATATACGTTTAACCTAAATTTCACCGGTTACTATTAGTTGAGAATAAAAATTGTGATATCTACTTACATTAGTAAACTTTAAACGTAATACAAGATAAAAAATATGCTCAGTATTAAAATAAACATATTTTTGCAGGTCAAAAATTAAACTTTTCGTCAAACATGTTATAGGTTATGTTTAGATTTTGATATTAAATGTTCGCCATATATTTAAACGCTTGCAGGCATTCCAAGCGTGCATACTTAATTGTATTATTTATTATGATGATAATGTTATTTGGAAAAATGTGTATATATTTTTGAAAATTGTATATTGTAAATATGTTATTATTATATTTAGATTAACGTGCCTCACAGACAGCAAGATCATTGTAGTCTTCCATTGACGGTTGGTTTATAACGCCGTGTTTAATATATTACATATATTATGTTTACATTTAATTAGTATATTGTGGTGCTCTTTACATTCAATATACACTTATTTTAAAACACGTGTTTTATTAATTTTGTTGCTTATCTATGGGCGCCTTTGGGGGCATAGGTTAATGGGTGGACACTATGAAGATAAAGAAGATTCGCTGTAGGCGGTTTTTTATTAAAAGGGACGTAGTCTACTTTACTTAGAGACCATATTGCATATGCATATATTTTGACTCGGAAGCCGTAGCTAAAAAATGTATTTATAAAAAACTGAGTATCTGCATATTTATTTCTTTGCTCTGTAATACATTTTGTTATCCTGCCATACTCCTGTTTGAAAAACACAGGGTAGTAAATCACTCGGAGAGTGATAGTTTATCTCAAGTCAGTTTTAAAATCATAAAAAAAACTGACAAAGAAATAGTTGATCATACGAGCGATATCATGAACGTCGATCGACAATTTTTAGAATCACTTTTTAATTATTGCAAATATTGTTTTACTACTTTATATTAATTATAGGCATGATATAAATTATTTATTTGTAATGCTTTATTTATTTATAATAAATCATGTTAGATTAATGAACAACTTCATAAATGATTCAATAAAACTAAATACATATCATTTAACCTACGACTATGCTACCGGCAATATTAAGAATGAACCAAGAACTTATACGGGACTTGTGATGGTGAGCCAGGTAAACAATAGTTTGAGGTAAGCGCATAACATAGCTGGTTAACTATATTCGTATACGGATATCGTTTGCAATATTCAAGTACACGGTCTCGGGTGTTATTCTATCACAAACAGGCTTGGGTAATAATTACTTATCCTGGTGGCAACGCTTTAGACTGAATTTTTAAATTGGGAATAGAAATACCATACTACTGAACTATTTCTCTTTACATTTATGGAAACTACACGGAAGAACTAATTAGGTGCTTTTACAAATTGTAAATTCGCTTTGAGCGTGAAGATAATACTTGATTATAAACACATGCTATTTTGCAAAGTCTTACCATTTCACAATGAAAACTAAGTGGTGTTTTTTGCCAAGATGCAAGAATACATGCAAAGACGCACTTTACAGCAGGTATATTTCCAGATGTAGCTTTTACAAATCCCGTATTAAACATTAACTTCATTTAATCACATGTAAAACGTAAATAAAGCCAATAAAATGTTGCGTTTACCACTATTTAAACGCGATTTAACCCACTAATAAAACTGTTGACGTCATCACCAATCATAGCGTGCTTTGCAGACTCGTTTAGTTATTAAAACTTTATGTTATTTATTTATTGAAATTTTAATTTATAGGACGATAAAATGCTATTTAAATATCAAAAAGTGCTTAAGCATAACAAGTAGGTACTTGATTTTAGTATTATCAAAAAAGCATATAGGTAGAGTGAAAATACCTAATGTGTTAATTGACTCAATTATTTCCAATTCGTAATTTGACCAAGTTGTATAAATCACCTACTAAAAGAAAGGCGATTGTATTCACATTGCTATAGAACCTATCATTATTAATATACAAGCCGTAGATAGTTCGTCAGAATATTCAGAGCAAGAATTTTACAAGACTTTATGTACTTATTCAACACTACATTTTATTTTATATGTAATGATATTATAACAAACATAGCACCAGAACGGCGCTAATATGTTCACAAAATAAACATTGACATAAGTCAAGTAGTCTTTATTGAAGACAAAAATCCATATTGCTGGTATCTACTTTGTGTACTAAGAACTTTCCAAATAAATCTATCGTTATATGAAATAAACGTATATTATTTAATTTGTCTAAATATTTCCATAATAAATAATTTTATTACACTACGATAAACCCCCTAATCCCGGCTGTGATTGAATTTGCAAGTGAGAACTGACTACGAGAGAGATGGCAACAGTAGAGACAAGGACAGATCGCCAGTCAACCAAAGCAGGTAGAAATGTCGTAGTATAGGCAAAGATTAGAGAATTAACTAGGTAAGATAGAAGGCGAAAAACCTTTAATCTTTTAGTAATTAATGGCGCCATTAACCTCGCCATTTACACTGGAATTATCAAGCAGTTGCCACAATGTGTCAATCAGATGGAAAAGGTAAAGTTAGAGAGCGAGGCCTATTGTGAAAAATCGACAACGCTTTGAAACACGTTCTTTATAGGATTTTGCAAAAAGCAGAAAAAATAACTATGAGAACTAAAAGACTAGTTCTCACACATAGCTTTCTACGTGTAAAGATATTAATGAAATCTTTGCATTCTTTCGATAACCTGAATTTTGGTTATGCTAGTAAATTAAAATCCTAAAATAAATTTGTATAATTTTTATTTGAAAATTTTCATTCAACGACTAACATCCACACAGTCCCCTACGGCCATGTAGATTAAACTAGTATCTAAATTCAGTTAAAAATGAGAACAAAGGCCTAAAATGAATTTATTTACCTGCCTTGTCTTATAAAAATTTTCATTCTAATGGATTACATTTTCATGAAATCTATCATTCTGTTTTTGGGAATGCTTATAGCCTTTGAAACGTTTTTCGCCCTTATTCTGGAGCTCATCAGAAAGGCACAAAGCCACTCATAAAGATGTTCCATGCAGAACCAAGACAATTTCTATGAATAAGTATGAAATAATTATATTTGACATTGACTGACAAAAACAACAGATCTTCACCTATCTAGTAGCTAACTAGTATTGAGTATTGGAGCCTATAAGGTCACTTGGGGTATTTGGGCCATGATTTTACAACCTGAGCGAGTAGATTATACTTTGAACTTGCCTGAGAACCACTAATAAGTTATATTAATATCTAAAATATGTTTTTATATATAATACAATATACAGTCTTTAAATATATAATATTCAATTCCCGAGTCAAATTTCATTTTCTTTATAATTATAATTAAATAATAAAAAGTCTGATGGGCCCAGTTACCCCTAGAAATTGGGGCAACTGGACCATACGGGTCTTGGTTTCATACAAACGATTGTTATTTGAACTGGGGTAAGCGGGCGTGTTGGTAAACATGTAAACTTCGTACAAAAATTACCACAAGTCATTTAAACCACACCATAGTCGAGTTGTTGACGATGTAAGAGAACTACTACATAACAATTAGGTGTGAAATTTATTCAAATTTAGGAATAACACAACTTCTGTTAAAGTAAAAAGGGCAAAATTGAATGTAAAAAAACATCAAATTTCAAGTAGGTAAGCATAAATAACACAGGCCCACAAAAAAAAGTGATCTGCACCAGGGACCTGACATAGTAATCCTATGTATTTCGACGTGCTGAACACGAATCCAATGTCCGTTTGGCTCCGTTACCCACCAACTTTAAGTAAATCGCGAAAATAATCTAAAGAAATGAGGTTGCTTAGGCTATTTTCGCGATTTACAAAAAAATGGTGGGTGATGGAGCTAAACGGACATCAGATTCGAATGCAACACATCAAAATATATAGGGATTAATATGTCGGGTCCCGGGTTTAGATCGCAATTTTTTGTGTGATTGTGCGCAGTGATCTGCATCTACCTAATAAATAAAAACAAATACAACATACTTAATGTGCTTGGGGTAACTTGGTCCCAGCCGTGCCCAGATGCCCCAATTAACTGGCCCACTTACCCCATTTTTGAAAAATTGTGGGGGTAACTGGGCCACCCACTCAAGCTTATGACCTAACGCAGAATACATGCTTGCAACATTTTAGTGATATATCATGCTTCTAATTTATGCTAAATTAACTGTGACGTTGATAATATATACAGTAAACCTGTAGATATTTCATAAAAATCAAGATTACATCACGTTGCTATGAAAATTTTGCACTACAAAATTTAAAAAACTGCTACATGAAAGCAACAACACTCAGAAACATGAGACTAATTGTTGTAGTGAGATGACATTGTCCTTCAGTGCTGCCAACTGCTTGAAGTGAAATTACCCCCACAAGTTCTGCGGAAAAAAACCATGGCCCAGTTACCCCCTGGGCCCAGATACCCCAACTGACCTTATACTTTATGCATGTTTGAAAGTGAATTATTATTTATTTAATTGTATTGAAACATATTCTTTATAGGATTTTGCAAACAGCAGAAAAGCTATGAGTAAAAATATTAATGAAATCTTTGCATTCTTTCGGCAACCTGAATTCTGGTTGTGCCAGCAAATTAAAATCCTAAAACAAATTTGTATAATTTCTTATTTGAAAATTTTCATTCAACAACTAGCATCCACACAGTCCCATAACTCAGGTTATCGAAAGAATGCAAAGATTTCATTAATATTTTTATACATAGCTTTTCTTTTAGTTCTCATAGTTATTTTTTCTGCTGTTTGCAAAATCTTATAATGAATATGTTTTCAATGCAATTAAGCAAACAAATAATAATTCGCTTTTAAATCGACAACGCTGTTCTATTAAAAGGACCGATCACAGCTGATTGTCAAAACCCAAGTTTATTAAAGGAACAGGTTACTTGATAACATACGTCACATGAAGTCTCAACTCAAGTATAGTTCACTTCATATTTATTCTGTGCCAAAAAAACTCAAAGCTACCGACCGAGCTAATTATATTAAATAATAAATATAATGTATTACTAAATGTCATTACTTTCTGTCTATGTTAAGCTTTAACGGTCTGCCAAAAAATTGAAAACCGGTTTGAACGACGGTTTACATTTAACAGAAACCGAAAGTAACGACCCCAAATAGATAAAACATCATTACTTCGAATTCCTGCCTTGACACAGCCAAATGTCCAAAATTATCTAATATGCGTTTCATACTCTATGATGATGCTTTCTGTTTTTGTGGGGATCGAGTAGCAAATGTGTTACATGTTCTAGATACTATTTTATGACATGCTCCATAAAGAAACAAAGCTAAAAAGTCTTCGTGGATGTAATTCAAACATGATGGCATTTTTTGACAAGAGAATGATTGACATTAATAATTGTTTCTAATCATGGCTAAGTTAATGGCAATTTTTAGTAAAAATTCTTGAATATTTAAGAAAATCGCCAATATTTCAAAAAGTTGTAACTTTAACCCCTACAATGCTTGTACCAGAAAAAAAGGAAAAATAATTTTACATAATTTGATGTAAAAAAATACAGGGTGTTTTGGTATACAATTATGAAATTTATTGTTAATGTAGGGAGTAGCTCATTTTGTCTTCTTTCTACGTACCCCAGTGGTGGACTGACAATGGTGACGATCGCCACAACGCCCCCGGTCAAAAACGCCCCCTCGATCCAAAAAAGTACTCTTTTATAAGTATTTCAAGATTGGATGCATACAAAAATGTGCCCTCGCCGCCTCTCGGTACAAATCGCCACAACCACCAACAAGTATCAGTGCGCCACTGTACGTACCAAAGACCAAATGAGGATCTCTTACAAGAAAGTTCTTGCAACCTATTGCACCCGTCAAATTTCTTATAAAACGTCAAATCTTCGAAACTGCTAGGTTTAGGAATAAGTTATGCCTCATGTTTCGACTCGGAACTTTATGGTCATTTCGAAAAGTCGAAAAATATACAGGGTGCTCCATTTAAAAAGTTGGTACAGAGCCGGATTATCCATAAGGCAATATAGGTAGCGGCCTAGGGGCGCCGGCGACGAACAGAAAAAACAACGCATTTTCATACTTGAAAATTATTTAAAAAAAAATAAAAATTTTCTTAAAAGCTATTATCATTTCTGTTCTGTCTGGTAGATTTAGTCACAGATGTGTGTCGAATACCGCACTACCTTAAACACAAGCGTACCCGGCGTTTGTTTCAATCTGCGTCGTTTTTTTTCAACTCGCTCTATCACAATTTTTCATCGGTCTGTGTGAAACTTAGTAGAAATGATCCATAAACACAATATAACAATACTGTAGATCGACATTTGTCGAAACTTGAAACTCCCTCAATACTTTTTTCCTGAGAAAAACAGAAAATGTGGAATTTTTCGGCTATTTGTTTACATTAAAATAACTGTAAACACTGAATGTTTTTCTGCATTTTCTGCAATCATATAGCAGCGTTAGAACAAAGATTAGATAACTAACAAGATAGAACAGTCAGACGGAGAAGACGAAATAGACGAAGACAGTTGTGAACTCTAATTTAAAGGGATACGACTTCCAGCGGAAACGGTTTCGGGATTTGTCGGCTACGCATTAAAAGAATTTGACCAAGCTTACTAAAAGACAGGTTGGCTCATTAGAATCGAGAAGTGCTACGCCACATATAGACCTCGACGACAGCTGCGTGTGGCTGTCTGTTCCTCATTTTATAGAAAAAAGTTTCAAAATTATTCTTTCAATGTGTAATTCTGTCCTAACCAAATAGATACCTTGCATATAAATATAGAAATACTTCATGTGACATACATTACAAAGCAACCTGGTCTTTTAGTGACCTTGGGTACTGACCGTCAGCTGAGTTCGGTCGTTCTATCAGGACAGTGTTGTCCATTTTCACTATTGTCCTCGTTTTCTAATGTTACCTTCTCCGGCTCATTGTCACATTGTGGCAACTGCGCGAAAACTCTAATTTAAATGTCGAGGTCAATGGCGCCATTGCTAAAAGATAAAAGGTTTTCCGCCGCTATAATCTAGTTGCCTATGGGCGAAGAAAGTCATAATCCAGCACTGAGTTGGTATCGACTCCCGATATAACCGGAAGTATCACACGATTTTAATTATTTAAGTTGGATTGGCTGCACTGACTTTGGTAACTCCCAAAATTTTCCAAATTTATTCGTTGCATACTTTTCCCTTACAAAATTCGTGTTACTTTCGAAAACATTTCGTGGCATTTATATGATTAAGACTCTGAGTACCTAATTATTCAACGCAAAGATATTTTCGTATAAAGAGATTTGGATGAAGAATTTGGATTTTGATATAGTGATTTCTTAGGCAGTAATTTTGTATGTAGAATAGGTGGTAATAAATGCACCAAAAATGTACTTCTTCATGCAAATACTCCACTGCAAAACAAATGGCAATTTCAGCTTTGGACTTCATGCACTTGTTCTATTGATTATTGATATCAGTTACAATACGTGATTTTCCGCCCTGGTCGTTAGGAACAAAACCTTCTCAGTACGTGCTCCGACTTTAAATACATTTTTTACAGCCGTTTGGGGAATTAACTTACACATTTGCTTTAATAGGTTCATACATATGCGTGGGTTTGAATGAAATCAGTGAAAGATAATTTTGTCACCCAGATTCCTTCGCTTTGATGACTATGAAAAGAACGGACGTGGGTACTGGGGACGTGTGTAAGTGTGTATCATCACAATTGGGTGCAGTTTGAGTGCAGTTAGCAGTTGAAATGTCAATGCATGTTATTTACATCCTGGAACCGAGAGCCGATAAACGCAAAGCATCGAGGTTATACAACTAATCTGAGTCATGCTATTAAAAACCTCGGACATGTGCATGTACTGCGTATGTTTTTGATAGGTCTGTCGTCATTTACTTGTTTATAGTTGACACACGATAGCTATTTCAGTAGCGGAGCGTACAAGGTTGGTGAATTTCCAGGTAAACGTGAGAAACCAATTTTTTACGTATACATGGTGTCTGGCGTATATACAGGGTGAGTCATTACTGCGCGGGCGGTCAATATCTCCTCAGCCGTTTAAAATATGGGAAACTGTCTGGTGTAAAAATTGTAGGAGATCAAGAGAGGCATATTATAAAAATATTTTTAAATCTACTAAGTGATTCGTGTAGTGGTGGCAAAAGAACACTTGAATGGAACACCCAATATTTCTTTATGTATTAATATTTGACTCTCAATTCTCTATCCACGCATATATTATTTTTAGACCTATACTGCGGCGTTGCTACTTTATTTCATTTTTTTCGATTAAAAAAATGCATTTACAACGGTTTAGATTGAAATTAAAAAAAATGTATTTTCATAAATTTGGATGTTCTCCACGATAATTGAAATATTTACATTTTTAAGCCATCATAATTTTATATTTTTAAATGGACATCCTGTATATTTTTGCTTAAAATGTTTCAGCATTCAATTATTTCCACGCTGATACTGTAGATGAACGTGGTATCTTGCGTCTGAGGGACACGACAAAAAATTTATAAATGACAGGCACCAAACGTGCCTTTGCAACGGTATCTACACAGAGAAAAATGTGTGTGATATTTTATCACAATTGTAGAAAATTGTACCCCAAATTGGTCTTAAAATGGTGACAGGAACAATTTGTGCAAATAAATAATACATTTTTGGGGCAATGATTTTGTACAGTTTATGTACTAACATTGTTTGAAATTTTTGTACAAACTTAAAAATCACATAAATTGAATTCTTTACAAATTTGAATTATGGTTGCATAAAAATACATAATTTTATTCCACTTGTGGAACAAATCTCTGAACAGATTAAGTTAGTTTCTACAATTTGTGTGAAATTTTTAAATATATTCTGAAGGTTTCCCAAACAAACATTCACATCTAAACCTCTTCATTTGTGAAACATATTTACAAAAAATTGTGCTCTTAAGTGACACAATGTTTATAGTTTTTCAAGAGAATGTGTTTTTAGTTTCCCACAATTTCTAAATGAGAAATCCACAAATTGTATGTTTATTTTGTCAACTTTGTAATTCATTTTGCACAAGATACACACTTAATTCAAAGAAGCTGTTCAGTATGTATGAACTGGGGTTAGTTTTGCACAATTTATTACTCTGTAATCTCCAAATTATGTATATATTTTTTGGTTCACCGTGCACTCATTTCACACACTATATGTACAAACTTCATTTTAATTGTATTATTCTGTAACACAGATTGTGAAATATTATTTCCAAAATTGGAGGTATTCCTAAAGGATTTCAATAAAAAAAATTAAAGAATAAATCTTTTATTTTAACGGAACAACAATACATAAAAGAGCATGCATTTATATATTGTCATATGGTAAATGAAAACATTTCCTTTTTTTTAAATACAAATAAATTTTACATGCATAAAGTTTTAGTTGAAAAGAAGTAGGTGACTTACATTTATGCTTAAAATAAATCCATTTAATAATTCTAAATTGGAAGGCTTCCAGTGCTTTTTCTTTTTAGCTTCTATTAACGCAGTTTGTAGTAATAAAGCTTATGTCGTAGTCACGTCATATTCTAAAAAAAAAAAAATAACATTTATCAGTTCATCACCAAAATCAACTGTATTGCTTACCATCAGAAGTGTGATCTTCATTTTGAAGCAGTTCTTTTACAAGTTTGCCTTTTGGGTTTAGTTGTTTAGGAACAGCTTTCTGTCGCTTCGCATAAGAAAACGAAATTACTCTCTAGCTGTAAACGAAATCAAGTATTAGAAGATAGGTATCATGCATTCTTCGCATATAAACAATAAACCATTTTTATATTTATATGTTAACGAAGTTAATTTAAGAGAACATATATGCAAATCTGTAACTCTGTGTGAAGTACTTACCTATGTGAATGCTGGAATTAAATCTAGGAAACCCCACTCAGTTAATAAGTTTTCAACAAATTCCATCACAAATGTATGTACTTGTATAATTCGGAAGGGTACGTCTTCACTTTACCAGGGGAGGTTTGCTAACATCGCCTATACCGTCCGCATTTGCGGGGGGGATAGGCGAAACAGCAGGCCTCACGAGGCCGGTCCAGGTCTACACCGATGATTGGGGCAAAGAGCTCAAGCTCGACCCCTAATCATCCGAGACCGTCATCTTTAGTCAAGAATATTGGCGCGTCTTCACTTAACGAAATACCACCTGGATCTGATGCGTAATTGCCTGCGCGTATATGCGTAGCGTGGCCGGCGCGGTCAGTACAATTTTGAACCAATAAACTTTACGTGAAAGAAATTAAACAATTATACAAAATTTTAAAAGAATATCACCAAACTGATTGTGAATAGTAAGTATGTCATTAAGTTGTGCAGTTTGTGCGGGCGGCATAAATTACTATTACTACTTTCACAACCGTTTATAAAATAAAATCACATTTTTATGTTACACAAGTTGTGCAAATCCTTTAAACAATTACTTAAAACTAATTGTAAATAGAATGGCAACAGAATATATAGTTTGAGGATACTATTAACAATTAATTAAGTTAAATTTGCTATGAGTTGTTGAGAAAAAATAAATAAATTTAACTCTAAATTTCGTCAATTTGTTGGTCGAAGTTTCCAATAAATTCATCGTAACTAAATCTTTATATTGGATAAATAAAACGCACAAGAATTATGCACAATTAAAATGTATAAAACTATATAACGTTGTGCCTTAAAATTTTACAATTGTTTTAAAAAATGCAACAAGACGTTGTTCCACAACATTATGCAAAATGTTCCAAAGCGATTTCTCTCTGTGTAACTATGTCCACGTTCAAGGGGGATTCTGGTAACTCTTAAGACTTCCCAGGATGAAAACGGAGAAGATTATACTTACTGCGATTGCTACAGTCTGCTTTCCATAGTATCTCCTTGTCTTGCGATGCAATTTTGATCAGATCTTATATATAAACTTCTTAGACTATCACGACCGTGGATAGACTCTGTGACTAATCGGACTGCTGTACAAACTTGCCAGCAACCCCTAAGAAAGTCGATAATATTAGCCGAAATTCGGTTTTTGGCCAATAACTCGAAAAATAAAAGAAATATATAAAAAAAAACTAATAGTACTATGCGATAGAGGAGGAAATTTCACATCAAAAATGTATATAACATTTTTTTGTACGATCAAAAATGGAGCCTCCAGATTTTTTTGTTTAACGTGCGCGGTCTCGGACGCACTCCACTAAATTGTTGTAACTTTTGAACTAATTAATGAAATTGAGCTCAACAAAGCTTAAATGAGAAACATGTGGCTATTTGATCATCATATTTTCAAGTATAAAAATGAATGTATGTAGGAATAGTACATATATGAAGTCCGAACATAGAGAAATTTCCGATGAAATCGGTTAAAGCTCTACCATTTCTACAATTTTTAAGATAAAAATCTTAAACTTTCAGATATTACTCTGGAAGTAATGTATAAAAAGATCCGATGAGTGAAAAAAATTTCAAAATCTTGAGAAAGTGATAAAATTTGATATGATATAACTACCTTTAACCACCTATTACTCTGGTTTAAATCGCGTTATTAGATTTTTGTAGGAGCGATTTTTAAAGCTTGAAATGTGCACTTTAAGATATTTTAAGGGGATTTGCCTTAAAAATTGAATTACTCTTCTTTTTTTACGAACATAAAAGAAATCTTTTTCCTTGCTTCAAAATTCGTCAAACTAGAAGTAAAATAAACGTTTAACAAAATTACTTGGCGTACCTATCCATTGGATCGTTTTACATATTACTTCAAGAGTAATATGTGAAAGTTTTAGATTTTTATTTTAAACATTGTAGAAATGGTACTGCTTTTACCGATTTCATAGTAAATCTCTTTATGTCCCGATTTCATATATCCACTATTCCTACATACATTCATTTTTATATTTGAAAACATGATAATCCAATAGCCACATGTTTCTCGTTTCATTTAAGCTTTGTTGAGCACAATTTCATTAATTAGTTCAAAAGTTGCAACAAATTTAGTGTAGCGCGTCCGAGACCGCGCACGCTT
The DNA here is from genome assembly GCA_963583905.1 of Stenurella melanura. Classification (NCBI taxonomy): domain Eukaryota; kingdom Metazoa; phylum Arthropoda; class Insecta; order Coleoptera; family Cerambycidae; genus Stenurella; species Stenurella melanura. Next base: position 32,993,273 of record OY757312.1, on the reverse strand, counting down.
CGCTAGCCGTATTTATGTGTCCCAACGTTCCATTCTCGTGCGTTAAACATAGAAATCTGGGGCCTACATTTTCGATCGTACAGAAAAACTTCGTACATGTTTTTGATGTGAAATTTCCCCCTCTATCGCCTAGTGCTATTAGTTTTTTGATATTTTTTTTATTTTTTGAGTTATTGCGAATTTCGGCCCATATTTTCGATTTTGTTAGGGGTCGCCGGCACCTTATAACTGTTTTTATCGTATTCTACACCAACCAAACTACTTATTCTGAAAAATTCAGCCATATAACATATAATGACTGGTTCTTATCAATTCTCTGACAACTGGGCTATAATTAAGAGTTAAATATAAATATCTTAAAGAATATTGGGTATTCCATTTAAAAAAAGTCAAGTATTAGTTCGTCATCACCATGTGAAACATGCTGCAGATTGATAATTAATTTTAGAATATGCCGTTCTTGATCTCTACAATTTTTATCTGAATCATTTTCTCAAATTTCCAACGGTTGAGACGACGTCCGTTGCGACCATACGTTCTCGAGGCGTGTTCCATTTGCCATGTGTGGTAGACGCTGATCCGAGTCGGTTTATGTATAATTAACTCGGAGATACTTTGAATATTGCGTTTTCTATAATCAATAAATACAGACATTATTGAATTTAAATCTTTAATTCACTACCATTATTTGAAGCTTGACAGTCTTCGTACGATTCCATTTCCGCAACAGCAACAACAGTTAATTTCATTTTTCTATCTGGTGTTCGAGGATAGAAAAAAAATCGGTAAAGGTATTTACACAGAACTTCCCTCGTTGTTTGGACATGGCGGTCACTCTAAAAAATTAATAATTACGAAATGACATTGAGAATAATAATCGGAATATAATTATTGCTATTATTACAAAGAAGACTTGATAAATTTTGGTCAAAAATATATACAGATTGCTCATCCAACAGCAAAAGTTCAATACTAAATAGCAGGTGCCACATATGGCAGGCTTGCGCAAATACCTTTACAAATGTCCACCATGACTGAATTATTTCTTGGGATGCCATTATTCAATAAAATTATATTAGGATATGCCAAATATTATTGCCATCTCTCACATTTTCAATCCCACATTCACGTAATGGAGTGGAAGTATAGTGGTGATTAAAATATAGAACAAATTTTCAAAAATGTTTTCAGTCTATTCTAGTGTTAATTTTTTTTCCAAATTGGTGAAAATATGTTGCAAATTTTTTTTTCCGAAATAGGTTTAGAATGTTATGAAACGTGGAAATTTTAAATTTGAGCAAAAAAATATTTCGTCTATTCTATAATGGTGATAAATAGATTACTAAAACATGTTTTCATTTTTTTTTCATTTTTCTAAAACATTTTTAAATTTGTTTTAATAAATTTGGAATGCCATGGAAACGTGGAAAATTTAAATCGGAAACAAAATTCCATCTATTTGTGGTAAAATTTTTTCAAAAATTTTTAAATTTTTTTTATTTTTCTTTAAATAGATTTAGAACGCTATGAAGCGTGGAAATTTTAAATTTTGAAAAAAAAAATTCATCTATTTTGGTGGTAAAAATTTTTTCAAAAATGTTGGTAAAAAATTTTCAATTTTTTTTTTCTTTTAAATAGCTTTAGAATGCCATGAAACGTGGAAATTTTAAATTTGAACAAAGAAAAAATTTTTTTAGTGGTAAAAATTTTTTCAAAAATGAATTTTCAAAAAATTTTCAAAACATTTTTTTTTCTGAAATAGGTTTAGGGCGTCATGAAACGTGGAAATTTTAAATTTGAGCAAAAAAAAATTTTTTCACTATTTATTCCGTTTAGACGGTCCACCCTGTATATTTTTCAGTGAAAATTCTACCAGTTCTTCGCTGACAGTAGGGTTAACTACCTACCAAATTTGACTGCTCTCCGTCAAGTAGTTTTTTAGTTAATGCACCAACAGACAGACAGACAGACAGACTGACGGAATTGAAAAACCTATATTTTCGGAATCTACGTGTTCTGAAACGTCAGAATCCGAAAAAATCTCGGAGGGTGATTTTTTCTCGAATACAATACTTCCCTTCGGTATGCGAGGGAAGTAAAAATGTGAGGTGGTAGGGCAAGACTGACACCGGATTCGGATTCAGCAAGCCAAAATACACCTGAAATGATTGGTCTGGTCCGTGGAATCGACAACTTTTTGTTGTGTGCCTGTGTAATTAGTTTTAATTTGGATTTAATTATTTTAGTCTGACGAGAACGCAATATACTGTTTTGGTGTAGAGTGGATGAGGCTTTTTAGGAAAACTATCTACATGGACAGATGTCAGTGGCATATCACTTTTTTGGTAAAAAATATCACAGGACATGAACGCCACTACTGGTGGAGCGATGTAAAAAATTTCTAACTAAAATATGTGGTTTTACATCCTATTAGCACATATAAAAGTTAACAATAATATCTAAAGTACTTTTTGAGATATTAAAAATCAACAACTAAAAAACATTTCAGCACCCTGTAGCAAAAAATTTAAGGGGGTTTAGGCGTTAGACGAAAATAATGAAAAAAATCTGAAATACAGTTTTTTTTAATAGATTTTTATATGACTCAATCTTCTGTGAAAAATCCAAAGTCATTAGGAAACTCATAAAGTTAAAAATTTTTAAAACTTTAGCATGTAGTTTTATGGAAAATATGTTGACCCATCATGCAAACGGTACATTTTAACACAAATAACTAAATAAAACACACTACTATGTTTTCTAGTGTGTTTTATTTAGTTATTTGTGCAAAATGATTAACTACCACTTAGTAACGGCTCCTTCAATCAATTTTTTGGTATATTTTAATTTATAGCAAATAACCAAATCAGTCAGCAGTTCCGAAAACTGACTATGTAAAGCATTGAAGTCTTACGCATATTTTAATACCGTTTCCAATTTAATTTGGAGACTTTTAATAAATAAAAATAATGATTAAACATTTGTAAATTGTCAAATTTCTCTTTTCGTTAATGATTTTTAACTGCTTTTTCAATTATTTAATGATTTAATTTTAATTATCTCTGCTTCTCATTTTTTTTTAAATTCTTTGCTGAAACAAATTTGTAAAATACACAAATTTTCATCATTATTTTTTTTTTAAATAAATTTGGACAAAACATCCAAAAGTTCATTTAGGGCCGGTTTTTCAATGTCCAGTTAAATAGCTTAACTGTCAGATAAAATTTATCTGGCAGATAAACTGTTTTTCAATGTGCAGGAAAAATTTACCGTAGGGTTAGGCTCACTATCTGAAAGTAAATTTAGCAGAAAGTTGAAAGTGCCAGTTAAGGATTTATTGTACTGTTAGTGGTATTGCACATGTGCAGTTGGTTCAGTCTCTGACAATTCTAAAACATTCTAACCTAAAAGCTAATGTAATTAATTGATATGTTCGTTTTTAGTTTGTGATTTATATTAAATATATTATTGCCAATAATGAATTATAATAATAATATGAGTGATGATGACGATGAAATTATACAATTTATAGAGTTTGAAAGGAGCCCCTAGTAGCACCAATGTTGCACCAATATATAATCTATATAGGACCAATATATGAATATAGGACGAATATTCATATATTGGTCCAATATGTTGTGCTACTAGAGAGACCCTATACCACGAAAAAATAATTTTGAGAATTATGATAATCATTTCTTTATAAGATTTCGACTGCGTAAAGAAACTGTTTTATATATCGTTGAGATGATAAAGGAAGTTGCAGGAATCATTATGTTTCTCCAATCACTTAAAGTGTAGTTAGCACATCTTTTCCCTTTTACGCTCTCTATTGCAATTATTGCTGATACACAAACGCACAAAATTAAAAACAGAACATCAATCAACAAGCTACACAACGCAATGAATTTTGAGGTTAAATTAGATAAACTGTCATTAAAATACGCGCACAATTTGAATTAAACCAATTGAAAAAAAATCAGGTAGAATCAGTAGCGCCAACATAGCTAAGAAATAATTGAACTCATGTATACGTAGGTGGCAGTTAAATTGCTGTTGATAAACACTACCATAGATATAACTGCCAGCTAAGCGTAACTAGCAGCTACCTATCAGGCACTTTTAACTGGACATTGAAAAACCGGCCCTAAGTAAAATAATTAAATCTACTTAAATAATTAATTAATATTAAAAAATAATTTATTTATGCCTTTATGACAATAATTATTGATATCATCGGCTTATAACCTTTTGTAATAATTTATTACGGAAAAGTTGCAATTTAGAATTCGACTTACTTTTGGTTGGGACTGTAACGCCTCAACCTCCTTAAGCCGTTGCGAACATATTTTCATATGAACTTTTCTTCTTAAAATCACCTAAGCAATCACATCTTGAAATATTAGCACGTCATTAAGGAACACCCTGTATATTTAGTGCTTTTATTAAATTCACAATTTGCAATTTCTTGTGTTAATAGCATTGAATGTTTCGCGTGTATAATTTATTCTATCATGCGATGGGGACGCAATTATAAATCATAAATATTCTAATAATTTCAACCTCGACTTACAAACACCGAACCTAGGTCTTAGTTAAAAGAGAGGAATGAGATAATTATGTCATTAGGTTAATCAAACACGACATTTTTTGACTACGAGACGAACAAACCTGCAGACTTCAAATGCATTTCCAAGAAACAGAATGAAGGATTTCAGTGAAATTGTAATACATTAGAATGAACAATTTCTAAGACAAGGTAGGTAAATAAATTCATTTTAGGCCTTTGTTCTCATTTTTAACTGAATCTTCATGACTGTGTAGGGGGTTATGTAAATACTAGTTTAATCTGCATGGCCGTAGGGGATTATGTGGATGCTAGTTGTTGAATGAGAATTTTTAAATAATAAATTAGATAAATTCATTTTAGGATTTTAATTTGCTAGCATAACCAAAATTCAGGTTATCGAAAGAATGCAAAGATTTTATTAATATTTTTACACATAGTTTTCTGTTAGTTCTCATAAATAGTTATTTTTTCTGCTGTTTGCAAAATCCTATAAAGAATATGTTTCAATACAATGTACCCTATATTTAACAACCCGTTGTTGCGGAACTTACCTATCCCGTCATAATTAAATTGCCAACAACAGTTTAATTAATAAAAATTACAAAAACATTTGCTTAACACAAGAAAGGACTGTTGCATATTTACTTTAGAAGTAGATTGGTATACTAAATTTCTGGCAATAAGCTATTTAATACGCAATTCTCTCTATAGGGTACGATTCCGCAGTAACATTATTTCATCATACTAGTAAGTTGAGCTAAATTCTGAAACAAGATTTTTTAGTCAAAAATTTGACAAATAATAATAATGGAAAACGATTTATTGCAATATATATATAGTTTTCTAATTATACAGTAATATGTGGTGATTACATGGGTAGTTTTAATTATACGACTGCCAGTGCGCAGTGGGTCAGACCCTCCAAAAATAGTCAGAATTAAAACATCTAATACCCAGTCTGAAGTCGAAAGTAAAAAATTCAAAACGACAGATATCATATTTGTGTAGAAGTAAATAAGATGGTGCTAAAAAGTGTGAAGAATAATTTTGTTAAATTGAACCGTTTTTAGAAAAGTAACTTAAGAATTATGAAATCAAATTTCGCTGCCCAGTTAATCTTATTGCCTAAAATCTGATGTTAAAGCTTAAAAATCTCAAAACGACGGGTATTTTCTGTTATTGTGTAGAAGCTAACTAAGAAAACATTAGAAACTGAAGAATTTTAAAAATTGAACCATTTACAAAAAAGTTACATAAAAATTTTGAAATAAAATTTTTTGTTCAAAATTGTCTATTTTGCAACTGACTGGGATACATATTTTTTAAATATTCGTGATTTAATTACGAAAAAAATCTTATCATGTCCGATTTTTTAAATATGAAAACCCGAAGATGGCTAATGTGTCTAAATGGACATTTTTTTTATCAAAATCTTACAGAAACATATATTTTTAACCAATTTACATAAATCTTGCTACTCGGGGGTTTTCGAGGTTGCTGATCACGAATCTGATATCGAAATTGTCGTGAACTAACCTGCAAGATGGCAGAATCAATATAGTGGTTATAAAATGCTAAAAAATGATAAAAAAACTATTTTCGTTAAAGTCAGTAGCGACAAGTTTCAAACTTACCGATTACTATTTTTAAATTCAAATTGCCTCAGTTTTATGTTCCAGTTAGAAATTCAGTATGGCGGGTCCAAAATGGAAATCAAAGAATTAATTAAATGCCTTATTCTAAATAGGCTACTTTTTAGCATGATTGAAAAATTTGAAGAGCGAAAATGGCTGCTATTTATTAATTATAATTAATATTTATGATCGATAATTATCGACCATAAATATGCGATTCAGTCCTTCATTAATTTTGTGCATCACATAAACCTAATATAGGTAATATTAACATTATTTCATCAGCTTATAATATAATAAGTATCTAAAGTTTTTTGTGTTAGATACTTATTGTATTATTAGATGATGAAAAAATGTTAATATTACTTATATTAGTTTATGTAATGCACAGAATTAATGGGAGACTGAATCGCATATTATTTATGATCGATAAATTAATATAAAGCAGTAAAACAATATTTACAATAATTAAAAGGTGGTTCTAAAAATTGTCGGTCCACGCTAATGGCATCGCTGGTGCTATCTTATGATTATGAACTATTCCTTTGTCGGCCTTTTTGTATGAATTTCAAACTGACTTTGGATATCCTATAATAAGGTTGAAGTAGCTCAGTGAAATTTTATTTCACAACTTTTAGGGGCTCTTTCTTTAAAACGGATAATTTTTGTAACTAAACCAAAAGCTAGAATATGTTGCAAAATTCAATATTCCCCATGTAAAACATCTTTTGATATTTTTTACACAGAGATAACTTTTTCTTTTAAAATGGAAATTTCTAATTTTTTGTTTCTTTTTTGCTTAACATGTTTCAATAACAGAAAATATACTAATATTACTTAAATTATCGTTTATTGCACAATTATGTAGTATTTCTAATTGTGTAGTTTATTTCCGATTTCACAGGTGTAAAGCTCAGTAGTAGTATATTTGTGAAAATACAGAGTGTACTAGCTGAACGTATCTTCTGTGAATCCTGAAGCATTTCTGCGTTGATATATATTGCATTTATTTAATTGGTATAAAAATATTCATTGACAGAAAGTAAACCAACAATTTTGAAACATTTTTCTATAATTTATTTTATAAAATGAGGAAAGACAGTCACACCCGACTGTCATCGAGGACACGTGATGTTCAACTTGCCGATTCTTACGAGGCAACCTGTCTCAATAATCTTGGTTAAATCCATTTAATGCGTACCCAGCAAATCCCGAAACCATTTCCGCTGTAGGTCGTATCCCTATAATTAGGAATTAACAACGATCTTTGTCTATTTCGTTTTCTCTGTCTGACTGTCTTATCTTTAAATTCTCTAATCTTCGGTATAGATCATCCAAAGTCAGTTTTAAAATCATGAAAAAAGGCCGACAAAGGAATAGTTGATATAACGAGCGATGTCATGTCATGAAGGAAGACCGACAATTTTTAGAATCACTTTTTAATTATTGTAAATATTGTTTTACTACTTTATATTAATTGATAGGAATGATGTAGATTAATTATCTATAATACATTATTTATTTATAATATATAATTGACAGCTCCATAAATGTTTCAATAAAAGTAAAGTAACTAAATATCATTCAACTTACGGTTATGCTACTGGAAATATTAAGAATGGACGAGGAGCAGGTACCGGATTTGTAATGCTGAGCCAGGTAAACAATCGACTACTTCCGTTTGAGGTAATCGCATAACATATCTTGTTAACTTTCTTTGTATACGTGTATCATTTGTAATATTCAAGAACGACGCGCGACCATCTCGGTGTTATTTTATCACCTTAGGCTCTGTAATTTATCCTGATCGCAACGCTTTAGACTGGATTTTTAAATTAAGAATAGAAATACTATACAACGTTACATTTTGACATCAGTTTGTGAGCTGGTATGTCCAGTGGTCTATATCTTCATCGGTCGTTCCTGTGGTATTATAATTTCTTCTTGTTTATGGCAGGTAGGAAAGTCATGATACCTGTTGATATTTATTAAATAAGGGTTTTCTTGGTAAAGGAAATTATAAACTGGTAGTTCCCTTGCTTACGCAGGTATACCTTAATATGGAGATTTGCATACAAATACAAATTACAGTCATTTATAATAAAAAGGTCCTTAACAAATAATTAGAAGCAAATTAATATAATTTCTTATCCCCTAGAGATGGTCAGAACCACTGTTTCCATTTCTGCTGAGGCACGAGCTGACGTCATGTGCCGAATATTACAAATATTGTAAAACTGGTATTGCACCTATATCTTTTCTACGCCTAAATGAGACATACCTTAATAATAAATGCTAATATATCTTAATGCCTAGGATGGTATTACACACTGGCTCTGATAGGTTGAAAAATAGGGTAGGTGTTGGAAATCAAAGTATTTAAATAGAATAAAAACCCTACAAAAACTTTTGTTAGGGTATTTTTAACCGAACTTATAGTTTAGCCAGAAATCAGTTGTTTCCACACATTCGTCCAACCCTGTGTAATTAATAGATCAATCGACTTATCCGAAGAAAGTTCGATCTTAATTTTTCGAGCAATTTCTTCTCCCTTATTACTTAATGTAGTGTCCAACTTCGTTCCGGATCTCTGGCATCTTTACAAATAGTATGACAAGCATTTTTATCATATTGATCATGACCTTGATGGTGAATTATCCCCATTTTTTTGTAAAATATGTCGTATTGTTTGATGGTTTCTTTATGTACTGTCATTACGAATGTTGGTTTCAAGTAATGCTTTCTTCCTCCTGAATGTTTCCTCGGTAATATCCCAGAAAACTGTTACTGATTCCAACAAAAATGTTGATTCGAAGACAGAATAATTTTCCCAGTTGATAGACGTAATACACCCATTTCAAGATAGCATAGCTTTCGACAGATTCCTTCTGAGTATTACATCCGTTCAGTACTCCTCCCGCACCGAGCGACGGTTTTTGTCCCGAAAGCAAAAGGAATGTCTTGTTGTATAGGGGATGTATTAGTACCAGAGATCGGGAAGTTTATCTCGGTGCCAGAGACGGCTCTCATATATAAGTATGTAATATTATATTTCAAACATTTACTAAAACCATCAGAAAAATAACGAAATGGTGAAATATTAATACATTTAACTTAAAAACAGTAATAGTTCTTACAAAAGCAAGTAAAACATATCTAGCAAGTGAGAAGACAATTTTGAATTACACACTTACCTGTTGTGTTTAATGTAGCGTTTATTTCATTTTATGTTAATACGTATATCCTACTCTGATTGGAAATCTACTACATTTGTGAAACTTACTGACAATTACCTAAAAACATAGTTGATTTTTTATATTTGCAGTGTTAAAGACATTCGACCCCGACCGAGTGTCAACAATAAATTACAGTTTACGGAGATACTTTTACGTTTCTTACGGTTTTATCTTCTTTAATAATATGACGCCGCCGAAATTCTGAAACATTTCAAAATCGCTTTTTACCTGTACTGTGGCAATTATTGGCATTTACGTCAACACTTAATAAAGGTAAAGGGTAGACTATCCCAGATCGCAGGTTTGTAAACCGTAGTATAAATCTAGCCATATGTACGTACGTTTGTATCTACAAACTTGATATGAAATGATACAGAGTCGGCGGTATACAAAAATGTCTAGTGCTTCTTCGGCTGCAATAGACTTGTGGATTCGCGATTTCATAGAACTGCAGTTTCATGGAATAGATCTTTATTATAGTAGTTGCAACAAAACAATTTCTTGGACATCTAAAACAAATGTTAATAGACATATTTCCTCACAAAAGCATATTAGTGCTAGTTGCTCTGCTCATAGTGAGAGTCAAAGCAGTTTTAATTAAGATTTAGAGGAAGTGATGGTGGGATGTAACATACCGTGGTCAAAACTAGATAATCCACTTTTTAGACAATTTTGTAAAACTGTATTCGTGGCAAATATAGCAACGTTCAGGTACCGTCGGAAACGACACTCAGAAGAAAATATTTATCAACGGAGTGTGATAATGTTAGACAAAAAATATACCACTGCTTGTGGTGAGAAGGTAGCAAATGTTTTAATGGGTGCATTGGAGGAAGATTGTTCAGTGCGTGGACACTTAATCTTCTCTACAGTTGTAGAAACGACAAATTGTAGCATTATAGTGAAGGCACTGAATTCAAGTCTACAAGAGTTATGGGGTGACAAACATGCAGAAAACAAGGACAAGGTCTTATTATTTCTTACTGATGGAGTGAAAGCTGCAGGACGAATTATGAAGGAAACATATCGCAATATGCTGAGTGTAACATGTCTAGCACATGGACCCCATAGAATTGCTGAAACTATTAGAGGGTGCTACGCTAATGTTGATAACTTAATGTCTAGTGTAAAGAAAGTTTCCCTGAAAGCACCACATCGGGTACGGTTATGTAAAGAAATACTTCCAAATACATCATTACCTCCAGCGCCCATTATAACACGGTGGGGAAAACATCAAACTAGTAGTACTGCAGTTGAATCCAGATGACGCAGTTCTTATTGCATAGGCTCAATAGGCATTTATGGATCGAACTGTTCAAGAAGATCTGAAGACCAAGTTTCTCGCGAATTCTTCAAGCCATATGGGATCTTCAGCATATACCAACATCAAAATTTGCTGGAGTTGATGCAATAAACATTGTGTTCGATCTCCGGCAATATATTTTTCAGTTACCTAGAGAAATCGCTGAGAGGGTTCAAACAAAATTCCACTTACACTTATGTGTACTTCTACGGCAATTTCGCTCCGAGGACATCTGTTGACGTTCAGCGGACTTTTTTCATTATAAATGTATTTTTAATGACAGACGGAGAAGGTTAACTTCAGAGCATTTAGAACAAATATTAATAATATACTTTTATATTCGTTATAGATCGTGAAAAATTACATGTGTGGGTTACTTTAAGATAGTGAAAAATACACGTGTGCGTTTTGGTTCAATGTTACGTCCTCCATTACCTCCTCTTTGAGCGAGTGTTTATAATAAACTGACCATAATAACTTTTGATATTATGGAATTCCCTATAAAAGTACAAGGTAAGATAAATTGTATCATACTTGCCTAAAAATCTTTCCACGCCGGCTGAACCAACCCTGACTTTTACGTCACCGAGATAGAATTCCCGATTCATAATTATTATTACTAATATTTCATTCAAGTTATCATTGAAAAGTCCTGGTGTTGGTCTATACTTTAACACCTTTTGGGATAATCCATGAAAAATTACTTTCAAACACTTGACACAACTTAAAATTGCCGTAGTATTACTGCGCCAAGTTTCCTACGAAAACTAATAACTGGTGTAATTGACTAGTGTTCTTAATCCATTAGATTTTTTTAATACCTTCGTATACTATCACGACAGTCTCCTATATCACAATACCTCGTTTGATATAAAGTAATCTTCACAGCTTCATTAAATATGCAATAATTATAACATACAAAACGGGTTTGATCTGTGCAACTGCAATTTAGCCTTGATCAAAAACCTAGAATTACAATATGTCGTGTACTCACGTTTACTATCTGCGTATTTTAACAAAGCGCCATTCATTCCATGTTTCTCCATAGGATCATGCGGAATAGTGTATTTAAACAAGCTAACCATTCGCCGATTTACTGAACTTTTTATATAGTTGTTGCACATTCTATAGAATACTCCTCGCAGGTTTTTTGTCAATAAAAACCCCCGGCGATATATTAGTTTTAGACATTTTTCGATTATTTACAAAACAGAAAAATTAAAATATTTCATAACTTTTTTATTTACTTATTAATGTTATTCAAAAGCAATAGGGTTTTTCCTCTAGCTAACACTAACTTACTGTCTAAATTTCAATAGAATCCGACTTTCAGTTTTTAAGTTATCGTGCTTATAGTGTTTACGAAGTCAATTGAAACTGGTCAGTGTTAAAGCACAGGACCGTGCACACTTAACTTGATATTTTGTCCTATGTATTTAACAATGGTATCGAGAATCGAATAGTAGTTGAAACTGTGCAGGTGAGTCCGAGACTGGCAATGTAATCAGCCTGAATGAACCATCTACGACTGCACTGGTTTAAAGATAATAAAACGGACAGGTCTACTAGCATAAAAAAACTTATAAATGGTTTCTCAGCAGTCAACGTGACCTTGTGAGATGTGCTGTCATTGGCCTGGGTTTGAGGACGAGTGGCGACGATTGGCTGGCACCCGGGTATTCATCAGCCCGATTGGTCGCTCGGTGTTTGAGTTATATCAGTCATTAGTCAACATGGACTCGATATTTTTCCAGTGCAGTGCGAAAAATGGTTTTCAGATAATTATTAGATAATGCTTCTTATCACTCGCGAATATTAAATAAAATACCAAACACCAGTACAAGGAAGACATTTTAAAATTCATGAAAGAAAAAAATATGGAAATTCCTGTAAAAGTTCCAATAAAGCGCTAATTACTGAAATGAATAAAAGAACAGAATTTCAAAAGGGAATATGTTATTGATAACTTATCCAATATACACGGTCATACACTTTTGCGGTTACCTCCGTGCTATGCATATTTAATCCTATCGAGATGGTTTGAGCAACTTTAGAATATCGTTTGCGAAAATGCAATGACTCTCCAATGTTAAGCGCGGTAGTAGTTGATCATATAAGAGAAGTAATAAATGACCTCGACAATACTCGATTTATGGAAAAATTGCGTTAAGCATGTAATTAAAAAAGAAAATCAATATCCAACACTACCCCCCATTGCGCCGATTATGATTCAACCAGATAATGATTCCTCTTCAGAAAGTGAAGATTCGGACGCGTCAACTTTTAGCATTTAACTTTTTTAATACACATTTTCAGAATAAAATATTTAGTTATTATATTAGGTATGAAGTTTACTTTTTATTGTTACATTTCTTGGAATATATTTTATTTAGTTGACAAGAAATTTTAATTTAAGTTACTTTATTCTAGAGACATATTTTAATTTTGTTTTTATTTATGTTTTATCTGTACAAGTATTTATTTTTGTTGTACTAATTCTTTGCTTTGGTTAAGAAACTTACATTTTTATTTTTATTTTAGAAGAAACTTAAATTTTATTTTTATTATTTAACATCCTTGCCCCTCGCCAATCTAACCTGTCCTATTCCTTCATCCCGGCAGGGATATGTTCATACCTTCTCGTTGTTCCTTGCTGTGCAATAACATATTTCAATATAGTATGGGATAACTTTAAAACTAAACCCAATAAATTTAAATATTTAGACTTTATATCTAAAACTGATATAATACTTCAAAAATATGTTATTGGATAAATGAACAAGAATAGCCTATCTAATAAACAAAAAATAATAAAAATCAATTTTCAGAAAATTATAACATTTTCTTATGACAAGCATTTCTATTTACCTCCGCCCATGTACAATAAAGAGTTGCCGACTGTTTTTGTCGGATTTTAGTTTTTATACGATTTCAATTGTGCTCGTATACACTATACGAGAAACGTGATGGACGGGCAGACAGACAGAGGAACTGACATTTTGAAAGCTGTTAAGAATTCCATCACCAACCCAGTGATTTTTTTCTCTACGAGCGAATTAGCTGTTTTAGAAATGTTCCGATAAAATCCAATATACACTTCGTTCGGTATTTGCAAAGAGTATATCAAGCTAACCATTATACTCTTCGCCGACTTACTACACTTGTTATATAATTGTTGCACATTCTATAGGATAATACTCTTCGCAGTTTTTTTGTAAATTATATTAGTTTCAAACATTTTTTGTTTAATTAGAAAACAAACCAAAATTTTTTTATTTAAAAAATTAATAGCTTTTTTACTTATTGATCGATTTTGTTCAAAAACATTAGCGTTCTTCCTCTACCTAATACTAACTTACTATCCAAATTTCAATACTATAGGACATTCCGTTCTTAAGTTATCGTGCTTACAAGAAACGTGACAGGCAGACAGACAAACAGACAGACGGACAAACGGACAGATATTTTGAAAGTTGTTCAGAATTCGATCACCAACACAGTGACATGAAATTTTTTTCTCTACGAGCAATACTACCGGTTTTAAAAATGTACCGATCGAATGCAATATACTCTTCGTTTTGTATTTGGAAAGAGTATAATAATATGTATATTTGGTATAGTAACTGAAGTTTCTAACCTCGGAATTCCCAGGCGGTAAATGGATTTCCATGTATCCTCCGTTCCTTGTTTTTTTAAGATTATATAAATGAGTAAAAAAAAAACAAATATCGACTTTCTATTTTGGAGTAGCTTCCACCCCTTCTAGGAAAATGGGCAAATAAATTGAAAACTAACTAATGGATCTGATAGAGAATTAAAACATAAGAAGAAAAGGTAACATAGACTTTTTCAATTGACATATATTATCTTGGATATGACAGTTTGAAAATTGCAACTACTTTAAAAATTGGTAATTCGAAACTGTTCTTTTAAATGTGATACATATAATGATCAAGTAGTATAGCATAAAATGACAAATACTTTGGTTTTTCTTATTTCTGTACGATGAATTGTTAAAAAAATATGGCCATTTAAAGATGGCGCTCGCGCGCCAAATATCTCAAAAATAAACAGACTGACGTTCAAAATATATAGGACAGATATCAACAGTCTTAAAATTATGCCTTAAGTTTATTATTTTGTATATCATTACAGCTTAGCTTGACCTGTAACATTGTAATGGAATCTTACAACTCACTTTTCACCCACTTCCAGATGTCGCATTGACTTGAAATTTGGCATGTCTATGGTGTACATGACAATACAATTTGAGATCTTTTGTAAACAAAATTCAAGATGGCGTTTCAAAGATAACGGACAGTCTATTGTCATTTAATATCCGATTCTACTAAAAAATGGTATACTCTTGAAGTCGCAGATTACAAATATGTTAATAAAACTCAAAAATTCAAAATGGCGACGTAAATATGGCGGAAGAGTTTTATCATTTACGGTCTGATTCGATTCAAAATTTTTATCTAAGGGTCATCGAGATTGCATATTAAGTATAAACATTTGATCGAAATTTAGCAATACAATATGGCGGCACCAATATGGCATACAAGTTTTATTCAGTCTTACGACGCTCCGAGGCACAAGAGGCCGAAGCTCCAGATCCTGGATAATGGGTAAGTATAACTAACCCTTGATCTGTTTCAGCCCGATCTGCAAGCCACACTGCAAGGAGACAATGACCAAAAACATCCAATACCCGATCCCGGGAGTACCAAGCAAACAACCAGCTCGGTACCCTTACCCTAGCCCGTGCCGGCCTCTGACGCTAAGAAAGCGTCTCTGGCCGAACACAATCCTGAACTACACAGTTCACACTCCATCCGACGTACTCGGAGTACATGAGGCCAGTTGACACCCTGGGCTTCCGACTAGCCAACACCCCCAAATCCCTTTCAAACCCCGAGAGGGCTCGGTAACAGCCGTTCCCTCTCACGATAGACGAAAGACGCTCCCGGTAGCCTATACATGCCAGCGAATAAAGAAGACCTAGACAGAAGTGCGCCAGAAGAAACGACCCAGCTGGCAGGGTCCAACAGCCAGGACCAGGGGAGGTTTGCTAACATCGCCAATACCGTCCGTATTTGCGGGGGGGATAGGCGAAAAAGCTGGCCCACCCGTTACGAGGCCGGCCCATGTCTACAGCAATGATTAGGGCAAAGAGCTCAAGCTCGGGAGTGGGTAACTAGAACGTTATACCCAGATAAACAGAGTTGTACTTTGAATTTATCTCTCAATATTGCGAAGTATGGGCATTATGGGCAATGCAGAATATTTTGCTATCTTGACGTAGAGGAAAGTACTATTTTTTAATTGATCAGAAACGTTATTAAGTTTCTACCGAAAACACGATATTTAAATCTCTAGTATTATTTTGCTCGTTCTAATACTTAAAAATTTGAAGTACGGTTCTGTAGTACTCTTGTCAGCTGAAATGGTGCCGACTTTGATATTGTATTTACGTTGTTTTCAAAGCAATCCTCCATTCATTATTATTCTTAATACCTAAGTGATTAACATTTGAGTGTTTAAGCCAAACACTTTGTCATTGGTTTGTAACAGCTACAAGCGGTAAGTGTTAATATTATGATATGAAAGAATATACACATGTTTATTAGTGTTTCAGCTGTCCTTTGATATACCGCCACTGGCTGACTTTATTATATGCTCGTGTACATATATTTGTAATTAATTTAATTACTGTCATATTAGTTTTATTTATCGCTTTACAACTTTATTTATGATAAGAATAGTACACGTTTTTTAACTAGAAGCAAATAAATGGTTGCAGTTTTTTACAGCGGCGTATCAAAACTTTTTACTTTTTAACATCCAAGGTTACTAATGTTTCGGACATTTTTCTTAAAGCTAACGTGAGGCCCCGGGCCCCTGTCGCTGACTGTTGGAACCCCGTAAGTGTTCATTTTTACTACCTCTTGCCGTGGTCTTTCTCCAAGGAGGTGGAGTTTCATGGACTTGAATTTTACACGGCTCTTGGTCACTACACATTGTCGAGCGGTTTCTTTTGAGTGCGCATGTAAGTAAGTCTATTGGTACTAGATACAATATGTATTATGAAGATATATGGAGGGATATATGATGAAGGGTCTCTTGAAATATTTGATCTCATAGTAAAAGTGACCACAACGCCACTGATTATTGTTTGTTGAACTACAAGTCTTAATTCTTAACAATGTAGTTGTTGTTTATGACATTATTTATTATAATAAAGCAACTAAATGTATTAATTATAATTACATTAGTTTTTGTACGAATTGTTTAAAGTATACGCCCAACCCTAGAACTGTAGAATAATTTATTGCATGTCGAATTTTGTAAACATTATCAATTCCAGATGATAAACTGAATACTTTTAGTTGGAATTCATTTTATAATGAATTAGGGATCACTAACGTGCACCATACCGCACATTCATAGGATGTTGTATCCACTCATTCTCAGTGTGGAACAGCCAAATGGAATGAACGCCCTTCGAGTAGCAGTTGCAACCCCTAAATCTGTAAATGGGAAGTAGGAGCTTGTGATATCTCATTTGAAATGTCTTCATTATCTATTCAAAAATGCTATGGTTTTAATATTTATTGCAAAAATTAATGGTAAAAACATTAATTTATATGCTTGAGGTAATTCGCTACAGCAAACTAAAAAAAATTCATTTCAGTGTGAAAATGTTCAAAATGAGTTCCTTGAACGTCTTGGCATTATCCTAGTCGTAAATAGAAATCACATTCATTATTCTTCTTCCTCAGTCAGATACATCGCGTGACTTAGTTTTGTATACCACAGTTTTCGCATATCCCCATTGAAAGAAATCTAAGGGTGTAAGAACAGGAGAACAACCTGGACATTCTAGCGATGCACCGCCCCCTATTCATCGATTTGGAAATGTTAAGTCGAGGTATTGCTGGACATCGATTCGGTAATGTGGTGGCCCTCCATCCTACTGGATCCATATTACATCCGCTGGAACTTAGGGGTTTGCTACAACAGAATATAAGTTTGCCAAAGTTGGCACGACATTATTTTGGAGCAGAGCTAAATAATTATCTCCATTCAAATTGCCATCAATAAAAAGGGAACAATGACGTGGTTTCCAATAATCCCCGCCCAAACATTAACCTTTTCAGGATTTTACGTATGTAATCCTCTCATCTAGTGAGGATCTCATTAGATCAGTAGCGACAGTTTTGACGACTAACATCGCCATGAAGAGTAAAAGTGGACTCCGAAAACAACACATTTTCTAGTAGTTAGATAACATTGTTATCTAACATTTGCATCATTTGTTCACAACAATACGTGCTTCTATCAAAGTCGTCTTCACTTAGCTTCTGAGTTGGTGTCAATTTATAGGGATAGATTTTATTTTCTTTTAATATATATAATTGAGGAACGGAAAACATACAATGCTGAAGCTGCTTGTCGACTTGAACTATGTGGGGTTTCTTTAAACTCAAGCAGTGTATCTAATTTGGTACCGTTACTTATTGCATTGGAAGCTTCTTTTTTTATCTGCCGTACAAGTCCATTTTCGCGAAACTGATTTTCAATTTTCCTAATTGTACCTTGGGATATAGGCGACAAATCAGGAAATTTTTGTTGAAATAGGCGAGCAACTTTGTCCTGTAATCGCATTCTATCTCCGTAACCAACCGTCTGTAAAATTATCATTTTATGCATTTGTTTTAACTAAATCATGTTTAGAAATTACAGCTAGCAAAACTCAAACAATACGCAAAACACTGACAACTGTTTATTGACAACCATGACAACTATTTATTGCTATGAAAAAATTTGATATTTTTATGCTTCTTTTTAGCAGATAATGTTAAAAAAAAACTGAAATTGTTTTTCCTAGCATCTTAGCCTGCAAGAACAAAACGCTGTAAGTTTTTATATTTTTCGTTTGCTGTAGCGAATTTCGTCAAGGAGACCGTTAATTTTTGCAGTAAATATTAAAACCATAGCATTTTTGAATAGAGATGAAAAGAAATTTCAAATGAGGTATCAGAAGCTGCTACTTTCCATTTAAATATTTAGGAGTTGCAACTGCCACTCGGAGGGAGTTGAATTTAGGGATGAAATTTGTACCAAAATCGATGCGTCTCGGGATTTTTTATAGATATACACAATGACTAAGATACTGAATTTATTCCATTTGGCTGTTCCACACTGTTTTTCATCGTTCACTCAACTCACAGTTCGATCCTAGTCGCCTCAAAGGTGAACGAGACAGTCCTGGGACGATATATAACATAGTCAATAAATATTGTGATATTATTGATGGGTGTTAATAAATTACAATAATTGTTTGTTTAAAATAACTTTTAGCGTTCAGATAATAAATGATATATTTATGACGTAGAGACATTTTGATACTTATTTCTTAATATATCCTAATGTTAAGGATAAATACTCATCACCAAAGCAACTTCTATTTTTTGCAATAAAATTGGTTGTAACTATATCTATATCGTTAGTCCAAGAAATTAATATTTATGTAAAAAATAATTCCTGTCATTTATAAATGATAAACCGAAACATTAAAAAAACATATTTAGCTGAGTGACTTAAAAAACAACAAATTAAATGCTTTAAATCAATGGTCAAGCAAGAAATTATATAATGAGTATAAAAGTATTATATCCTATACAAATGAAAATTAAGATTGAATCCTATTATTACATGCTCTCATGCGGTGCATCATGTCAGATATTTTTCTTACATGTAGCGTATAGTTTATTTAAAGTAAATTTGAGAATAATAAAGCAAGAACGACAAAAGAATAGTTGATACAACTAGCGATGTCATGAATGTCGACCGACAATTTTGAGAATCACTTTTTAATTATTGTGAATATTGTTTTACTACTTTAAATTAACTGATAGGCATGATGAAAATTATTTATTTATAATATATAATGTTACTTTAATGAATAACTCCATAAATGACTCAATAAATATAAATAAATATCAATTAACCTAGGGCTAGCTAGAATGAACCAAGAGCTTATAAGGGACTTGTAATGGCGAGACAGGTAAACATTCGACTGCTTTCGTTTGAGGTAAGCGCATAACATATTTGGTTAACTGTATTCGTATACGGATATCGTTTGCAATATTCAAGTACGCGGTCTCGAGTGTTATTCTATCACAAACAGGCTTTGTAATGACTTATCCTGGTAGCAAGGCTTTAGACTGAATTTTTAAATTGACAAATTTTTA
Organism: Stenurella melanura; assembly: GCA_963583905.1. Classification (NCBI taxonomy): domain Eukaryota; kingdom Metazoa; phylum Arthropoda; class Insecta; order Coleoptera; family Cerambycidae; genus Stenurella; species Stenurella melanura. The sequence goes on along the minus strand of OY757312.1, from coordinate 32,973,273 downwards.
CTTCAACAAGAGATTTAATTTTTGAAAAAACATAACAACATTTTTGCAAAAGGTGCTGAAACTGTACACCATATTTCTACACGCATTTTTGCGGCCTCTATTTTAGCGTAATCGAAAAAAAAAATGCAGAAGAAAGCTTATTGTTGAATGTTGATACTGGCTCGCTTGAGGATGGTCATTGTCTGGAACAGTAACTTGAGAGATCGAATTTTCTTTTTAATCACAAAAGAAATCGTATAAAGTAATATAACCTCAGTGGAAATTGATATACATTCCGACTAATGAATCGGATTTAAATACAACATGATGTTGCCACGTTTTAATTCAACATTTATTAGCATTCCCAAGGGCTTTTCTTATTCTCGAACTCATTGGTAAGTGTTCCTATGAGAAATACTTTTCCACTAGTAATTTTCCATAAAGTAACAATTTGGTATGCTTTAGGAATGCAACTCGGAATGCAATGTACATTGGAACTTAAGTAAACGTATGTGTTTTCTAATATATTATTATTACAATTCTCTATCAATGCTCAATGCGCATTATTATGAAATGTCTGGTCCTACATGTTCTTAGGTAATGGAAAATCTTTCAATTAATATATTCCCCTAGGTTATTACATATAATTTATAATGTATCATGTACTTATTAATATTAAAATTACTTTCAAAGCAAAATTATCTATAGCCCCTAGTTTCTATCTAGGATGAGCAAACTATCCCTTCGGACCTCTTTTTTTTCTCATAACGCGCAAAATATTGTTACCGCGAGACAGGGCCCCTCCCAGCAACTCCACTGTAAGTGGATATTTACCTGTGGAACGGTTAATAAATAAAAACAAAATAAAAAAAATAAAAAAATGATGAAAAGAATGAAGAATGAATGAAGAAATGAAAACTTAATAGGAGCATGGAAACTTAAAAGAAGCATCTCACAAACACCTATACTTCCCATCCTATAATTCCACCTCATGCGCCATGCGGCTCTCGCTGCTGACAACAAGCATGTCCAATGTCCTACCCGGCGTATGCAGCCGGTCCGGCGGTATATAAAACATCCGAGATTTGGTTCCGGCACACGGTTTGGCCGTCCGTTGGGCGTGTTCGTTGGACGACCAAGCTACGTGTTGGAACGAACCTCCATGGGTGCCCGGAATCGGCAGCAATGCCCATCTTACGCTGGCAAATCAGTCAATCAATGAATCAATATGTTGATCCTAAATATGACTCATTTAACTACCATCGAAATTATTGTGTTGTTTTTACTCAATGCGTCCCAGAAATACATAAATACACAGTGCATATTGTCAACAAATATTGCCATATGTCTTATATCACTTAAAAAGGAGTAAATAAAGGAATGTGTTGCGTAGAATACGGAAAAAACAAAAAGTGGCATTTATCGGAAAATCAAAAGATATACCTACACATTGAGAAATATAATGGGGGAAATATTCACCTCATAAAATTGTGTTGTCAATCTGAACACTTCACAAACATATTTATACTGTTTAAAACTGGGAAAGGGTATTTTCTTACGGTAGATCTATTGACAGATCAGGTCCCTAACCGGACCTCTCGCAATATTTCTACCCTTTCCAAATTTTTTAAAGCTGCATTTTGGTTAAATTATTTCATTTTATTAAACATAACTACCACTATAATGAGTAATGACACGTATCATAATAAATGACAAGTTAGATAGTTTACAATTTGAAGGTTAAGTTTTTATTTTCCCATGGGAAATCGGAATTCTGTTGAAAATGGCCAAGCAAAGTAATTCCCACTGGTTTTTAAACGGAAAGTAGTCTCATAGGACCAGTCAAGAATACAATTTGCATGTTCCTGTGTGTATCAATTTCTCACAGGAATAATTTCGAGAATTGAGAACCAAGTGTGAGTTTCAAGTTTCAACAAAAGAGTTGCAACTTAATCTTTAAATACAACTTTCGTGAAAAAGGTTATACCTTACCAGATAATTCCATAAACCAAACAAAACGGATGAAATTATATATTATTATTGCTGATTCTTTAATTTTTTTTCTATCCGCCTCTTTAGTTAAAATTTTTCCGAGTCCCATTTTATGTCTGTTCGCAAATCGTCGATCTCTGAATGTCAATAATTGTTCCTATGCAATTTTTATTTACATGCAAAATCGATTACAAAATTGAACTCCAACAAACAAGCAAATAGAGAAAGTGACTTAATAAAAGCCTGTAAAAGTGTGAGAATGTAATTAAGAACTAATTTTCATAATTATTCATGAGGTTTATTTGTAAATGTGAGATAGTCAAGTCGGTATCCCATCTTAATGTAATTGATTTACTTTTCTCAGTAACAGTGTGGGTAGTTACCACACATTACCATAAACAAATTCCATAATAATTGGGCGCATGGTGTAATAAACATAAAAAATCCAATATTACGACCACTTAATGTTACAATGATGGTTAGGCCTGGGTTGGTAATTGGAATGACATGACTCGATATGTTGACGTAACATGGGCGTAGAAGAATAAAAATAGGGGTGGGAGCGCGTAAGAACTAAAGTGAACTTTATACTCTTCGCTGATTTATCGAACCTCTCATATAATTCTTGCACATTTCATAGAGCACTTTTTGCAGTTGTTTGCAAAATGTTAGTTAAAGATATTTTTAACCTTATATTTCCCACTTAGTTGGAGCAACACACGCCAGTATAAAATAATGTAAAAAAAAACCTATTGTAGTCTCGGGCTCGCCACCTTTGGACTTAGGGCCGAAAGCTTAACCCCTAGACAATAGGTGGATGGACGGACGGGTGGGCGGATGGACGGATGGGTAGAAGGATGAAGGAACAGGCGGGCCGACGGATGGTCGGACAGGAGACGGACATTTTGAAAGTTGTTCAGAATTCGATCACTAATACAATTGAATTTTTGTCTTTACTGCATATACCATATATACGGTTGTAGAAATTTTCTGATCAAATGCAATATACTCTTCGTCTTCGTATTTGCGAAAAGTGTACGCTTGAAGGAAAGGATTATCACAAAGAAATCCCGACAAAAAGTGCGACCGGGGTGTGATTTTGGAAGCTTTCGTGATCATTTTCCCGTGGCTCAGAAAATTCCAGCTGATCCCCTCTTCGAGAAAGCCCAATTTTTGCCAATTCCCGGTTTATATTATAAATACTGCATTAACAGTACAATATCCCGCCGTTTACCTGCGCGATGGGGGTGTCTACCTGAAATATGAAGTTGTATGCCTGAAACAAAAGTTTATGTTACCGTATAGGCCCATGTGGCAACATGTTGACGAGCAACTCCCAGTCCTTTTCTTGATGTAGTCCCACCTTCTGAATACGATTTCCTCTTCTTCTCCGGTATCCAGTATCTTTCTACATCATCTTCTATGTCCATCTCAACAATATCATCGTGTATTGTATAATAAGCACTGAAATTTTGAAGAATCCTTGCTCTCCATCGGCCATCATTTTAACGGTGTAATTTCCGGTGGTATGTCGCTTGGTCAATGCAGCTTCCAAAGGTTGTTCAACATCCGCTTAAATCACAGGTCTCTTGTATACAAATCCTGTGAGGCTTCAGATCTATCTGAGAGCGTCTTTATTGCATGACATGGTACAGCTTTTCTAGCTGCAGTACTTCGTAAGAAATTAGATAATTTTTTCATTCCGTTTATCGGTGTTTCTGTGTTAATTTGATAATTATCTAACTTCTCTATATCAAAGACAATCTCATTAGAAGCATTGGGATTCATAATCAGTTTGGTTTTCTTGCCTTTCCAATTTGCCACACTTAATTCAATATCACGCGGTCACCACTCGCATCTGGGCACTCAAGATTCTGTCTTAAAATTTTAGTAACGACTTGATCTCTCTGAGCCTCAGATAATTTTTGACTGATTATTATATTCGTTATATTATCAACAACATCAATTTTCGGATAACATTGACTATTCAGTCCCTTACCGATTTTTTTAAAACAGGTCTAAAATCCTTAATAATTCTTCTTATTTTTTATTTTTCCACTGTTGAACAGCCATACACACACATTTTCTGATGTCATTTTGTTACAAACTTGACGCCTTTTATCTCGTCATTTTATTGGCTTAACGTGACCTTTGTATTTAGTAGTGAGACAAATGTAACAGCTACACACATCAACTCTATTTGTAGTTTCTCTGGGTAATATGATTCCCTCATAAGTTGGCATTGCTGAGATTTACTGAGCCAGGGGAAAATAATCACGAAAGCTTCCAAAATCACCCCTCCCCCCGCTCGCAATTTTTGTCTGGATTTTTTTGTGATAATACTTTCCTTCAAGCTTAGTATGTGTAATATCGGACATAAATTTGTATGGAATTATTTACTAAGTTTAATCGTGTAAAGAAATAGACATATCCACTTCTCTGAAGAATCCTTTTGTGAGATAATGAAGTATATTATAAAATTGAAATGAAATGTTTCGCCGACGTTTCGGAAACCTGATCTGTTTGCCTTTTCAAAGCCCTTTTTTGACGAAACTTTTGTGCTGTTTATGATAAATACACAGCTCTATGAATATGTTTGTTGTATTCAATATCCAATAAGATACTACTTTTATAGAACTGTTGTTATAGTTAACAGTTTTTTCAATTTATAATGTTAAGTTTGTGAAGTTCTTTTAGCATTGGCATCCAAGTTGTAAAACTTCTACGGACCAATTCGACACTCATCTATCCTCATTCAATAATGTTATGGCTGATTCTTTAATTTTTATATTTTTTCTATCCGCCTCTTTTGTTAAAATTTTAGCCGAGTCCCAGTTTATTCAATGTCCGTTCTCCCACGCATGTTTGCAAATCTTCGACCTCTGAATTTCATTTTTCCTGATATAATTCTTGTGTTCACCTACTCTCACACTGAACGGTCTGGACACGTAATGTTTGTTACACTCACTCACTCACATGGAATACTGTAAATGCAGTGTTTTGAATTTTGCTCGTAGTTTTTCGGTTTTGTCTTTGTCAGAATAAATCTTAAAGTTTTGATCGTTTGAAATACCGTCCTAATATCAAATCTATCACCTATGCAGCGTAACTTTACTAACTTTCGGATAATCCATGTACATAAGGAATTAGCGCTGTGTAACATTTTTCGGGTTTTTGTCGTATCTGATTGTTATTTTTAATATTTGAAGGACTTATCAACAAAGGCTTCAGGGCATTGATTGTTTATAAAGACATCTTTGATAAACCGTTTCTCATTGTTTAATATTTCGTCATTAGAAGAAATAATTTTGGCCCTATCATACAAACATTTTATAACACCTCTTTTAACATACGTGGACTGATCTGAATTAACATTTAAATATTTGTTGGTATGTGTTGGTTACATATAAACACTTGTTTCAATTGTACTATTTGCTCTTTTAATTAAAACATCTAGAAATGGTAATTCCTCTTTCTAGTTTCCTTTTCTAAAGTAAATTTAATAGACAGTTCTTTATTATCTAAATTCTCTATAAAATTATTTAGTAACTCAACACCGTAAGGCCAAATTGTCGTCAACATATCTCCACCAAATTAATAACCATTTCCATTTTAATATATTTTTATTTTATTTAACTCTGGTTAACAATATATAACTAAATCTAAAGTACTTCATTGAGTAATCTTTACATCCCCGTATTTAAATACTCACAGAGTCAGTTAAAACACGAGGACCGCCGCGCGCCGTTGGAATGGCCGATGAGTTCAGATTTTTTAGCTATTTATAAATTTATCTATACAATCATACTTCGTAAATTTATATGAATTTATTTATTGTATTTATCCCAAGAGAATTTAAGAAAATGTCAAAAAAAAGATTAGAAGCAGGTATGTGGGTACTCTTTTAGATATATAGGGAAAAATCAAATAAAACCCTACTAAAGACAATGTCGACAAATAAAAACTGGGGCATATAATGCCGGTTGTGTGTGATGTCGCTATGTCAGCGAGGTAGGGGGAGGACCAAATAAATAACCGTTTGATATGTACAATTTTGAACATGTCTAGTCTTAAAATTCTCCATATACATGTTGCTTAAAATTGGTGAAGATGGAGAGCTCATTGCCATACCGAAATCCTGTTGATAGAAATCATTTTCCAACTGAAAATAAGTTGTTTTGATACACATGTTATTTACACTCAATTCAGTAATTTTTCCAGTAATATACTGGTTAATTGTATTATTTTGTAAATTCTTTGGACGTCAGTTAGAAGTAAAAATACATGTGGTAGAAAGTCTCAAAGAGAAAAGTGAAAAAAGTTATTTTGAAAAAATATATTCCATAATTTATGGGGCGGCAAAAATTATTTTTGTAATGGGTGGCAAAAGACCTAGGGACGGCCCTGCTGACAGGTTTAAGGGTTTAAATTGTTTACACGAGTCACACAAACTACATGACGAAAAACCACCCTTCTCTGAATCGTGCATTTCGAAACATTAAATTAGAAAAATTAAGTATGAAATCTTCAATGAAATAAAAAAATGCAATTGAGAACTTTGCACTTTTTTATTTTAGAAGTACTGAAAAATTGCGAAAATGCGACATTAAACAAATTAAATATTGACTCATTTTCTACCGTCTTTAAAAAAAAAATTTCATTTTACATTTTCAGTAATGTGAATCAAAGATAACTGAACAATAAATAAATTGGAAGGCTGAAACCTTCCTTTTCCAAAATGATTTTTATTTTATTTTACTTCAACGATCATTAAAAAAATAAACTTTTTTATCCTATTATGTATATGAAATACTATATTTGCTTGCACGAAATTTACTAAGCCACTTGTTCACTTGTTTCTGAAATAAAACTCAGAGAAAATGAAGCGAAACCCTTTCAATTCTTATTAAAAGCCTATCCCTTTTCAATGTTTATTCTGTTTCAGAGATTATCTTTATTTGAGTTGTACGATAGATAGCAGTCTTAGGACGAATATCAACAATGCCACGAGAATTGGCGGCATAGATTTGGATAATATGCAGGGGTTGATGTAAACGAGTAGACCGTGAATTGGAGGCATCAATGCGGGCGAAACCGGTCCCAAATCTATAATAATGAGCTATCCTTATATGGTGCGAGGACCAGGACCAGACTAAACAATCATTACTCAACGCCGACACCAATCTACAACTATGCATATTACCAGCACCCAAGCACAATACAAAGTACTACCTACCTTTCTTGATTAACATTATTTTTTTTGGATCATTATGTAAATATATATGTAGGCACTCTACATTAGAGTAGAATGAATTTTATTTATGTATTTTCAACATCTCATTGATTTGTAAGCGCCAGATCTGTCAATAAAGAATATTGTGCCTGTTAATGAGTTACTTTATTAATAAGTATCAGAACTATAAAATGATGAATATTCAAATTATTTCCTTAGTGTCTTTTATACTAACCTGAGCAAGTATTCTTTTATACTTTTTCGGCCCTTATCAACAAGGCATTATGTAGCTATCTTTTCTGTATTATGCTTCTGGTTCTGGTTCTTAAGGTGGCCATTCCGTAGAAAGAGACATCCGATAGTGAAATGTTTATTATTTTTGCCCATAACTTTTTTTTCTTAGTACGTATATTTAAAAAATTATAAGAGTACCTAAGTAGAACCATGACAAGATTATTACTATGAATTTTCACTCAACAATTTCAGTGGTTTGCAAAATAGCTAGATTTAAATCTACGAAATAGGAAGATTAACATACTTTTTAAATTTAAACCTATCCATTTGGCAAACCACTGAAATATTGAGTGAACATTCAAAGCACTAGTCTTGCTATGGTTCTAATTAGGTACTCCTACAATTATTTTAAATATACGTACTAAGAAAAAAAAGTTATGGCCCAAAATATTTCCCTATTGGATGTCTCTTTCTAGGTAATGGCCACCTCAAAATAAAAGAATCTGATATAAACCAAAACTGGTGTTTGTTGAATTATGTTTGCATCTTTTACACAATGTGTGTATGTTGTAATCCTTAAAGTAATTAGGTCGTAACAGAAAACGCTGGTCTCACAAGAAACTTCTTCCTAAAAAAAAAGAAAAATTTGACAATAATGCAGTCCTTGCATTCTGTTGTCATGCCGATTTCTGCCGATATCGTCTTAACATTACAAAATTCAGACATCAAAAGTAATAGCATTTTCAGCCCTACCAATGGTCCGATCTAATCCCAATGAATTTTATTATATCGATTTATGTCCAGATGTACTAAAACTAGATTAAATCATTATTGAAGATAATAAAACACAATCTGACAGGATCTAATTCCAGTGGACTTTACACATTGACTTGCATGCAGATGTATAAAAAATTATAGACACTATAGAACTATACACACACACTATAAAATGTAAAAGAACATAAGACGACCTGGTTTAACCCCAACTCATATTGAAAATCACGACGATTTAAAAAATTATCCGTAAAACACCATAGAGAGCAGTGAACTCGAATTGAATTAAATAGGTCTGTATGCACATGAAAGTACCAAAGATTATCCAGAACACACCATAGAAAGCAGTCGCACGGAAATTTGCTCAACTTGATCCCAATTGATTTATTTGCATTGTCCTATTTCCGAAATGGGGAGCGTGTTAGTAATTTATTAAAGATGAAAACGTAAAATAGGCAATGAATAAAGTATGACTTATTTCTCATTTCTTCTTAAAGATTGTTTATTTAGATTTAATCAAATAAAATAATATTACGGTGTGGTAATAGTAGGAGGTGTGACGTATTTACGAGCTGATTAATAATTATTTAAAACAAATGTTGATAAAGTAACGTTGGTATGTATTTATGTATGTTAACTGTTATGAAAATTGAAAAATGGGACCAACAAATTAAATGCGCACTCCACATTAACATAAATTACAAAAATACCAACAAAACATCATAGAAAGCAATGAAAAACAAACTGAACCGATCTGATGCCAATTGATCTATTTTATCGGCCTATGTACGATATAACCATAATTTAAATAATAGACACAAAATTAGACCCGACGCTATTGCACAAAATTAAATTGATCTGTGTATACCAAAAACGATCAGTAAAATGTCATTAAAAATAATGGAAACAATCTGTCCCCATTTATTTCCAAGTGGCTATTGTCTTCTCTAATACTACACTAGCCTAGCCTATTATCAACTATGTAGGTACCAAATATTTTCTCCGTCGCGTCGGTTTTTTATTAATTATTTTTTTCACGAGACCACGTCGTATATTAGTTTTCGCTAAGGATATTGTTTTTCTTTTGCGTTCACACTGAATTTTTCTACTAAAATATGCCATCAGGTTTCGCGATGGTGAATTTTTCAATTTGAACCATTGTCATCCTCTAAAATTTATCCAGAATCATAATAATAAATGTGCTGGTGCATGAAAATTTCCATCCACAGATGCTTACCCTGATAATATGAGGAACAGTTATTCAGAAACTTGTCCCCTTTTCTCCCGAGGTCGAGTTAAAAGAATCCCTTACTTTATGTAAAATTTGATTACATTTTTTGGTTTAAATGTTGAATTTTTTATGGAACATGGATTTTTTGAAAAACTCTCTTACTTATAACTTCGCAACGGAAATAGGAAATCCTGCTCCATTAGGGTCTGTTCCGTGCCCTATACTACAACTGTGAAAAGTTTCAGCTTGCAGTGCCAACGTGAGGCTCCTTAACTACATAGAATGACTCACACGCATTAGGAATTTGGCCATATCCGTCATACAAGGTGATCAGTAGAGGCGTGTAAACTGTTGTGTTTACATATACTATGTTTTATTATAATAACACTCACTATTATCTACAAAGCCTCTTTGTCATATTTTCCTTTTTTCTCGCCTTTAAAAATCATATAAGTATTGACTTGCTACACACGAAATCACCCCTTATCCTAACTGTCTCGAGAAATTTAGTTTTCACACTAAGTTTACTTATAATATACTTAAACATCAACAGAGTCTTCCTCCCCTATTGCCATCCCCTAATCGTGAAACCTCCGGACCAGAAAATTCCAACCAGGAATCTTATAAAATAAAACGGACTTCATATTGGCTAGTTGCATTGACAACCCCCATGTTGGTCGCTATGATAGATTGCTAACGAAAAAGGATACGTTAACGAATAGTGACGTTTTATTGTTCGACTTCCGTGGTTATTTATACTCATCATTGCAATTCACGTAGCAAGTCGAAACAATGTATAAATTGTGTGATTTCATCTAATATTATTCCGTTGCTGTCTATAGACACATTTGTTAATAATCCTTCTGTTTAAATGCATTGGGGTGTAACATTTCCAGAAAAAAGTGTCAAAGTTTAACGAAAATATAATGTATTTGGCAATATGCCGCAAACCAACATTTGTAGCAGTTGATATTCCGATTGAGTCTTGCCAGCCTTAAGTAAGTTGACGACCTATCATGACGACCATGTCAAAAATTTAGTTTGTGATGGATGCGTTGTGAAGTCCAGTTCTATTTATGAAGTTCGTATGTCCTACACAATGGTACCAAAAAACACTTCGATTGGACCAGCCTTGCATCATATATCATACACTGCACATAGCTTCTACATCTACATCTAGCGGAACACTATCAATTCCTTAAACATAATAATAATAATAATAATAATAATAATTTATTTTCCATAAAGACAACATTACTATTGTATAGGAATAGTCAAGTATAGCATATACCTTAAAAACTAGGTAAAAAATCGCATAGTGTAAAAACATTTAGACATTAAAAACAATTTTAACTTTGTTTTAAAATTCAGTAAGTTTCTAGTTACTTTATATTCAGAGGGTAAGTTATTAAACAATTTTGGCGCCATGTAATTTGGAGAATGATAGGTTATATTAAGTCTCGCATAAGGTATTCGAAACTCTTCCTTGTTACGCGTATTTGCATTATGAATATTTTTATTCGCCGTAAACATATTCTTGTTTCGATAAGCATAAACAAACATTTCGAAAATGTATAAGCATGGTAAAGTTAATATATTACATTCTCTAAAGATCTCTTTGCAAGAGTGGGTACTAGAAACACGAGCTATACAACGCATTATCCGTTTTTGAGCAATGAAAACATTCTGTGATAGAGTGGAGTTCCCCAGAAACAGACACCATATCTTAATCTAGACTCCACTTGGGCATAGTATAAATTAACTAATTGCTCCCTGGTAAGTACGGTTTTAATATTATTAAATGAAAATGAAATTGATGCTAGCTTGGAAATTAGATGTTCACAATGTGATTTCCAAGTGAGGAACTCATCGATATGTAAATCCAATAATTTTATACTGTCATGGGTACTTGTTATAATCGACTCATTGACCTGAAATGAAATTGACTCGCATTTTTTCTGTCTATTATGAAACAGAGTTAACTGAGTTTTATCTGCATTGAAATACAACTGATGTTGACTGAAAAATGTAGATACCTTTTCTACAACACTATTACAATTACTTTCTAATACATTATGCATAGGATCTGAAATAATCATAGAAAGATCATCAGCATACATTGAAATGAAATTATTACTTAAAACCCAATCGAGCTCATTAATATATAATATGAATAACACTGGGCCCAATATTGATCCCTGTGGAACTCTCATACCTAAAAACGAACATTCAGAATTGGCTCTGTATACCATATTTTCACTAACATGTTGTATACTCACTTACTGTCGACGATTGGTTAAAAATGAATTAATCCAGTTTAGTGGTAGTCCTCTAATCCCATAGTCATACAGTACAGTTAACAATTTTGCATGACTGACACAGTCAAATATTCCAACAGGGCATTCCCCTGCCTCAATATATTGAATTATATGGTTATAAAATGTAGATATAGCTCTTACAGTGGATTTTCCACAACGAAAACCATGTTGTTTCTCGGACAAAATTTTAAATTCAGTTAAGAAATTTAACAAACGGTCAAGATAACAATATTCAAGTAATTTAGAGAAACTAAATGGGATTGTTACTGGCCTATAATTCTCTAAAGAATGAGGATCATTTTTCTTAAAAATTGGTACTACTTTACGCACTTTTAAGGATACTGGAAACGTTCCCGTTTTAAAACACATATTTACCAGATAAGTAAATGGTGTCACCAGTAATTTTAAGACTTCCTTAATTAAAAAGCCGGGTACATCATCTGGTCCACACGATCTTTTATTTTTGAGTTTAATTAACATTTCCAATGTTAAAATTCTAAACACTCTGCGATTAATCATGTCACTAGTAAACGATTTGTTCAAGTGTTACTGCCACAGAAATTACATATAATTTAATTAATTCACCTATTAATGAGAAATTAGCCAATTGCATGTATTAAGCATATGGTTCTAATTGATAAATGTCTTCATGTATGCCTAAAATATTATCCCCATTAAAATTTAATAACTAACCAAATCCACATCAGGCCAGACGAAGGTAATTGCCGTGCATAAGATAATCCTCTAATTTGTCGTCTTCTTAATAACTAAATGGTAGTGAGGTAAAGGGTAATTCAGGTAAATTACCGGTTAGTAGGCTTGATCTGGATTTTGAGAGGACCACCTTAGTAAATAATTCAATTAGGCCTGCCACTCTAATAATATGTCGGCAGGTGGGCTTCATTTCCCTGCCTTTTGTTTACTATTATTTTGGAAATAACTATAGCAATTTTACTACACTATGAAATTAACTCATCAAGTGCCTCGGACCACACACCGCTGAGTTTGCTATATATTTATATGGGAAATGAAAAACTAGATATTTTTGTTTTATTTTATAACTTCAAATAATTGTATGCATTACGTATTATATCAATTTGCTAAAGCCGTGGATAAAGTAACAGTTTTAGAGGAAACTCCCGAGACGTTTATTATCTATTCTGGATGATTTTTACTTCCTTATTAAGACCATTACTTTCATTTGCATGTTACAGTTTAGTTACTGACTTCTTTCTATACTCTCGCACTAAAAATCGAGGCAGATCTCGCGGAGCGTATGATAAAATTTTATGGTGAGCTCGCCTTCGCTAATTCAATTTTCAAGTTGCAGTTTTTCTGCCGTTTTTTTTTACTTAAAGTATGCAAGTTAATATTCTCAAAATAGTTCATGATTCCCAAACGAACCTAAAAAAAAATCTGCACCGAATTTGGTGTAGGATAAAAGACAGGCTAAACCTAACTCGTAGTTCGCCAATATGCAAAAGTTTGACAGAATTGCGTGACTTTTTTAAATGAGAGTTTTTAAGGTCGTTAAATTTAAACATGAACTCACAACTGAAAAATTCAAAATGATTAGGCCAATCAAACTAAGCAGAAGATCGTTTTTTAGAAGTAATTTCCACTAGAAAAATGCATTCGTCAATACCGACTACAAGCAAAGCGAATAGAAAATTACAAGTGCATTATTATTGTCATGCATCACATCACACCCCCTATGATGCGCTCATGACTAATAATGACGTCCTAGAAACTTGTAGAAAGATATAGAGTTTTCCGGAGTGTGGTGGAAGAAGATTCTCGATTATGTTCTAGATAACTCTAGAGGCAATTTCAGAGTATACACGATGAGATTCCAGGCGGAAGAAGAAGTTTTATTAAAGTAGGTTTGGTAGCGAAAAGTGAGGTTAGAAACACGAAGTGTAAATATAAACATTATAAAGGTTATTTTAGAAGTATTGTGCAACCAGTAAATTATTAAATAAAGTGTTAGTGGTTACCCCTTGTTAAAATGATTTAGAACCTATGGATTTTTACAGGGTGTTTCCTAGAAGCGGAAACATGTAACGTATTATAAAAATCGCTATAAGGAATCATCCATCCACATCCAGATTTTTCGTCCATTCACTTTAAAGGAAACATCTTCCCTATATTTGCACTCTAGTATGTGGAAATTATTGATCATAGAATTTTAATATTTGGGGCAGATGTCATAGAAAAAATTGAGGCGTTGGTTTTTACTATATAAGTACGTTAAAAATGAAGATTATAGCTTCTTCTAACATGAAGACCATTTAAAAATCATTATTTTCATACTCATGCAATAGAACTGTAATTTATTACTTTACTCCTTATTTTACGTCTAATTATTCATACAATCAGAAAAACAGACCTTTTCGTTTTTCGTGGTTCTATTAAGTTGAGGCTTTACGTTTTGCGCCCCTATGGGTGTAGGGGCGCAAAATACTTATTTTGCCTGGTTCCGAATTTTGTCTAGAATAGGGCCTGGCATATTGAATGACGGTGGTTTACATCTTTTCTGGGGGTGTTACTTAATGACATTGATAGGACATGAGTTTCAAACTCTAAGTGTACAACACGATTTTTGCCAATCATGGCATCCATAAAAATGTAAATTCGGTTAGTTTCTCTCTGTTTTTCCAGCATCATACGCATATAGGGGTGGCATCTTGCAACCCCGTGGGGGTGGTTTTCAAGCACAGCGTCGAGCATGGTCTACTTTCTTTTCACTTTCACACAACGCATCGAATTTTTATAAAAGTCACTGTAACTTTTTATAGTTGAATCTTACATAGGGGGTGGTTTTCATACCCTCAGAGGGTTGACACTGTAGGGCATTGATGGTACGTAACTTTCTAGTTCTATTTTAGAGTAGGGGAGACTGTTGCATACTGGGATAGGTTTCATAGTGGGACAGTTCCAATTTTGCGCGTGTAATAACAGGTATGTTTCTGAATAAATTAAAGCATAATATCCATCTAGTGCCCTCTATCGACAACTATAAATATCCTACCTTAAACCGCTCAGTCTATCTAAAATTGTACTAGCATAGAGTACGAAAGTTTTTGTTTACTCTGTGATATAGATCGGCATGAAAGTGTTATTTACTAAAATTAAATTGTGACTATTTTGTTACTAGTTTCCTAGACAGTCTTGCAGGTAAGTCTATAAAGTTATTGTTCTTATGTACATGTTTGTTGAAATTATTAGGTTATAAGTTACCATGTGTATACCAGTGCATAGTAGGACAAAATAATGTATTGCATAGTGAGTTCGAAATAGAAGAAGAAATAGTTCCAAATGATTTTGTTCTTGTTCAATACCCCTTAAAAAACGAAATGTTATGTTTGACAAGTAGAGAAAATTGAAGGTGTTGAATATCTCGTTAATTTTTTAAGAAGAATTGACATCGGCAAATTTCTTATCCCAGGAAAAAAAACGAAGACTTAATTTTGAAAGTTACCTTGACTTCCCATGCCGCTTACAACAGGCGGAACAGAACGAGCCACCAAACAGTTTTGTTTTGGTTATGAATTTCCTCTATATAACGTAGATTAGTGGAGCCTGTTTATTAAGTAAATTCAATTAATTATTTTTATATTTGTATACATCTGTTACTTTAAAATATCTTGGTAGGCGAATAAGAAAGTGAGAGAGAGAAATATACTTCTTATAATTTTGTTTGATCCTAAATATTACTTTGTTAAATTACTTCTTTAAAGCGTGTCCCAGTATACACATGCCTTGGTCCCACTATGAGATCATGGTCTGGTGCACAGTGGGACTTGTCTGTATACCCAGACAACCTTTTTTTATTCCCTTAAGCAATATTTAACCAACTTTTAAAACTTGTTTAAATTATTTTTTATATTTCCAATGTAGTGAATTAATAAAACTGAAAAAATATACAAGTTTTGGAAAAATATTGTCCCAGTATACAACAGTCCCCCCTACTACGCAATTTCAGCCAATCATAGCATCCATGAAAATAGAAATCCTGTTCGATTTTACGTCTTTTCTTGTTTTTCTGGTGTCCTTTAAACTTAGGGGTGGTTGTTCTCAACCCTGTAGGGGCAGTTTATGAATATTACGTCGGACCCGATGCAGTTTCTTGTCACTTTAACAAAACTTAGATATTTCGAGCGTTTTCAGCAATCATTGCTGTTTTGAATCGTTTTTTTTTATAAATGGGGGTAAAGAAAAATAGATAATTTGCTTCCGCTGTTTGCAAAATCCTATAAAGAATATGTTTCATTACTATAAGCAAACAAAATGAATGGTTCACTTCTAAACATGCATAGAGTATATAGGCTCCAATACTAGTTAGCTAATAGATAGGTGAAGATCTGTTGTTTTTTTATCAGTCAATGTCAAATATAATTATTTCATACTTATTCATGGATAGACGATATTTCATGCAAAACCAAGGCAATACCTTGGTTTTGCATGAAATGTCGTTATGAGTGGCTTTGTGCCTTTCTGATGAGCTCAGAATAAGGGCGAAAAACGTTTCATTTCCAAGAAACTGAATGAGAGATTTTATGAAAATGTAATTCATTAGAATGAAAAATTTTAGACAAGGTAGGTAAATAAATAAATTCATTTTAGACCCTTGTTCTAATTTTTAACTGAATCTTCATACCGTAGGGGGTCATGTAGATACTAGTTTAATCTGTTTAGCCGTAGGGGAGTATGTCGGATGCAGTTTTCGCCTCTTCCTGGGGTGTGTTTCATATCTATTGTATGTACGCTGCTGTTTAATCTTCATTTATATAATTCGACTGATCAAGATGTAACAACTCTTCTAGTAGCTTAATATTCTGTTTACCCCATTCCACTGGTGTTTTTTGCCTCAAGCTATTGATATTGGGGTTGTACGACATCGGATTTGGATTCAGCGACCGAAAATATATAGGGATACATGAGTCTGGTTCGCTGGTCTGATTTTTTTTTGTGGGGCTGTGTAATGTATCTGATATATTACACAGCCCCACAAAAAAAATCACTGGGATATGGATTTTATATTTCAATTATGACTTTTTTTATTTTATTTATTTATTTTTATTTTATTTTATGAATACAGCTGCCCAGACAGATGTGCATCCAATTACAGATCAGGAAATATACAAATAAGTATGTATACAGTACAGAGTAAAAACATAAAATATTTTGCAGTAAATAATAACTGTCAAATCAAAAATGGAAAATGCAAAGTGAGCAGATACTTTAACTAAACGGTGATATAGTAGGAACTAAAGGTTAATTTAAGAGTAATTTAAAATACATTGCTTTATATTATTAGTACTACAATTAAAAATATCAAGGTTCAACTGATAGCTTAATTAGTTAGAGCACATATTGTGAATAGGAGAAGATTTTAGTACATTTGTTCTTGGCGTAGCTAAGTAGAATAGGGCGCATGAGCGAGTTTGAAAAGATGGAACATTGAAATGTATGGAACTGAGAATATCCGGGCAGTCTATCCGACTTGTTAATAGTTTGTGTGGGAACAAAACAGAAAAATAGACTCTACGTGTCGCTAAGTCATTTAGATTAAACCTGGCTAATAAATCAGGCGTGCCTCTGGGGGGATAAATTCCGTCAGCTTTGAGGGAGAGATATTTGACGTGCCTTCTCTGAACCCGTTCCAAATTAAGAATGTGAATATTGTATTGTGGATTCCAGACAATACCACCATATTCCAGTTTTGGGCGTACAAAAGCATTAAATAAGAGAGAAAGTGTGGAAATATCTTTAAAGTGCCTTGAGTTTCACATAATAAAGCCTAGGTTTCTGTAGACATTAGCAATTGTGTGATCAATGTGGGCAGTAAAAATTAATTTTTAGTCAAAGATGACTCCAAGATCCTTGAATTGAGTACACCTAGTTACCATATCATTGCCTATTTTGTAAGAAAAGTTTATAGAATTATTTCTTCTCGTAAAGGTCATCGAATTACATTTTGATATATTTAAGGGTAGCCTATTATTTTCGCACCATGTGTTTATTTTTGTGAGGTCGTGCTGCAATCGATGTCTTCTTCGGAGTTAATAGATGCAAACAGTTTAAGATCATCGGCGTATATCAGGATATTACTTTGTATATTTTGGCAAATGTCATTGATGAAAATTATAAATAACAGTGGGCCCAAAATAGAGCCCTGTGGAACTCCTGATGTCGCTGACACTTCAATAGATGAAAAGCCATGATACTTCATGTTTAATGTTCTGTTACCAAGATATGACTCGAAGAAACTTAGAAGGTCAAGACTTAAACCAAAATCGGATAGCTTCTGCAGTAAGAGCCCATGATCCAGTCTATCAAATGCTTTAGAGAGGTCTGTATAAATTACATCCGCTTGGCCATCATGATCCAGTGTATTTGCGATAAAGTGTGTAACTCTTACCAAGTGGGTAATCGTAGATCGACTTGCCAAGAACCCATGTTGACTATAGAAGAGTTGAGATTTAACATGAAAAGAGATTATATCGTATAAGACAGTTTCAAAATGTTTATCAAAATTACAGAGGATAACTATAGATCCGTAATTTTCAATATTAGTCTTATCAGCTTTTTTGAAAACAGGACAAATTTTTTATTGAGTGCATAATTGGGGAAATGTAGTAGTTTGCAGTGCTAGATTAAAAATTATAGAAAGTGGCAGTGCCAAAATAGAGGCACAGCCTCTTAATAAGACAGCTGGTATATCATCTGGACCCGTCGTAAGTTTATTTTTGAATTTTTTTAGTGCTTTTAAAACATAATTTTCGGTAATGGTTGGAATATTAAGTTGGGGTACATTGCCGGTAGTTTCTTGTTGGGTTATGTTATACGTAAATGATGTGATAAAGGATGATTGAAAAAATTGGGCAAATGTATCGACAGTGCTCTGAGTATCATTTAAGGAATTATTGTTGTAACACATCGAATTCGATATGCTAGTTGTATTTCTCATAGTATTTAGAAAAGATCAGAAGTTGGTCAGGTTAGTTTTAATGTGTGTTTCTGTGTTTTAAACATATATCTTGTGTGCAACTTCAATGTCCTTTTTATTTGGGAACGCAGTGCTTTGAATTAATTAAGGTAGTGTACCTCATTATTACCCTTATATAAGTTCCATAGACGGGATATCTTTTATAATAGATCCAGCGAACCATGGAATATGGATGGATATGATGTATTTTTAGGAGCTGTTTTAGGAACGCTTTTGGGTATATCAGTTGAAATATAGATTATTTTTGTTTTTTATTTATTAATTTGATGATTGAGATGATTTCTTTGGGAAACCATTATTATTGGCTATATTTTGTATTAGGTACTCGATTTAAATCACTACTTTAATCAAAATTATTTCACCATACCATCAGCTGAGTGAACGTAAATATTTACCTACAGATTTAAAATAAGCTGCTTTCTCAGAAGAAAATTGCTCATAGATTAAACACTAACATAATTCGGCACAAACTTTAAAAATCACGAAACGCCGCACGATCCGTTTAAACATATACAAAAGAAGACTTAGATACCGTTAGTAATTTAACTTCGGTTACTTGTAAGCGTGTCTGACGTGCGACTTGTCACCCAACAATAGGTAGGTGATTAAAAGTCTTTTTTCCAGGTATGTTTTTGTCCCTTTAGGTTGACATCGATAAACTAAAACAGTGAACCGATAATACCCGGACAATGCCACTGACAGGCCCACCTACATACGAAACTGATGTTTTGGTCACCTAAAAATATCCTATTCATGTCAGTCTAGTAGTATTTTCTGAGAATTGATATTATTATTTTTGTCAATACTTGTAGCCAAAAGAAAAGCAATCTATATTGACACAGAGATTAACAAAATGAAAGTTATTTATGAAATATTAGCTAGCGGTTTTCAGATTTTACGTGATATACTAACATACTTGTCTCCTTAGTTGCTATTTTACTTCCACATCCACGTAGTGGATTGGAAGTATAGTAATCGCAAAAAAATTTTCAAAAGTTTTTATTCGTGAAATAGGTTTAGAATGTCATGAAACGTCGAGATTTTAAATTTGAGCGAAAAAAAATTTTCTGTCTGTCGGTCTGTCGGTCTGTCTGTCTGTCTGTCTGTCTGTAACTTTTTTTGTCCGCACGTTTTCTCCGGGACGGTTTAAGATATTGACTTGAAATTTTGTACACGTATATATTATAACGAGATCTGGAACTGGATTGTTTTTTGAGGATATCCGGTGAAGGGTTGGGGGTTAAATAGGGGTAAATATGGGAAAATAAGTAAAGCAAGCTTGTAAGAGTACAGAAACTTGAAATTCGGTGTATGTACTAGAAGTTAAGGACTCAGATTTTTTTATAATATTTTTCAACCCCCCACCACCCCTACCCCATTAATGGGGTTGATAAAATAAAGTTGAGATATTCATTTGAAATTTCATACACGTATATATTATAACGACGTCTGGAATTAGATTATATTTTGAGATGATTCCGTTGAAGGGTTGGGGGTTAATTTGGGGTAAATAGGGGAATATAAGTAAAACAAGTTGGTAAGCGTACAGAAACATGAAATTCGGTGTATGTACTGGAAGCCAAAGCGTCAGATTTTTTTATAATATTTTTCAACCCCCACCACCCCTACTCCAATATGAAAAGGGTTGATAAAATAAAATTGAGATATTCATTTGAAATGTGGTACACGTATGTATTATAACGACACCTGGAACTAGATTATAATTTGAGATGATTCCGTTGAAGGGTTGGGGGTTAAGTAGGGGTAAATAAGGGAAAATAAGTAAAGCAAGCTGGTAAGACTACAGAAACTTGAAATTCGGTGTATGTACTAGAAGCCAAAGCGTCAGATTTTTTATAATTTTATTCAACCCCCACCATCCCTACTTCATTATTAAAAGGGTTGATAAAATAAAATTGAGATTTTCATTTAAAATTTGATACATGCATGAATTAAAACGGCATCTGGAACTAGATTGTATTTTGAGATGATTCCGTTGAAGGGTTGGGAGTTATTTAGGGGTAAATAGGGGGAAATAAGTAAAACAAGCTGGTATGAGTACACGAAACTTGAAATTCGGTGTATGTACTAGAAGCCAAGGCCTCAGATTTTTTAATAATATATTTCAGCCCCCCACCACCCCTACTCCAATATGAAAAGGGTTGATAAATTAAAATTGAGATATTCATTTGAAATTTAGTACGCATATGTATTATAACGACATCTGGAACTAAATTATATTTTGAGATGATTCCGTTGAAGGGTTGGGGGTTAAATAGGGGTAAATAGGGGAAAATAAGTAAAGCACGCTGGTAAGACTACAGAAACTTGAAGTTCGGTGTATGTACTAGAAGCCAAGGTCTCAGAATATTTATAATATTTTTCAACACCCACCACCCCTACTTCATTATTAAAAGGGTTGATAAAATAAAATTGAGATATTCATTTGAAATTTGGTACACGTATGAATTATAACGACATCTGGAACTAGATTATATTTTGAGATGATTCCATTGAAGGGTTGGGGGTTAAATAGGGGTATATAGAGGAAAATAAGTAAAGCAAGCTGGTAAAAGTACAGAAATTTGGAATTTGGTGTATATACTAGTAGCGAAGGTCTCAGGTTTTTTTACTAGTATTTTCCATCTCCCCACCACCCCCACTACCTTATTAAAAGAGTTTATAAAATTAAATTTAAATTTTCACTTGAAATTTGGTACATTTATGTATTATAGCTATATCTGAAACTAGATTATATTTTGACATGATTGCGTTGAAGAAGTGAGAGTAAGTAGAGGCAAATAGGGAAAAATAAGTAAAGCAAGCTGGTAAGAGTACTGCAACTTGAAATTAGGTGTATGTCCTAGATGCCAAGGCCTCAGATTTTTTCATACTATTTTTCAACACTTCCACCACCCCTACTACATTATTAAAGGGGTTGATAAAATAAAATTGAGATATTCACTTGTAATTTGGTAGACGTATGTATTATAACGACATCTGGAACTAGATTATATTTTGGGATGATTCCGTAGAAGGGTTGGAGTTAATAGGAGTAGGGAAAAATAAGTAAATCAAGCTGGTAAGAGTACAGAAATTTGGGATTCGGTGTATATACTAGAAATCAAGGCCTCAGATTTCTTTCTAATATTTTTCAAACTCCACCACCTCCGCTTCATTATTAATGGGATTGATAACATCAAATTGAGATATTCACTTGAAAGTTAGTACACGTAAATATTGTAGTGACATCCGATTGAGATGACTCCATTGAAGGGGTGGGAGGTGGTAGATTGCGAATAGTGGAAAATAAGTAGGGTAAACTAGAAACTTCATTTTTAACGAATATGGTAGAAACCAACCCCTCAAACTTTTCTATGACATCTGCCCCAAATATTATTAAAATTCTATGACCAATAATTTCCACATACTAGAGTGCAAATATAGTCAAGATATTTCCTTTAAAGTGACTTGGATGAAGAATCTGGATGTGGAAGTAGTGATTCCTTAGGCAGCGGTTTTTTTAATCTAGAATGTTCATTGCACCCAAGGTAATAGGGTTGGGAGGTGATATCTAAGAAAGAACTCACCTTTTACTTTTGGGGGCATAATATTTCTACGAATAAACTTGAGGTGCTATATTCCCTTATTTTTTCTTTTCTTTCTGGCAGAATATTCCCAAGAGGAATTATTCGCAAAGTACCATTTGTAAACTCTCCAAAGAAAAGGGACAGAATGTTATGCTTGGATGATTGAATTGAAATTAAAATATTGTCACCTTGAAAGCAGGAGTATCACAGGGATCAATTCTTGGCCCATTACTCTTTGGTACCTATAATATACATTTTGTTAGTTGTTAAAGTGTTATGAATTTCATTTATATACTGATGAGTTCCCGCTATGTTATTCCTGTTTTCCAACAGAGGTTGACATAAATAATCTATGTTCGTATCAATAGAAACAACAATAAGGAAGACAATGATTCCATCATTGTCTTATTATCCAAGGCAAATCAAATGATATTGTTTTTGAATCAAAAAACGTAAGAAGAAAACTAAAAATACATTATATGTAGCCATAGGAAATACTGAAAAGATTGAGATAGCAAAAAGTTTGGGTATCATTTTGGTCAGTGAGATATATTCATTCATCATATTATAAATTACCACATATTATTGATAATAATTATTATAAAAATTATTATTCACTTGGCTGTACATTTGTATTCATGAGACAGGTCAATTTTGAACACACGTTAATAACCTAAAACAATATTTAAGCATGTTTCAAGTGGCGCTCTACGTTGGGAGCCACGTGAAACATGCTACCCTCGCTGTTGAATAAAAATTATTTTTATTCGATAGAGACAGAAAATTAACTTTTAATTTATATTAGAAGAAATCTGTTATGTTATATTTTGTAATTTATTAAAAACAAAATGTCTAAAATAACATTATTCGTAAAAAAACTGCGAAGAGGATAATGTTTACTCTAGTTTTTAATTTTTAATTATAATTGATGTTACATAGATTTCTCCCAAAATCCATTTTATTCGAAATTTTACTTTTATGCCATTCTCGAGCGAACTACTAGGCCTACAGGCATCCTTCTGAGCTCAAATCAAAGTTAAGTAAATTTGCTACAAATTTATCTTCTATGGCTTTACTTGTGTGATGAGTACTATTCCCGATATTTGACAAGACACATGATCAAAACGAATTTTTTTCACTTGCCAATTGTCAATTTTTGAGGAACTGTATCTCGAAAAGTCCTGGGTGTACGGAACTCGGTTTAGGCTTTAATTGTAGCAAACTTATTCTATTTTAAGAATGGAGTAATAGCCTTTTCTGTTAGGCGCATAGTTTAGGACGTATTGAGCAAAAACCGAGACAAGTGCAAAACTGTCGCTGTTTCTTGGGCATTGCGCAGCTCACACGGGTTATTCGAAGCTGCAAACTTGGTTTCTTACTATTGGCAAAGGTCCTAACAATATATTTAAAAAATTAGAACATCCTGACCGTTTGCAAGGTTGAGCGAGCACCTTTTTGTGTATACATTGACTGGCGTATAAGACAAATGTTTTGTAGTTTCCTTAATTTTTGATACCAATTACTTTATTTTTTTCCTCGTTGTGTCAACAAAACCAAAATAATTATTAATTTCTCAAACTCCCTGAAGGTCTCTTACTTGACTATTTTAACATTAAAACGATTTCACTGATTCTTATTTAAAAATCTCTTTGATTTTGATTTAAATTATAGCTCCCTCTACAAATTTTAAGTATGGAAAATGACGGATAAGTGGAAGTAATATAGGGTGACTTAATTTTTCGTTTTCTTTTTTGCATGATGTATGAAAGCATCCTTCAAATTAAGTTTGTGCAGTATTAATTCCATATAGAATTATAAATTAGTGATTTTCGGATTTTTTCTCTACTTGTGCTGACCCCTTACTTCGTGCGAAATTTCAAGATTCTAGGTCAACGAGAACTACCCTATAGGTTTTGATGTGTCAGTCAGACTCTGTCGATATGAAAATACACTATCTTTTATTGTATTAAGATATTTTTAACAGAACTATGATGCTGTAGACTTTAATATTTGGTATTAATTTCAGCTCGATGCCTCTAGCTGTTCCTGAGAAAACGGTCTTGACGGGCAGACAGACAGACGGACAACAGAGTGATCCTATAAGTGTTTTGTTTATCATTACAAAACCCTAAAAACAAAGAACTTAAGGAGGTTGAGGCGTTAGACGAAAATAATGAAAAAAATCTGAAATAAAGTTTTTTTAATAGATTTTTATATGACGCAATTTTCTGTAATAAGTCCAAAAGTGATTAGAAAACTCATAAAGTTCAACCCAGAATGCAAACGGTACATTTTAACACAAATAACTGAATAAAACACATTACTGTTTTCTACCACATTGTGGTAGAAAACATAGTGTGTTTTATTTAGTTATTTGTGCAAAATGATTAACTACCACAGAGTAACGGATCCTTCAATTAATTTTTTGATATAAATTTGTAGCAAATAGCCAAATAATGTCAGCAGTTCCGAAAACTAACTGTGTATAGCATTGATGTCTTACGCATATTTTAATATTGTTTCCAATTTAATTAGGAGACTTTTAATAAATAAAAAAAATTGTTAAAAATCTGTCAAATTTCTCTTTTCGTTAATGATTTTTAACTGATTTTTTAATTACTTAATGATTTAATTTTAATTTTTATTGCTATTTTAAATTATTTACTGAAACAAATTTTTAAAATACATCGATATTTACATAAATTTATTTTTGTTTTAATAAGCTTGGAAAAAACATCCAAAATTAAGTTCATTAAGTATAATAATTGAATCTACTTAAATAATTAATTAATAATAAAAAATGATTTATTTATGGCTTTACGACAATAATTATTGGTATCATCGACTTATAACCCTTTGTAATTATTTATTGTGGAAAAGTTCCGATTTAGAATTTGACTTGGTTGGCACTGTAACGTCTCAAGCTCTTTAAGACTACCATATCGAAGAAATGTTTGAAAATTAAAGTTTGATTTCCAAGAGAATCTCTAAATGTACGACTTCATTCCTATTGTAGTCACAGATAATCTATTTCTTTTTGTTAACTGACCATCATTATGCTGTGAATAGTTTCTCTCTATAATGACCATTTCCTTTACGTGATCGTGACAAATTCCTTCGAAATAACGACATAAATTTTTAATCTGTCATATTACAGACAACTCACGTTCATAGAGAGAGAAGGGCATTTCTAGACGTTAACAGATTTATTCCACACTTACTTCTTTCTTTATTGCATGTCTTATATATAAATAATTATCTTCGGACCATGTGTTCCAAGTTCTGAATGAATTGGAGATTATAGTTAAAGAATGAAAGGCTAAAGGCCTTTGTGATAATGTGTAGGAAGTAATGTTACTTAAGATTCGTGTAAATTGTTGTTTTAGAATTATTAATGTTAGTAATAACTGTTGAGTAGATAATTTAGAACATTAAACTTATTTTTTACTCTTCTATAATTTAAGTTGTTAATGCCTTCTCACGTTATATATTTTTATTACATTCGATTTTATTCACAATCGTATGATACAGAGATTTGTCTTTGGTTACAAACTGTTCACAAAAAAAAATATATGAAAAATATTGACTCGCCGACGACTTTCACTAAAAATGATGAAATCTAATTTCACCATCGTACATCGGGGTCAAAACCAGGTAAAGTTGGAAAGAATTTGATATTGAAAAGTTGAAATGGCAATGAGCTGGAAATAGGCGCAGCTTTATTGAAAAATTGCTTTATTAAATAATTTTATAAAATTTATAAACGCGCTTAAAGATCAACTGAAACTGTTGATAAGATAGTTCAGGAACGGCGTCATCGAAAGTGGGTGATAGTTACTTTCAACGAGGTAGTAGATTTTCTTATCTTGTATATTTTGTAGAGAGTATGTAGAATCCAAGTTTTAGACCCCCAAATCCATGGCAAATTTTTGTGTGGCCTATAACGTAAAAACAGTGTATCCAATCGAAAAGTCATCTATTATCAAAATTCAAGAGCATTAAATTTCGTTTCGAATGAGTACCTCAAAGTTCAAATTTGCTTTCCAAACTTCATTTTGTACCTCCAATTTGTTTTCACACTTTGTTATATTACTCAGGTACTGTACGAACTTTCATTATATGGATTTTTTCATTTCGATTAGCCGTTTCAGAGCTGAAGACGTTTAAAAAGTTACTCAGTGGGAATTTTTTATAAGTTAGTAAAAATTGTTGTTATTCGACTGCCAATTACGCCTATACGTCTTGATGAAATTTCAACTTTGAGGTACTCACTCGAAGTGAAATTTAATGCTCTCTAATTTTTATAATAGATAACTTTTCGACTGGTTGCATTGTTTATAAGTTATAGGCCACAAACTGGAAAAAGTGCCAAAATCTCGTGGTTTTTTCGTCGAAACAAAAATTTGCCAAGGATTTGGAGGTCTAAAACTTAGATTCTACACACCCTACAACATATACAAGATGAGAAAAAAATCTACTACCTCGTTTGTTGTAACTATGAAGTAGTCCGTTATTGATAAGAAAGCAGTAAAAAGAAAAAATTATGGTAATAATAATAATAACAATTGTCTTAATAAACGTAAAGGCGTGGGAAGTTCATAACACTTAGAAAATTATACTAGTCAGGCACTCTGTTATTTTACATTTATTAACATAATTGTTATCATTATTAGCATTATTATACTCTTCGCAAATACAAAACGAGGATTATATTGAATTCGATCGGCACATTTCTAAAACAGGTAATATCGCTCGTAGAGAAATAATGTTCATGTCACTCTATTCGTGATCGAAATCTGAACAACTTTCAGCCGTCCGTCCGTCTGCTTGTCTGTTCGTTTGTTTGTCCATCCGTCACGTTTCTTCTAAGAACGATAACTTAAGAACGAAAAGTCCGACTATATTCAAATTGGGACAGTAAGTTACTGTTAGGTAGAGAGAAGAACCCTATTAGCTTTGAACAAAATCGATCGATAAATAAAAAAGTTATTAATTATCTCATTTCAATTTTTTTTGTAATTAAACAAAAAATATCTAAAACTAACATTATTTACAAAAAGAGACTGCGAAAAGTACCCTATAAAAAGTTCAACAGTCAGACAGTTGGACGGTCGGACGTTGGTGGGTCGAAAAGGTATTAATAATAATAACAATATTTATTTATAACAAATTTACATTTTATTGTATGTATAGATTTGAATGTGTTCTTGATCATGCAGTTTTACAAGATTATACAAGATTTTAGCTAAAACATGTTTATGCTTTAGTTATAAATAAAACATATTCACTTAAGGATATTTATACACCCCTGAATATTATGGAATATACAATTCATGTCATTGAATAGGTTGTATGCTATAGCTCACCTTAACAACTATAATAAACAAGTGAAAAAAACTACATTTTGATATGCTTTTTGTTCAATTTGTTGGGATGATTCATTACATTTTCAGCAGAGGGTCGCAAGATGACTCAGTGCTTTGACATGTTTTATTTTTCTTTTTTTTTTCTTTTTGCATTGACTAAAGTAAAAGCTAACTACATTTTGAAACACGGAAAGGGCATCGGTTCTATTTTTATTTAATAAATGAAAATAAGGAAATTAATGATGATATTTTAAATATAACATTATCATTTATCAATTTGTAATATTTTTTAAATAATTCTATGGAATGCATTTTCGTAAATAACTCGTTTATATTAAGTTTTTCGAAAAAACTCTATTTCAGATTTTTTGTCCAAAAAGATCCGTGCCTTATACTGGTTATAGAGATCGATCGACGGAATAGTTAATTTTCGATTTTTATTAGGAAACTGTTCGGAATTTGTAGAATTTATAAAAAAAAATCAAGTTTTCCAGGATTTGTAGATTCGCTTTTGTTTTGTCAAATTTCTCACAAACGTCAACTAATAGAACTAACCGAGCCCTACAATTGCCATTTATGAAAATCAAAATCGGACCTTCGGTTCGGGAGTTATTAATTTCTTTGAAAAGTCATACTCGGCTCTGGAAAACATACTTGCAGTCAACGGATTCGGGCCGCCAGCAATAGGCTTGATTTGTGGCCGGGTACCTTTGATCCCACCAAGCCTCATTGAAATCGATCAATATTCTGGACAGTTATCGTGCTTCCTAGCCCGATTTAGAAAAACCAGTTTTTTGCAAAAAAAATCAATTTTCATTTGTTTTTCGACATAGCCTCTGGTATACTTATTTGTAGAGCTTTGCCAGCGGCACCATTTCTTTTTTGAAATGTCTCGATCCGACTACCCGTTATCGAGTTATTCAATTTCTCCCGAAAAACTCGAAACGTCTATATCGGGTACTTCCGGTTTCCGAACGGAGCCGAGCTTCGGGCGTTAAGGTTATCTAAAGACCTCCTATTAACCACCCAAGTTTCATCGCAATCCGAAAACGGATTAAGGGGGCTGGGCGTGACAGACAGACCGACAGACAGACAGACCGATAGACCGACTGACCGACGGACGGAATTTTCTAAATTCGCTCTCGAATCGATAGATATGACTTTCAAATCGATCCGACGTTTTTTTCGGGTTTCGACGGTCCACCGGAAAAATGCTAAACGTATACTACATTTTTTTCAAAATGTAGTAACAAGCAAAATAAATAAAACACTAATTTTCCTTAAACTAAACCTAAAATATTTAGTGTAGAATTCTTATTATCTATATTTAACACGTACATATTATTTAACTACCTACCTAACTTTAAGTATAGATCCCTACCTTCAGAATACATCCATCTGTTTATCTCAGATTTAATTTGTTTAATTTTTTCAATTTTTCCTATAGCTTCTGGTAGCATTTTATATAATTTTGGTGCTAGGCAGCCAAAACTTTTTTCCAAGACTTTTTATATATGTTTTAATTTATATATTTCCTATTTCTTTATTTTTAGTATTATATGCCTGTGAGATATGCTACCGTCATGTCTCTTTTTAAATTGATGAATTAGCATGCAATAACAAAACATTTGTCTAACGTCAAATAATTTGCTTTTGTTGTATAATGCATCGTGAAATATACCATATTTTCATTAAAAATAATCTTAATAATTATCCTTTTTTGAATATTTTCCAATGGTTTTATGTATCTGACACCTACCCGACCCCAACCAATTATACCATATCTTATTATTGACTCAACCAGTGCTTTATAAAGGACTACTAAGTGGTCAAGTCTTAAGATTTCTTTTAGTTGTTTAAATTTGTATATAAGTCCTCTTAATTTATTCACTACTTAGAGAACATGATGGTTCCATTTAAATTTCCATCTATAATAATACATAGATATTTTATTTCTTCAGTATATTGAATTGTTACATGTTTTGTTTGATCCTTTATTGAGGTCTATTTCTGTCTTGTGAGGTCAAAGGTAAGTAGTACTTTTGTTTATAATAATTAAGAGCTTTTTTTATCTCAAAAAATTCAAAAAATCAAAAGCATATTTGAAACTAGGATAACGACAATTCATATGATAAAATTAGAGAAAAATTTAAACAGGGATTCGCGAGGCCTCTGATTACAATTTTGATATAATTTAAAAATTCAAAACTTGAAAATACGCACATACACACATGCGCGTATACACAATATACGCCGAGGACCGAGTACGAGAATCTGCACACATATTAGATAGCATGAAAATAGTAATAATATAGCTTTTTGAATAAGGAAGATTCTGCTGTAAAAAATCTATTTTTTATATTTTTAATGTCTAATTGTACCATTTCTTTTAATAATTTCTAGGATTCAGATGAATAAAAGACTGCTGTGTCATCAGCGAAACAAATAATGATACCTGACGAGTTCAGGGTAAGTATATCATTTAAATATATGGTAAATAGTATCGTATTTAATACAGTTCCCTGTGGTACCCAGTATTCTACAATTTTGTATTTACTAATTATATTATTGAGTTTGTCACAGTGTTTCTTGTCATTCAGATAACTTTTCAATAACTGTTACATAACACCCCTGAATCCCATTCTATCCATTTTATTTAATAGTTGGTGGTGTGAGACAGTATCGAATGCCTTAGCGAGGTCCAAGAATATACATAACGAGGGCACTGATTGATCTAGCGTTGTAAGTTTTTCAAATAGTATCATTGATTTTTTTCTTGGAACCCTTGCATGACTGATATTAATTTATATTTTTTGTATAAGCATTCATTCTTTTCTTTATACGTTTCACTAATATTTTACTAAAATTAGTTATGAGTGATTGGTCTATAATTTTCAAGTAAGGTTTTATCTCCGCTTTTATGTATAGGGGTTATTATGGCCTCTTTAAATTTTGAAAGATAAATGCCAGTTTCAAATACATTGTTACATATTATGTAGACTGAAGGTGTCAATAAGTTATTGCAGTTGCATTTCATTTTATAGGTTTTCACTATATTAAAAAAATTGTATGTGTAATTATTTCCACTTACTGTAGAGCAGAATTAGTATTAAGACCTTTTCGTTTAAAGAGACTAGTAGTAATTATTTTCTAAATGCGACATCACAATAGGCTGACCCCTCCCTCTATGACAGTGTGTCGAATTTTTTGGACTCACTCTTCCCCATCAAACTGTGACATAATATGTGGCCCTTTATCTCTCTAACGGGTGATTTTGAAATACTTCAGAGAATAAATAAAAAACATTCATTTAGGCAAAAAATACGTTTGTTTATACCGCGAATAAAATATTATCTTGATATTAGTTTTTGTAATAACATCTGATTGAAAATCCACAATTTTCCTTTAACATTGTAGCTCACTGTAATTTACGGCGTATGGTAACATCTTTAATATGCAATAGAAAATATTTCACAATTAATTAACGTAAATAAACTTTATTAGCCATACACGCGGCTTTATAAACTGCCATGTACCAGATGCTGTTGGATGAACCGTATTTACACAGCATGTGATAAGCGTACCTGTAGTCACCATTCCAAAAGATTATTAACGTTAGATCATCAATATTATTAATTAGACACACGTAGCCTGGTATGCTGCAAACTGTGCATTTAGCACTTAAAATATATAAGAGTATTATTTTTATTGTCTCTGAAATACCGTGAAGATTCCATTTTATGAATTCAAGTCGAGTTAACCGGTACTACACAACCTGCCGAGTTGTGATCTACTGTCGATTAATTATCTATGAACGTTTCAGCACTCAGACTCGCTGATATAATTTTTAATTGGTTGAATCTGCAGTGAACCGATTTTTATTATATTTTTTGATAAAGGAGAACTCAATTCTAAAAGATGATACCATTTTTAGATTTATTTGAAATGTTTTTAAGTTTTAAAATTACTATTGATAATTGAAAATGCCTCTAAATTAGTTGGTTTTTACATGAGAGAACACTCTACAGGTCACAATACTTAACTGACCAACTTGATTCTTTTTTAATCGTTTCGTCTGCATTCAAAATAAAACCCTGTTGGACCCTATTCATAATGACCCGTTGAATATTTTATTTATCATAAATAATTATTAACGTCGCTTTCGGGGACTGTCTCCTATTCTCGGAGTCTATTGAATTACTTAACTTTTTAATTCAATTCGTTCTAGCTGACAAATGAAGCAATAAATTGGTTTCACACTTTTACTGTGATTTCACTATATACTTATTATCAAAATGTGATCAAATTTTAGTAAATGTACAAAGCATAAAATTTATTTCTAAGGGTTTGTTCACAGAATATGAAAATTGCAGAGGTAAATACAGCAAGAGGTAACGTTTTTATTTTTCGAAATAAATCCCAGGTATATCGAGAAGTAATAATGGTAAAAGATGGAGGCAACTTTTTCGTTAGAAACTTTTTTTTACTAGGATTAATAGTTTTAATTTTAATACCGAACGCTATTGCGATGATTCGACGACGCAGTAAATATATTAGCAGACACTTACCGTAAACTGATACTCGTTTTGGCATCAATACGCCAAAGGGAGCAGCAATGTATAATGATTTAATGTACTGGAACGAATTATAACAGGGAATATTCGGGATTGACAACCACACCGTCTGGCTTCTACCCTTCAGTTGAGTTCAGCTACCTGTGGAGATTCGTACGTACGTTGTATTAAGCCTATTTGTTAAGTGAACTTTAATCGCTGTGTTTTGTTGTTAATCCTTCTAAATTCTACAATTTTGTTATGGAACCGACTACTTCAGGTACGTGTTATATTTCTATTAAATTAAAATAATAGCAACATTGTTGAATAAAAACATTTATAAATCATAACTATACATTTTATTTATAAATGCTAAGTTCGTAGAAATAGATAAACTTTTAGTCATGTATCCAGCCATATCGAGCACTTTTGTTTGCATGGTTAAAATGGTTAATTATGACAGATTTAGGGCTGATTTAAGTTTGTAGCGATTTTTTGCGATTTTCGAGTCAAACGGTTATTTTTATTATGACGTGTGGACCTAGACTGAGTTACCTATACAGCAAATAATTATCAAAATATTAAATTTTTCAACAAAGGTAATTAGTCACAAAGAGGTCGTCAAATAAATACGACCGTCAATCTTAAAATTTTTGAGATTTTTATACAGGGCACTGAAGAATAAAGAAAATATTATTTATTATTTAAATTCAAATAATTTGAAACAATTTATAAAGTTTTCTATATGGATTTGTTAGTGTCCCTCGTCTCCGAATTCCAAGGCAATGATGACGAAAATGATGATGATAATTATGGAGGCGAGCAATCATGGCACTCTGATGACAGCTTTTAATTAAGTATGTGTAGGATTTTTTCATCACTGAATATACAAGGTGCAATTAGTTTCATATCATTAAAAGAAACTGGTGGTAGGGAACTACAAGACAAACAAAAAAACCTTATATAACATGGGGTATAAAGCTCATAGTTTTGGAGAAAAAAAAATAAACAATAATTTCCAAAATAATGAATAACATAATTTTTTCCCTTCTTCAATTCCTTGGGACTTCCTGTCACATGTATGTTTTCTTTTTAAGCGGTGCTAGGGGAATCTACAAAATATATCACAATTAACCAGTATTTTACTGGTAACGAACCTCTACGCCTGTGACGTTTACGTCAAAGGATCAGTTAGAGGTTGGTTTTTTTAAATAAACAACACAAATAAGTATAAAAACTTGAAATTAAATATTTCGCCGACGTTTCGGAAATCTAATGTGTTTCCTTTTTCAAGGCTTTTTTGAAAAATCGGCGAAATATTTAATTTCAAGTTTTTATACTTATTTGTGCTGTTTATTTAAAAAAATCAACTTCTAACTGATCCTTTGACTTAAACGTCACAGGCGTAGAAGTTATTTACCAGTAAAATACTGGTTAATTGTGATATGTTTTGTAGATTCCCCTAGCACCACTTAAAAAGAAAACATACATGTGGCAGGAAGTCCCAAAAAATTGAAGAAGGAAAAAAATTAAGATAACGCCACAAATAACATTTAGACAATAATTAATAACATAGTTTGAGAACTGCTGGCATACTCTGACATTCGTGGAAATAAGTATGGTGCGCCTAAGAGATCATCGAAAAGCATGCCGACAAAGCAGTTAAAAGCGACCGTTTTTGCTTCTTCACGGCCAAATTATCTTATTACGCTTGGTATACTCTCCCTTGTAATATTCTCAGGTAATAATTTCAGTTTGTGTCCTTACTTGGTAAATAACGTTCCACACGACGCGACCTACCCGTTCCTTGGTTTTGTCTATTGCTTTTGTTCTTTTTGAAATTTGTGCCACTTATGTTAAGATATACTTTATTGACATCGTTCAAGTCGTTAGTAGCTGGTTACGTAAGACACTACTTCTGGTTCGTGCTTTTTGTGTTACTTTTTGGATTTTAGACCAAGTTTTTCTTTGTTTTCTTTATTGATAACGTTAATTCACAGTTTAGTGCGGTGTTTTAAAACGCAGATTTTGGACATTATGGGAGATTACGCTTACCCAGAGCTCGCGGGTATGCACTTGGTGTATGGAGAAAGTAGTGGAAATGCAGCTGGTGTGGAAGAGATTTAGACCAATTGCAACAACGTATTTTAATGCGTATATCCTTAGTTCGACGTGCCGGAATGTGTATACGTGGAAATGGAAGTCATTTCGAACAATTTTTTTGAAAAATTCAAAAGAATTGTTCAGTTATTGGGTGTTACCTATTAGGCATTAAAGGTATGACTATTACTATTAGTATTCGCTGTCTTGTTTTGATCTGTTTATTATTGTTTACACTGATTTTCATAGAGACCAAAGACTCGATTTTTAGTTTTCGATTCCTGATTGGGAAAAATTATGCGCTCAAAGAGAAGAAATTATTTACATTTTCATAATTAATAGTATAAAAAGTTCGGTACAAGTAATCCCATCAAAGTGCCGATCTTTTTTTATTATTTCTAATATTCAGAAATATAACATCCATTGACCCTGAAAAACAGTGGTTTCCTACCTTAACATTAAAAATGTAAACCTAGGTCAGTTTTTTTCAAAGTGCACTTAGAGAAAAAAGTCATATAGGTTTGCCTAGTCGGTCCCTATTACCAGTTTTTTTTATGACATGAAACTAATTACACTCTGTATATGTTATTTTTTTTGCCTATTTTCGAACTTTACTCAGTAATTTCGATTTCAACCATCCCAATTTGTCAGTAATGGTTTTTTCATTATTTTTCCTGTGGTCATGATATTATTTTAATAGATATCAGAATTTCGAAAATTACTTATTCTCACTCCACTGTGCGTCGTTCCCACTTATCCATTTGGTGACTACATGCAAGTACAGTCTTCATGAAATTAAGGTAAAATCGAGGGTAAAATTGATTTGCGATTAAAATTTTACTGTCGACATCGCTTATGAAATAACAATGCGCTCAATTCTGAAACTTACGCTATTGGAGAATAGCATTCGAGACGCAATGAATTTGTTGGTACGAAACACTTTTCAGAACTGAAATAAATATTTATATATTATTATTACTATACTAATATGTTAGTCAAATAAATGGTCACAGTTGGCAACTAACTATTTACATATAGACCATCAGTTGTTAATTATTACAGTATTTACTTTATTTTCTTCGCACGTAATTTAATATTCTGCGATGTTGAATGCGACCTTTATCCAGATTGTTAACATAATTAGTGCTAAAAGCTATTTGGAATAAATTAATTATATACCTGGTGCAAATTAAGCACATAATTTGACTCTTACGTAAGAGATAATTGGCTATAATTTGTGTTTTTCTATTCAATAGACTAGTATAACAAATACTAGATATTACTTGTCAATTGGTCTATTCTTATGTAGATGAATTCTTATGTTAATTCAGGTACAATTGGAGAAGAGCACCGTTGTTGATTATGCAATGACACAAGCATAATGGAAATTTTCTGTTTGTCAGCCAAATAAAAATTAACCATTTTAAAAAATTAATAAACGCGCTTTTAAAGACGAACTGAAACTTAAAAATGCACTAAAAAGAAGAAAATATTGTTAATAATGACAATAATAATGCTAACAAACGTGCCAGTATTTTTTTCAATCCTATCTCTTAGGTAGAAAACAATATGTCGATTAGAGTGGGTTTCGGTCCATCAAGTACTTGACAACATCTGGTGTTCCGTAAGGATCAATTCTGGGGCCGTTGCTTTTTAATCTCTATATAAATGATATTGTGCTTCCCAAGCTTCCCAACGTACCTGATTGGTATGTTAAATTTAAATGTGTCCAAATGCAACGTTGTGTTTTACACAACAAAACGCATACCCACTACGTTTAATTATAGTATGGACAATGTGGAACTCCAAGGACCCGGATCTTCGTGGAATTTTCTATAAAGAACTTTCCTTTGTACCACACAAATAACATAAGTTCAAAAGCTTTTAAGACTTTGGAATTTTTATTCAGATCAAGCAGAGAGTTTACCACCACTCATACTCTAAAAGTACTTTACCTTGCTTTTGTTCGGTCTAAACTTGAATACGCGTCACTCATCTGGAACCCTCTCATGTTGATAGCCTAGAGAAAGTACAAAAAGGCGATTTGTAAAATTATTGTGGTTCAAGTGTGATGGAGTATACCCATCAGTTGATTTTCCACACCTAGAACTTTTGAATAGATTCTCTATGGGCACTCATGAAAATAGGCGGGTTTGCTATTCTCAACTATTACTTCCACAGCCACGTAGTGGATTGGAAGTATAGTAATCGTAAAAAAAAATTCAAAAACTTTTTTTCTTGAAGTAGGTTTAGAATGTCATGAAACGTCGAGATTTTAAATTTGAGCGAAAAAGACTTTCTGTCTGTCTATCTGTCGGTCTGTCGGTCTGTAGGTCTGTCGGTCTGTCGGTCTATCTGTCTGTAACTTTTTTTTGTCCGCGCGCTTTCTCCGGAACGGTTTAAGATATTGACTTGAAATTTTGTACACGTAGATATTATAACGAGATCTGGAACTTGATTGTTTTTTGAAGAAATCCGGTGAAGGGTTGGGGGCAAATAGGGGTAAATAGGGGGAAATATGTAAATCAAGCTGGTAAGAGTACAGAAACTTGAAATTTGTACTGCAAGCCAAGGCCTCAAAATTTTTTATAATATTTTTATCCCCCCACCAACCCCCAATCCATTATTATAGGGGTCGATAAAAAAT
The DNA here is from genome assembly GCA_963583905.1 of Stenurella melanura. NCBI lineage: Eukaryota > Metazoa > Arthropoda > Insecta > Coleoptera > Cerambycidae > Stenurella > Stenurella melanura. The sequence goes on along the minus strand of OY757312.1, from coordinate 32,936,244 downwards.
AAAATTGAGATATTCACTTGAAATTTGGTAAACGTACGTATCATAACGACATCACTGGAACCAGATTATATTTTTGAGATGATTACGTTGAAGGGTTGGGGGTTAAATAGGGGTAAATAGGGAAAAGTAAGTAAAGCAAGTTGGTAAGAGTACACTAACTTGAAACTCGGTGTGTGTACTAGAAGCCAAAGCTTCAGATTTTTTAATAAAATTGTTCAACCCCTCCACCAGCCCTACTCCTTTATTTGGAATTTGGTACACGTATGTATTATAACGACATCTGGAAATAGATTATATTTTGAGATGATTCCGTTGAAGGATTGGGGGTTATTTAGGGATAACTAGGGGAATATAAGTAAAGCAAGTTAGTAAGAGTACAGAAACTTGAAATTCGGTGTATGTACTAGAAGCCAAAGCCTCAGCTTTCTTTATAATATGTTTCAACCCCCACCACCCCTACTCCATCATTAAAGAGGTTGATAAAATAAAATTGATATATTCACTTGTAATTTGGTACACGTATGTATTATAACGATATCTGGAACTAGATTATATTTTGAGATGATTCCGTTGAAGGGTTGGGGGTTAAATATTGATAGATAGGGGGAAATAAGTAAAGCAAACTGGTAAGAGTACAGAAATTTGGGATTTGGTGTATATACTAGAAGCGAAGGCTGAGGCCCTTTGATAGTATTTTCCATACCACCTCACTCCCTTACGAAGGGTTGATAAAATTAAATTTAGATTTTCACTTGAAATTTGGTACACGTATGTATTATAATGATGTCTGAAACTAGATTATATTTTGATATGATTGCGTTGAAGGAGTGGGGGGTAAGTAGAGGTAAATAAGGAAACATAAGTAAGGCAAGCTGGTAAGAGTACAGAAACTTGAAATTCGGTGTATGTCCTAGAAGCCAAGGCCTCCGATTTTTTAATTATACTTTTCAACCGCCCACCACCCTTATTTCATTATTAAAGTGGTTGTAAAATTAAGATATTCACTCGAAATTTGGTAGACGTATGTATTATAATGGAACTAGATTATGTTTTGAGATGATTCTGTTCAAGGGTTGGGAGGTTAAATAGGAGTAAATAGGGGAATCAAGCTGGTAAGAGTACAGAAATTTGGGATTTTGTGTATATACCAGAAACCAAGGCCTTAGACTTCTTTTTTATATTTTTCAAGCCCCCACCACCTCCGCTCCGCTATTAATGGGATTGATAGCATAAAGTTGACATATTCACTTGAAAGTTAGTATACGTATGTATTATAATGACATCTGATTCCAATGATTCCATTGAAGGGGTGGAAGGTGGTAGGTTGTGAATAGGGGAAAATAGGTAGGGTAAACTAGAAACTTCATTTTTAACGTGTATAGTAGAAACCAACGCCTTAAACTTTTCTATGACATCTGCCCCAAATATTATTAAAATTCTATGACCAATAATTTCCACGTACTAGAGTGCAAATCCAGTCAAAATGTTACCTTTAAAGTGACTTGGATGAAAAATCTGGATGTGGAAGTAGTGATTCCTAAGGCAGCGGTTTTTCTACATAATCTAATACATGACAAGATCGAAAATCCCCTGATGCCGATGGCAAGTAGAATACAATAAGCTTTGTAACGTCATTCTAAATCCAATATGGCGGCCAACACAAAATAGCGAATTACCTATTTCTTTATAATTCCCTTGATATGGGTATCAAATGAAAGAGTTTGACAAGAGTAAACGAAATGATGGCGTTTGAATAGATAAAATGTAAAAAATAAATAAATAAATGAAAAAATTTTTAAACAATGGTTTTCTTTTAAAACTGAATTGCACTAAAAAGTAGAAAATAATTTTTATTCAGTGATTAAATTACAAAATATTGATGAAAAAGAAAACCATTGGGCGCCCATAAAATATTGCTGTTGCTGTTATATTACAACTTATTATTCAAAACGTTTTATCACAATGCTGGTTGTAGATATAGGCAAGTAATAATATATTATATTTTCAAAGACATTTTTAGTTAAAGAAATTTGTATTGGAACTTCAACGAAAAAAGATGCCAAAGGTGTGTTTCGGTCTTTCACGAGGTGACAATATTTCAAAGTCGATTTTTTCATGGAAATTTGGTCAGAATTTGATTTTTTTTTAATATTTTTTTGTTTTAAAACGGATCATTTTACAGGGTTCATTAACAATGTTGATATTGTTAATGAACCCTGTCAAATGATCCATTTTAAAACAAAAAATATTCAAGAAAAATCAAATTCTGACTAAATTTCCATGAAAAAATCGACTTTTACATTAATTTTAAATTTTATTTTTTAATACAAAATATTAACAAAGTTCATTTTATATAGAAGCAATCATATTTTAAGTTTGCACTAATGTGATTATATTTCAAGGAGTAATTTTTTTTAACATTAATTGCAATATTTGGCATGCCTTAATGTATTACCGGTTCATATTAATATTAGTATCCTTTGTACAGGTGTATTATTTCTCTTATAAGGAGAGATAATAGGCATTAAAATATTCTTATTAATCTTTTAAAAGAACTCTCAATGTTATCTACTTTTTTACCTATATTATTACCCGTAATTATTGAATATGGTTGTATAGGTACAGGGTGAACTACTTTCGATACACTTGTAGACTGACTTTCGCAATAAACTGTTGTGATTTTGTAGATTGAAATATTTTGTGCCCACAAATCAATCACCAGACTAGCTTTCTCAGACATAGTTTCTTTATCAATGAGGAAAATCGGAAAACCTGCGTGAATTTGAAACTAAAGCTTGATATGAACATTATAACAGTAATACACTTTGTCATGAATATTTTGCAGGTCTAACTGGTATGTTTGTAATTCTAGTCATTCCTGATGATGATGGCTTGATTGGGGAAACATTCGTCACTACGAGGCAATACAATTCTTTCTCTAGCTAACGGTAACTCACTATCCAAATGTCAATACGTAGTGGATTGGAAGTATAGTAATCGTAAAAAAAAATTCAAAAACTTTTTTTCTTGAAGTAGGTTTAGAATGTCATGAAACGTCGAGATTTTAAATTTGAGCGAAAAAGACTTTCTGTCTGTCTATCTGTCGGTCTGTCGGTCTGTAGGTCTGTCGGTCTGTCGGTCTATCTGTCTGTAACTTTTTTTTGTCCGCGCGCTTTCTCCGGAACGGTTTAAGATATTGACTTGAAATTTTGTACACGTAGATATTATAACGAGATCTGGAACTTGATTGTTTTTTGAAGAAATCCGGTGAAGGGTTGGGGGCAAATAGGGGTAAATAGGGGGAAATATGTAAATCAAGCTGGTAAGAGTACAGAAACTTGAAATTTGTACTGCAAGCCAAGGCCTCAAAATTTTTTATAATATTTTTATCCCCCCACCAACCCCCAATCCATTATTATAGGGGTCGATAAAAAATAAAATTGAGATATTCACTTGAAATTTGGTAAACGTACGTATCATAACGACATCACTGGAACCAGATTATATTTTTGAGATGATTACGTTGAAGGGTTGGGGGTTAAATAGGGGTAAATAGGGAAAAGTAAGTAAAGCAAGTTGGTAAGAGTACACTAACTTGAAACTCGGTGTGTGTACTAGAAGCCAAAGCTTCAGATTTTTTAATAAAATTGTTCAACCCCTCCACCAGCCCTACTCCTTTATTTGGAATTTGGTACACGTATGTATTATAACGACATCTGGAAATAGATTATATTTTGAGATGATTCCGTTGAAGGATTGGGGGTTATTTAGGGATAACTAGGGGAATATAAGTAAAGCAAGTTAGTAAGAGTACAGAAACTTGAAATTCGGTGTATGTACTAGAAGCCAAAGCCTCAGCTTTCTTTATAATATGTTTCAACCCCCACCACCCCTACTCCATCATTAAAGAGGTTGATAAAATAAAATTGATATATTCACTTGTAATTTGGTACACGTATGTATTATAACGATATCTGGAACTAGATTATATTGTGAGATGATTCCGTTGAAGGGTTGGGGGTTAAATATTGATAGATAGGGGGAAATAAGTAAAGCAAACTGGTAAGAGTACAGAAATTTGGGATTTGGTGTATATACTAGAAGCGAAGGCTGAGGCCCTTTGATAGTATTTTCCATACCACCTCACTCCCTTACGAAGGGTTGATAAAATTAAATTTAGATTTTCACTTGAAATTTGGTACACGTATGTATTATAATGATGTCTGAAACTAGATTATATTTTGATATGATTGCGTTGAAGGAGTGGGGGGTAAGTAGAGGTAAATAAGGAAACATAAGTAAGGCAAGCTGGTAAGAGTACAGAAACTTGAAATTCGGTGTATGTCCTAGAAGCCAAGGCCTCCGATTTTTTAATTATACTTTTCAACCGCCCACCACCCTTATTTCATTATTAAAGTGGTTGTAAAATTAAGATATTCACTCGAAATTTGGTAGACGTATGTATTATAATGGAACTAGATTATGTTTTGAGATGATTCTGTTCAAGGGTTGGGAGGTTAAATAGGAGTAAATAGGGGAATCAAGCTGGTAAGAGTACAGAAATTTGGGATTTTGTGTATATACCAGAAACCAAGGCCTTAGACTTCTTTTTTATATTTTTCAAGCCCCCACCACCTCCGCTCCGCTATTAATGGGATTGATAGCATAAAGTTGACATATTCACTTGAAAGTTAGTATACGTATGTATTATAATGACATCTGATTCCAATGATTCCATTGAAGGGGTGGAAGGTGGTAGGTTGTGAATAGGGGAAAATAGGTAGGGTAAACTAGAAACTTCATTTTTAACGTGTATAGTAGAAACCAACGCCTTAAACTTTTCTATGACATCTGCCCCAAATATTATTAAAATTCTATGACCAATAATTTCCACGTACTAGAGTGCAAATCCAGTCAAAATGTTACCTTTAAAGTGACTTGGATGAAAAATCTGGATGTGGAAGTAGTGATTCCTAAGGCAGCGGTTTTTCTACATAATCTAATACATGACAAGATCGAAAATCCCCTGATGCCGATGGCAAGTAGAATACAATAAGCTTTGTAACGTCATTCTAAATCCAATATGGCGGCCAACACAAAATAGCGAATTACCTATTTCTTTATAATTCCCTTGATATGGGTATCAAATGAAAGAGTTTGACAAGAGTAAACGAAATGATGGCGTTTGAATAGATAAAATGTAAAAAATAAATAAATAAATGAAAAAATTTTTAAACAATGGTTTTCTTTTAAAACTGAATTGCACTAAAAAGTAGAAAATAATTTTTATTCAGTGATTAAATTACAAAATATTGATGAAAAAGAAAACCATTGGGCGCCCATAAAATATTGCTGTTGCTGTTATATTACAACTTATTATTCAAAACGTTTTATCACAATGCTGGTTGTAGATATAGGCAAGTAATAATATATTATATTTTCAAAGACATTTTTAGTTAAAGAAATTTGTATTGGAACTTCAACGAAAAAAGATGCCAAAGGTGTGTTTCGGTCTTTCACGAGGTGACAATATTTCAAAGTCGATTTTTTCATGGAAATTTGGTCAGAATTTGATTTTTTTTTAATATTTTTTTGTTTTAAAACGGATCATTTTACAGGGTTCATTAACAATGTTGATATTGTTAATGAACCCTGTCAAATGATCCATTTTAAAACAAAAAATATTCAAGAAAAATCAAATTCTGACTAAATTTCCATGAAAAAATCGACTTTTACATTAATTTTAAATTTTATTTTTTAATACAAAATATTAACAAAGTTCATTTTATATAGAAGCAATCATATTTTAAGTTTGCACTAATGTGATTATATTTCAAGGAGTAATTTTTTTTAACATTAATTGCAATATTTGGCATGCCTTAATGTATTACCGGTTCATATTAATATTAGTATCCTTTGTACAGGTGTATTATTTCTCTTATAAGGAGAGATAATAGGCATTAAAATATTCTTATTAATCTTTTAAAAGAACTCTCAATGTTATCTACTTTTTTACCTATATTATTACCCGTAATTATTGAATATGGTTGTATAGGTACAGGGTGAACTACTTTCGATACACTTGTAGACTGACTTTCGCAATAAACTGTTGTGATTTTGTAGATTGAAATATTTTGTGCCCACAAATCAATCACCAGACTAGCTTTCTCAGACATAGTTTCTTTATCAATGAGGAAAATCGGAAAACCTGCGTGAATTTGAAACTAAAGCTTGATATGAACATTATAACAGTAATACACTTTGTCATGAATATTTTGCAGGTCTAACTGGTATGTTTGTAATTCTAGTCATTCCTGATGATGATGGCTTGATTGGGGAAACATTCGTCACTACGAGGCAATACAATTCTTTCTCTAGCTAACGGTAACTCACTATCCAAATGTCAATACCATCGGACTTTCATGCCTAGATCAGGCCTATAAAAACCGCGACGAGAGTAACACAATGACATGAAATAATGTTCTATTATGAGCGGTATTTACGATTTTAGAAAAGTGCCTGGCAGTTTAATTATGTCTTTCCTCTCTGCAAAAATTATAATGAAGGTAGGAATAAACTTACTCACTGTAATACTTAGCATATACAAATACATCTTTATAATATACGTTATTATATTTTAAGCAAGTGTAAGAATGTATACATATGCATGAAATACCAAATAAAGTAAAGCCAAAATGTCAAGTTAAACATAATAGAAGAAAAAAATTATAATTGTAATTAGTTGGTACATATTTCATTTACTAAATACAAAAGACGGGTGTTCACAAAGTAGTTTTTTTGGCCCTAAACAATCTTAAAACACCAAATTGGTCCCTCAAACAAAGTAACTAGCATTCTTATTCTAGAACGTTGCTACTACAAGAATTCAGTAATAATGTTTACGTTTTATTACGAATTTTGAGTGTTGGAATCATGAACTTCATTATTTTTAGTGTTTTACCTAAAAGTAACATGTTTAGCGATTCCTCCTTATTTTTTTCATGAGCTCATAGAGACAACAGACATATAATAAATGATATCATAACAAATTACGCAACAAAAAAAAGAAGCACTACGGAGTATATAGTAGAGGTTCTGGGACCATACTAGGCAGATTGAAAGAATAATGACTTATCTATATAGAATTCTGCTATTGCATTTGAATCTTTGACATCTGGAAATTGGCCAACATCTGACGATGTTTTAATAGTTCATCGATATTTTCGAGACAGTGTGGAGGTACTTGAAAATTTGAGACTGATTGCAAAAATACCTCATCTTTACAAAATATAGATCATACTAATGAAGAAGAAAATGAATCAAGATTAATAACATCTATTCTTTGGGTTGTTGAAGGAATTCAAAGTTGGTCGAGTTCGGTGACAGACGCATATTTGGTAGCTCCTACAGAATCTCGAAATAAAGTCGCTTAAAACGGTTGTTGAATAAAAGCGTACAGTGCCTGGTCGTAAAATCTATATCTGAGTCTCCTCTTCAAGTGGATGATATAATAAGCAACATGTGTTTATAAGGCAGGATAGACAGCCAGCTGTGGATGAAACAGATAAGTTTTGTTTAACTGGTAGTTATTAATGTAGTTTACTTCTTTATTTGAAATGAAAAAAATAAATATTAAAATTGAAAAGTATTAAGCATAGATAATTAAATATTTAAAAAAACAGAAGTGGAGAACGGAAACTAAAACGAAAACTGATTGCTTCAAAAACAAATCAATATACAGGGACACCAGATATTTTCTCGGGTCTCTTTCTCATAACCCGCTGAAAAAAGCTATTCAGAGAGCCCTTCTCTGCACTTCCACCGTAAATGAATATTTACCTGTGGAACGGTTAATATAAATAAAAGCTCATTACGACGAGCAAATAAGCAAATTTCTGGGATACATGAAACCATATACGCAAGCGGGCACGAGGCGGTGCACACTGCTAGATCCATAAACAGAAGAAACAGAAGACCTAGAAGAAGAGTAAATAAAGAGATGATGATAAATGGAAATCTAAAGGAAGCATACACTTCCCATCCGATGATGACAGATGGAAACTAAAAAGAAATATGGAAACTTAAAAGAAGCATATCACAAACACCTACACTTTCCATCCACTATTCCTACCCCATGCATCATGTGGTTCTCGCTGCTGATAATAAGCCTATCCCATGTCCAATTGAAATTTGGTGTGTATGCTAGAAGTCATATAGTAGAAGTTTCAGTTTTTTTATGACACATGCCGCCCTCATCACCACCCTCAACATTCCATTATTAAAGGAATTGGCAAAATAAAATTGTGACTTGGTGTGTGAGAATATATAGTTCTCACCTCCATAATCACCTTGGAACAGACAATTTCAAATATTATGTTATAAATCTATAGACAATTATTTGGAGTGCAAATATGGTATCGAGATATTTTTGTTCAAAGATACTTGGATGGGAAATCTGGATGTGGAGGTAGTGATTCCTTAGACATCTTTTTTTTAAGTATTGCTGCATGCCTTTTTTTAACTTACAATACACTTTGTATCATCACATCGAGCTAAAACTTGGTACAATTACTTAATTCTGATTGTTATCAGATATTTCCAGTTTTACAGAGACTGTACCGATTTTTACACGAGGAATGAACAAGTAACATAACTTGTTTGTGTAGAGGTGGGCTAGTTTCGATCACTGCGCATCCTAATCTCATTTGCCACTCTAGGATGGTCCACCTGTATTAATTACATGAAAATTCAAGATGGTAGCTGCTATACGGCATATCACCGTTGTAAAGAATGATAAGATTAGAGTGAAAATGAGTACACTGGAGTTTCTCTAGGTGGCGTAGATGATGAATTTGACGTTAAAATAAATTCCACACCAAAAATTATAAAATGAGAATAAATGAGTAAAAATAATTGTTTCTATTCAAGCATTTATTTAAAAAATCGGCAGCTATTGGAAACGGCTGGAACCTCTCACGGTGGGTCTAAATTGTGCGCCATAAGGGCATTAAACATAATTCGATCTCAACCATAACCTTTTCAGAACTTTTGGAACGCTAAAGAAACTCTGCACTTTTTTCTCACTTGCACCACATAATATCAATGTATTGAAACTTTCAGACTAAAGAAACCCTCATGCAAACTTCTGCACTTTTTTCTCACTTGCACCACATAATATCAAGATTAAAATGTATTAATTGCTGTTCTTCTTTTATGTTTCGGGACGCATATTTACATATCCTACTATGTAACAGCACCAGGGTGATGAAACGCGTTAGTGTCTGTACCCCATTGTAGGCTACAAAGGCTCACGGTTTAGGCACTTACATGCGCACTCATCAATTTATTATGCCCAGTTTTCAGTTGCAATAGAAACACAATGATTAAATAAATTAAACACATTTGTCGAAATTATTTTTAATTTATTTAAGTACAGTTACCATGTGGTATTATGTATTTATACTTACAAATACACAACAGAATATTAAATAATGTTGACATTATTAATTAATGTTCTTTCGCGTTAGGTTGATTAAGGTAGATGCTTTTGGAAAGACTGTGTGACCTTTTTATTCTTTTATTTTTTATTTCCTCCTTTGATGGTCTGCCAGACTGAATCCTATGTGATCCGCAAGTTAATCTTCTCTGGCTTTTTCTCCTACTTAGGGAAGTCGGCTGAATAGGTATTTTTCTTCTACTAGCAATTCTTTGCTTTGACAGCACTGAGCAAAAATTATAAAATGCTGAAGGGGTAACTACTTAATTGGTCCAACTTTTTATTAAATATTTTAAATGTGCTACTATCCGGTCAGTACATGTTTCCACTGAAAACTTTTAATCCAGTTTTTGCACTCACTTCCACAGTATACTTATCTTCACTTAAAACTGTACACAACACAATCTTACATGATGGATTAACACGGTGTAAAAGGCACTTTATATTTTTAGCATATTCTTTCTCCATTATAATGTAACAAATACACGCAATTCACTCTAACACTAACCTAACAAAAATAGGTTAAGTCATCATAACAGCCCGCGAAGTAAATTATGAAGAACCCGGCGCCGAGCTCTGATGATTTCCTAAATGATTGCCTAAATCAGTGAGCCTTTGTAGCCTACCATAGGGTACAAACACTAATGCCTTTCAGCAGGATTGCACTCCACGTATAATGATGGGAGTAGAATACTATACTTTGGTCACGACTATCAAATATTTAATATTTATTTAATTCATTTTCATTTGAATTCTCCAATTTAAGAAAGATTCATACGAGATCATATATAATTTTCTCGATTTTTCGGGAAACCAGTTTATTTAACCAGATGTACCTTCCCTTACATCTGGCGGTGTCAAATAAATCTCGTTTTCACTGTCAGTGTCCATTTGTTAAATTACATTACTCTTTTTGAGTAATACGTAAAATTATTGTAGATAACTGACGGTTAAATCGCACAAATTTTGACATTTCAAGTCAATAACAAAACTAAACTTTGACTAATTCGATAACACTGTGTTTTGTAAACAGGGCACGAGCATTGTATGGCTAACATAATCTCAAATATCACATTTTTGAAAGTTGATACTCATTTTCAATGTTTTTATTCGCATTCTCAGATTAGTACCTGTGTAATATTAATGAACTCTCTCGGATAGAATGCATATAATTTTTTAAATCATTGATTTTTACAAATATACTGATGTCTACAGGTTGGAAATCAAACCTATAATTAGCGGTCTATTTTTAACATACCAGCACCAGCGCTGCGATGGTAAATCCTGAACTCAGTAGCCGCTGAATAGAAAATCACGTGACGTGGCGAAAAGTGATCTTATGCTTCATGTTTGCTATATATTTAATTTTTTTTCACGGAAACCAAATTGAAAGGGTGCAAGTGTGATATATCGCTGTAATCGGAATTTTAACTTATTTTTAATGGTTCGATTACAAATTGTAGGTAATTATAAAATAAACAACTTGTGCCAAAATGACGCAAAACGTAATCCGATCTCAACCAAAACCTTTTCAGATCTTCTGAAGCAATAAAGAAACCCTCATGCAAAGTTTCATCCAAATCTGCTTAGTAGTTTCGCCACTATCGTGCACACACACATACATACATACACATACATACACAGACACATACACAGATATTTTTAAAAAACCACTTTCTTGGGTTCCTGGAACCTCAAAACGTAAAGAGAGTTGAAAATGGACTAGGAAAAGAATAATAAAAACAAATTAAGATGACAAGGCTTTACTAAAATGCACTAAAACGAAGAAAGTAAAAGATCACCTGCGTTAATTAGACCAGTCCAGTCGCCTTTGCTGACCTAATATGGATGGGGGATGTTATTAAAATTGTCCAAACAAATAGGACACAAATCATTTTACAGATTTCATTATATCGTCTTATTTATATTAACTTCTTGTAGTTAAGCTATTGTTATTCCGCCATTAATCACACGTATGTACGTATAGTTATCAACATAATAACCATTTCCTGCCATTGCCATCTACCGCAGCTGAGACTCAAACTTAGGAAGGATAACAGCGGCTAGAAATATTGTGTCATTCAGCAGAGGTCCAGCCTACTGCTACCGTCTCGGCAACATATAAGGAGCACCGATAAACATCCATACCCTGACATGGATTCGAACTTGGGACTCCGTGGTCGCAAGCCAAGCACCTTAGCACTGCACCACTGAGCCGACTGTTGATCATTTATGAGCTTGTCGCGACAGCTTCATTACAACATTTTTATCTCAAGGCAAGATTTTAAATATATTGATCAACAGTTGTATAAAATAATTTATGATTTGTCTGTTTAGATAATTTTTATCTTAGTTAACATCCTCCCATCCGTATTACTCTGGCAAAGACCACTAGCCTGGCCTAAATTAACTAAGATGATATTTTATTTTCTTTGTTTTTAGTGAGTGCACTTTGATAAAAGTTCGTTTTTAACAAGTTTTCTTCATTTATTTTCATTTATTGTGTATATATGTATATACGATTTTCGTTCTTGATATTATTGGACTCTATGATCTGTCACTCTGATTATGAATTAATTGCCAAAAATTATCACTTCGTCGACTTTAATTAGGGAAGTAGTGGTTTACTAATTAATTTTGTTTATTTATATTCTGTGGGTAATTTGTAATAATTTGTAATAAGTAAGTCCGGATCTTAAGTAACTAATCTTCAGTGTTCTGTCTTTTCAATTTTTATGGACATACAACGTCTGTTACTTTTCCAACCCACACCCAGTAAACAAATATATTAATCCCAAAAATAAACTTCCAAATATAGTGAGAACAATAAACAGACCACACTGTAATTCTAAAACCTTGTGACCATGGCAAAATCGTTGTTGCAGCACGTATTTGGCAAACCAGCACGTGGCCACCAAAGTAGCGGTTTTAGCCAGGGCCAAGGTAAACAATGGCACATCAATGTGCAGCCTCTGTTTAAGTCACGGTCTCACAGTCCGCCTTGACCAGAGGTGGTCCACTAACCAAAAAACTTTAATATGCTCAATTTCACACACTAATGTCTATGAATAGGGAGTGGCGAAAGCTTTTGTTAGTCCCTTTTGCCGCAATAAATAGCGTTTCCCCAAGAAAGCAATATTTAACAGATAATCGTTAATTGTTTGGCACTGAAAAGCTTTCACTTACCAACACTTTTATTACACTCGCTTGTTTAGAGCAAAAACGATATAATTAAACTCTACAAAGGCCATATTGCAGGTTTTTCTTAAATTTAACGAAAAATTGCATAGCTTATTTACGAATAATAAAAATGTCCTTTTCGGTTTTCTATTCAATTTAATACAATTTATTGATACGCAAAATTTTATAATTTAATGCTATGCTTACAAGACTGATTTCTCCCTGTCTGGGATACTTAAGCCGCAAAAGTTTGTTTGCAGTGCCAAAGGAAAGGGAACACTTTCAACAATATTTGAGGATATCGAAGAGCAATTGGAATATTCAAAAAATCGTGGTTTGTACAGAATGACTATTTAATTTATTTTACACATTGAATTTTATAACATATTTTACTCTAAGACGGCAATCCTGCGGGGTTGATAAAAATTTATAAAGATGATGACAAAGATTCCACTGGTTACAGGTAGTAATTACCTGTTTTTAGAAAGAATTATTTTTAATGGCTTAATTCATATAATTAGTCCCTTCAAATTAGTAAAAAATCGCTGTTTTATGGAAAAAATTCCCACAGCTATGAGACCTGTAAAAAGTGAAGCATTTGGGTTGTCTATATGTTATTACCCCCCTCCCCCCGCAGTTCTAAAAAAGGGAGGTTTTTAAAAAATATGTACACATATATATAAATTTTAGCGCTTCTTCGCCTTTTCCTCTGTTCTGAGGAAAAACTTTGCATTTTGGTGAAAAATGTTAGGAGAGCAAAGTTGTAGAGCATAAAATTTTCTACAAATGTTGTCTCTACATTTTAGTCCGAATTTCGCATAGTTTCACCGCTTAAGGGCGCGAAAGAAATATATAAGGAGACTTTTGCACTATTTTTAGATTTTCAGCCAGAATAATGCAGTTTGGTAAAAAATATTAGGAGAGCCAAGTTTCCAACGAATTTTGTCTCTACGTTTTTATTCAAATTCTGCATAGTCGAAAGTCTATTTATTTATTTTTCTTTCGCTCCCTCTATCGGCGAAACTATGCGAAATTCGAAAAAACTTAAAAAACGTGGACACAAAATTTGTATCAAATTTTATGCTCTACAACTTTGCTCTCCTGATATTTTTCACCAAAATGCACAAGTTTGGCTGAAAATCTAAAAAAAGGCGCAAAAGTCGATATATGTATATATCGAACTCTAATAACCCACAACGTGCAATGTGGAAAATAATAAACAATAACAAAAAAGGTAAAAATCCTGAAATCAATATTCCTCCCAATGAATTCAATAGTTACTTCACAAGCGTTGCGAGCGATATAGTAAGCAAGCTTCCTCCTTGCCAAGTTAATCATAGTAGCTTCTTAAAGAATCTAAATCCTAACATTACTATAAAAAAATTTCATTTCACAGAGGTAACTTATAACGAAGTTGCCGATATAATCAGTAGACTTAAATCAACCAATAGTAAAGATCCTTATAGTATAAACATGAAAATTCTAGGCACAATCAAATATATTCTCACCTTTATATTTCATGTGTAAAAATTACAATCTACAGCAAGATCAGCTAGATATATTTAACTGTAATATTAATTCAATTAAACAACTTAATTTATGATTTATAGCGTTCTCTTTTTGTACTTCTCCTATAATTATCTTATATCTATTTTATTATAATATTTTTACTTACATATATGCAATGTTTTATGTCCTGATAGTTTAATTAGTTTTTAGTTTAATATAATGTTTTCGTATTCTGTATTGTAATGTTCCCACCCTGTAATTGGTTACCTGTTGGGTGGTTGTATTCAAATAAATAAATAAATAAATAAATATTATTCTAGTTCCTTTAACAAATCTTATTAATATGTGCATAAGGAATAATAGTTTTCCTGATCTATTGAAAATATCCAAAGTTACACACAAAAAAGGATCTAAAAGTGATCCCGCTAACTATCGCCCAATTGTTATTATCCCCTTTATGGCAAAAATTTTTGAAGTAATATTAAAGGATCAAATCACTAATCATTTTGAACCAAATAACCTGTTTAACCCCCATCAATTCGGTTTTAGGGCCAAGCAATCTACAACGCTGGCTATTAATTCTTTAATTAAGATCATTAATCAAGGTTATGAGGATGGTTTGTTCGCATTATCGAAGTTTCTAGATCTAACAAAAGCCTTCGACTGCGTCTCACATGAAATATTAATTGACAAATTAAAGTTCTATGGCTTCAGTAGTAATAGCTCCGATTTACTTAAATCATACTTAAGTGACCGCTATCAGTTTGTATCTTGTCAACATGTAAATTCTAACCACCTTCCGATAAAATATGGAGTACCTCAAGGATCAGTGTTAGGCCCGATACTTTTCCTAATATATATAAATGATTTACCAAACATTGACCTAGATGCAAACTTTGTTCTTTTCGCTGACGATACAACTGTGACAAAATCCTTTAATGACATCAAGGACTTAATCACCGAATTAAACTTAAAACAAACCACTGTTCAAAATTGGTTCTCAGCGAATCAACTAGTACAAAATGATTCCAAAACAGAAAACTTGATCTTTACATTGAGGTATATAGATGGTGTTGACGTAAATATTAGTAAGGAGGTAAAATTTTTAGGTATATATCTTGACAAAAAGTTAACCTGGGAACCACATGCAAATTACATTTGTAAAAAGGTCTCAAAAAATATATGTTATATAAAATATTACCAAGTGACTTACAATATTTAGAGTCATATGAAAGTAGCCTTATCAGGCGTATCATATTACATATGGCAGCTGCTCCTTTTGCTAAGTCAACATCACCTGATTCACAGGCTCGTTCACAATATTCCTTTGTTCTAAGACTCTTCAAGTCAGCATTTTTAAAGTTATAAATATATGTAACGCAGCAATTGTACTTCAGTTATTAAACTCATTTCAACCATAATGTATAGTTATCATACTCACTTCAAACCATGAAGTTATAATTATAAGTTATTAACTCACCTTTATATTAAAATCATATTATGTCAGGATAGTACGTACTATCCTAATAATTAAATAAATCTTTTTAAAAAGTTAGTTGTGTCGCTTGTGATCTAACAAAATTTGGCGCAGTCGGTAGGATCTTCAAAACACCCTGTACCGGAGCCTAACTACCAGAAACTACCCGAGAGAATAAGGATAACATCTGCAAAAGGTGCCTAACTGGAGGGAAAGACTGGAAGAACAAGGAGAACTTTAGGGCAGGAGTGGTGAATTTCAATTCTTTAAGAAGAAAAAGAACCCGGACACAGCACACAACAACTCAACAATCAAAGAAACAATTTTTTCAAGCAACAAGCAACAAATCAACAAGCAACATTTCGACAATCAAAGCAACAATTAATTTTAAGAAGCAACCACAAGAAGCAATCACTCAACAAGAAACAAAACTTTAGCAAGTAAGCAATCATCCCTGGTCACGCAAGTTGGTGTTTTCGACGTCCAGACAGGCGGAGCTAGCTTCACGAAATCGCATTCAACTACAAGACTCCACGGAGATGAAAATATTGATGTAAGTACAAATAAGAATCATCTCGTTTATTTGGTGCTTTACATTTAACATTTTTTCAAACCCATTCATTCAATTTATTTCAATTTACGTAACGTAATATAAATAACAGCAGTTCTATAACCCAGATTAGCGAAAGTCTCATTAAACTTATCAAGAAATTTAATACATTCAAATATATCAGATTTCAAGTTCAAATTTTACAACACAGAAATATTTCAGAGTTAACATTTATTTTGCATTGAAATGCATTCCAAGCTAATCAGTAAATCATAAGTTTGTGAAACATTTGTCACACCAGTGCCGTATCATTCTGATTTTCACCTCATAAAATTTTTTTAATTAATTAAAATTTCCTTTTCTTTAAAAGTTAAATAATAACCTATTAAAAATGACTGACAATCAAGTCACTGGAAACGAAAATCAGAACGTTACAATGAACGAAACAGTAAACATTGAACCCTACAAGTTAAGTGAAATCTTTTCTATAATACCTGAGTTCGATGGGAACCCCATATTTTTGCATACATTTATCTCTGCGTGTGTTCATGCTCAAGGCATGGCAGTAGATGACCAGAGAATTTTAGTGACTCTACATATAAAAAATAAGCTTCGCGGAAAAGCGTCAGAGCTTATAAATTCGCGAAACCCTGCTACTTGGGCAGAAATAAAAAGCTTGCTCGAGGCGCACTTTGGCGATTCACGCGACCTAACAGCTCTTATACAGGATCTGCAAAGAGTTCATCAGTTACAAAATGAAACCGCACTTATTTTTATATCTCGTCTTCAAACTCATAACGCCAAAATGCACGCCGCTGTGCAAAAACAATCCTTGACATTAGAGGAGAAAAATGCACAATCACGCCTTATCGAAACGATGACATTGAACACGTTACTTACCGGACTTGAACCCAAATTAGGTCAAATAATTCGTGCAGGTAACCCCAGAAATATGCTAGATGCTATCAGTAGAGTTAAGCGAGAACTCCAACTCTCATATTTCGAATCGCAAAAATTTCCTAATAAATCAGTTAACAAAAATTCCTTGCAAACTCAGCAAAGACGTCCAAATTCACAGCAGTTTTGCAACTACTGTAAAAGAAATGGACATAATTTTAATGAATGTCGCGCAAGGCAATTTTCACAGCAAAATCCCAACTACAGGCAAAACAATTTTGGTGGAACTCCAACACAATTTCCTAGGCCTAATTTCCAACAATTTTCTAGGCCAAATTTCCAAAGTCCATCAAATTATTATAGCCCAGGCAACTTTGCCTCTCAACAAAATTTCTCACAAAATAATTCTCCACAACAAAACAGGCCTTCTGTAATAAGACCTAACCCAAATTATCAACAAAGACCTCCCAATCAACAACCTTCAAATTTTAACCGTCAAAACCCTCAAAAAACTCATCACGTTAATTTTGATAATTACTATGATGCACAAAATTTTGACAATTATAATCCTTATTGTGATCAAAGCTACCAACAATTTGATAGTTTTGAAAATTTCCAAAATAATTCTAATTTTAATAATGAGGTACATTCCCAAGAATATTTTACTGGTAATGGGGATTATCAAAATCCACATGCTTATAATCAACCAGACCAATACGAGAATCATATTGATTACCCACCAAATCAATACGAAAATTGTTTCGATTATTCACCAAACCCTAATACGGATTATTGTTTTAATCAACCGGATTTTTACCAAGGTCCGGAGTATCCTACAGATACTCCAACATAGCAACCGGATTCCCAAATCGACCAAATGTCGAGTCAAATTCAAATCATGAATTTAAAGGACAACTCCAGTCCGCCCCTGAACCATCTAGAACAAATTTTAATGTAATCTCGTATCCATCTCTAACTGTAAATTCAAGGAACCTCTATTATATTAAAGACGTTACAAATAGATTCAAAATGTTACTCGATACCGGTGCAGGCATATCAATATTTAAACCGAAACTTGCTGAAAATTACAAGCGCAGGTCTCCTGAGAACGTTGTTATACAAGGTATAACAGAACAAAAAATTGCGATAACCGAATCTGTTCTTATACCTTTTACAGCTAATGATCCGCATAAAGTATACATTTGCGATTTAGACATTGAATTCGACGGATTATTAGGAGCCGACTTTTTCAAACATTATAGATGCGTTATTGACATGAATAACAACAAGTTAATTACTAACTTTAAAACCGTTCCTCTTTTTGAAGTAAATCGAGATCTACCGGAACCACCAATAAAAAATATTAGTAATTCTCAAACTCCAATTTCAAAAACCCCTCATGAAAACAAAAATCAAAATTTAATTTCCATAGAACCACGTATGGAAAAAATATTTAAATTAAAATGTCATTTGCGAAATACTGAGGCTATACTGTTAGCCCAGGAAAAAGAGAAAGTTCGCTTACCCAATGCTCTCGTTAAAGTAGACGAAAACGGAGAATTTTATACGACCATAATTAATGCAAATGCCATCCCGAAATCAATCGAATTTTCAAATTTAGATCTAGAACCAATTCAAAAATTTAAATCGATTTTTAATTTCAACACTGACAACTCTGGCCAACAAATACCGACAGACAGATCATTTGAAATTCAAAATCAGTTACGTTTAGATCATCTAAATGAAGAAGAGGCCGAATTAGTAACGCAGCTTTGTTTAGATTTTCAAGACATATTCTATTTAGAAGGTGACAACTTGACATTTACAAACGAAATTAAACACCCGATTGATACGAATGATTCCCGACCTATATTTACAAAATCTTATCGTTACCCCCAAGTCCATAAAGAAGAAGTCAAAACTCAAATTTCTAAAATGTTAGATCAAGGTATTATTCAACCCTCGATTTCACCCTGGTCATCCCCTGTTTGGGTAGTGCCCAAAAAACTGGATGCCTCTGGCAAACAGAAGTGGCGAGTCGTAGTTGACTATCGCAAGCTCAACGAAGTCACAATTGACGATAAATATCCTCTTCCCAACATCTCTGACCTTCTCGATCAACTAGGCAAATGCCAATATTTCACAACGCTAGACCTTGCATCTGGATTTCACCAGATCCAAATAGACCCGAAAGATATTCAAAAAACTGCTTTCACAGTTGAAAACGGTCATTTTGAATTTGTAAGAATGCCATTCGGACTCAAAAATGCCCCATCAACATTCCAAAGAGTGATGGACAACATTTTATTGGGTATCCAAAATGAACGATGTCTTGTCTATATGGACGACATTATTGTCTACTCCCCTACTATCCATGACCATATTTCACGCCTAACAGAAGTTTTCAAACGCTTACAAAAAGCAAACCTCAAAATTCAACCCGACAAATGCGAGTTCCTTCGCAAAGAAGTCGCTTATTTAGGCCATCTCATCACTAAAGACGGTGTAAAACCGAATCCCACCAAAGTCGATGCAATTTTAAATTTTCCCCAACCGAAAAATCCTAAAGAAATTAAGTCATTTTTAGGCTTAGCAGGATATTATAGGCGATTCATCCCCAATTTCTCCAAGATAACCAAACCTCTGACGAAGCTACTACAAAAGGACGTACCTTTTAACTTCGACAATGATTGTTCAAATTCTTTTCAAAATTTAAAACAAACTTTAACGACAACACCGATTCTCATTTACCCTAATTTTAACGATGCATTCATTTTAACCACCGATGCAAGTGCATTCGCCATTGGTTCTGTCCTTTCACAAGGCAACATAGGCAAAGACTTACCCATCGCATACGCATCTCGAACATTATGCGCTGCGGAAACCAAATATTCCACGATCGAACGCGAGCTTTTAGCCATAGTATGGTCAGTAAAGCATTTTAGGCCATACCTATTCGGCAGAAAATTCAAGTTGGTAACAGACCATCGACCACTTACCTGGTTATTTTCAATAAAAGACCCAGGAAGTAGACTCGCACGTTGGCGATTAAAACTAGAGGAATACGACTATGAGATCGTATACAAACCTGGCAAGATCAATAAAAACGCGGACGCGCTATCCCGAATTAAGATCAACCATTTTTCGGAATGTTCGAAACTTTACTCAAAAATTCTAGCCGCGAACGAAACTGACGAATCAGAATATGACGAACAAGACGATGGCGAAAACCCAAACGAAAATGCCCAAATAACTAACGAGCAAATCACTCAAGAATTCGATATTTTTGTCAATTTGTACAAAACAAAATCTCTAATAGACTATTCGAAAATTAAAACTTCCAACAAACAGCTTTTAGATAGAGAACACAAAAATATCATAACCTTTTTTCAGCAAGATAACTTGCAAGACTTACATCACAAAATAATCGAAGACATTTTCGAAGAACATCCGGAATTTTACAAAAACACTATTAATATCGTTTCGAGTAAATCAGTCAGGCATAGGAAATACTACATAGTCCCTCTGCCATTCGACGTTAAGTCTACAATAGAACATTTGTTCATGGTATTATATAAGAGACAAAACCTTTTAGATCTTTCCAAAACGTATTACGTTGAAAACAACTTAGATCTCCCTATTCTCGAAATGCTATCGTTTATTTTCGCAGAAAAGGACCTAAAAATTGTAATATGCCAAAATATCGTTCAGACCCCCGACGAAGATCAAATTCCGATCATTTTAGACCAGCATCACTGCGGTAAAAATAATCTTCACCGCGGAATAAACGAAACGATGCGGAGAATTAAAAATAAATATAATTGGCAAGGATTATCTAAAGATGTCGAAAACTTTATCAAATCTTGCGAAATTTGTCAAAAGAATAAAGTATATCGTAAGAACATGTCTAGTCCTTTAGTAATTACAGAAACACCAAGAACGCCATTTGAACGAATCAACATCGACATATTCCAAACCCCAACTCGAAATTATGCTCTTACTATTCGCGACGAGTTAACCAAATTTACCCAAGCTTATGCTATACAAGATAAATCTGCAAAATCAGTAGTAAACACCTTACTACTATATTTCCAGCACTATGGCACCCCTTTGAGAGTCCATTGTGACTATGGTGGCGAATTTGATAACAGACTATTAAAAGATCTCTGTACCTTATATGATATAAAACTAACGTATTCAAGCGTAGGACACCCTCAATCTAACGGATCGATAGAACGATTTCATGCTACCTTAGCTGAAATGATTAGGGTCCATAAAGCCGAAAACCCCGACGAACACCCACTGACTATTTTACCGTACGCAGTAATATGCTACAATAATTCTGTCAACAAAACTCATGGTTTTAGTCCATACGAATTAGTATTCGGACACACATCTTGTAGACCACCCGAAATGTTGTACAATCAAAAAGAACTGATAACTAAGTATGTTAGAGACCTCAATAATAGAATCTCGCATTACTATAAAATAGCACGTAGTCGTACGTTAGACCAAAAAGCGAAAGCCAAAATTCGTTTTGACAAACACGTCCCCGGAAAACGACCAGATTACCAAATTGGAGA
The DNA here is from genome assembly GCA_963583905.1 of Stenurella melanura. Lineage (NCBI taxonomy): Eukaryota > Metazoa > Arthropoda > Insecta > Coleoptera > Cerambycidae > Stenurella > Stenurella melanura. Next base: position 32,914,552 of record OY757312.1, on the reverse strand, counting down.
CAAAGTCTATGTAAAAGAATCCCAGATCAAAGACAAATTACAAAACAAATTTAACGGCCCATTCGAAATTAAAGAAATCTTTAAAAATTCAGCACTTTTATCTAATCCCGAAACAGACCAAACTACGAAAGTTAACTTTGACAGGATGAAACCTTATTTTGAAAATTAAACTTTATTTTCAGGTTTCTCTTGCTGTTCGGATCAGCAGTATCCCAATATTCAATAACGCCAATAAACAACACTATCGGAGTGTATTACCACCGAGACACTGACATCGTCATTTCCCACAAGAAATGGACGTTACTAGTACATAAGAACATTTCCACACTCAAGACAGCCATTGACAGGAATGACAAAATTCTAGATAAAATCTTCGTTACTCTTGACCCGGCATATTTAGACATGGTAACCTTCACAAGTGAAGTTAAAACGCACCTTAGTCTATTAACGCAAATTTCTAAGTCCATAAAGAGTAAATTCGACGAAATACTGTTCGACACGAAACGCTACAAACGCGGACTCTTGAACGGTATAGGTTCAATATTTAAATCAATCACCGGCAATCTAGATGCTGAAGACGGCGAATATTATCTAAACTGTATTAATAAACTTAATAATGACGAACACCAATTGGAGAACTTACTTAAAAACCAAATTTCAGTCACAAGATCAGTCATAAAGAATTTCAATGTAACTGTTCGACAATTACAAATTGACGAAAAGACATTTAATAATGATATAAAAGAAATCGAAAAACAGATCTTAAAAATCGAAGGCGAAACGCGAATAGCTTATACAAAATTAAAATTCTTAAGTATTTGCGAGCAACTCATGGCAAGCTATTTATTTATCGAGGACAATTTAAACGATATTTTAAATTCTATCACTTTTGCGAGACTCAAAATAATTCATACATCTATCATCAATCCCCAAGATTTAGTAAACTCTTTGCAAGAGATTTCACAAAACTTGCAAAAGAATAATTTACCACTACCGATTAAATTATCAAAGGTTTCACAATACTTAGATATTATTGAATTAAAAGCTTTTCAGGTAAATTCAGAATTAATATTTGTATTAGACATACCACTAATAGACCCTCAAACATATTCTGTTTTCAAACTATTTCCCATTCCTATTCTGGATAATAGAACTGGTCTATTTCACATTTTATCAACGTCTCAAAAATATATCGCGAGAGATGATGATTCTTTGATGTTCATACCCATCGCAGACCTCGAAAAATGCAAACCAATCTATCCTAATACCAAGCTATGCTCAAATTTATTTGCATATCCAATTGACAACAATGCCATATGCGAAGCCCGTCTCTTCAAGAACCTCGACACACTACCCGAAAACTGCCAGACGTCACTTATCATCAGTCAAGGTTACAACGTGCAAGAACTAGGTGGAAACAAGTGGTTAGTGATAAACGCGGAACCTTTACATGTGACCATTAACTGTCCCAAAATAATTTCGACTGACACAATCTCCAAAAATTCAATTATTAGACTCCAATCAAATTGCTATGCTTTTGTAGGTATTACCAAAATCCAAGCTAGCACAAGTGACTTTACCAGTGTAGAAGACAATAATCACCCAATTCGAGTCCCTTTTGAGTGTTGTGGCCAAATTCCCGAAAACATTCGAGTGCCTAATCTAAAACCTTTAAAGTTGAACAATTTAAACACCGAGGACCTCGAAATCGCTAAACATAAGCTGGACCAGTATTCAAAAGACTTAGACGATCTAATAAATGAACCCTTCGTTACCAAACACATCTCTTGGTTCACTTATTTAATAATTGTTTTAATCCTTGGACTATTATTTGTGTACCTATTCTATAAATATAGAATACACCGAAGAAATTCAACCACCGATGTCTCCACATCGCCCCCAGCTCCTCCGAGACCTAGTAAACTCTCCAGGACATTTACTAGCTTACTCCCTCAACGAAGACGACCTCCACTAAGAAGAGAAGACGAAGAATCCGAAGACATAAAACTTAATTAAACAGTTTTGTGCCTTTCATAAACTTTTGTACTGAGACTCTTCAGTGAAATTTATTCAATTTTATTTCAATATATTTTTATGCTTTTATTACATGCACTGTATTGCATTTTTACGCTTACTATTTTATATTCTATATTTTTACATTTTATACTTTTACAATTTTACATTTTTGCACCTTTTACATTTTTGTCACATTTTATTGTACTTTGTATTTCATATTTTTCAATTAATTTCAATTTCAAAAGTTGCTGTATAATCACCAACTTTTTCTATAAGGGGGAAGTTGTTATATAAAATATTACCAAGTGACTTACAATATTTAGAGTCATATGAAAGTAGCCTTATCAGGCGTATCATATTACATATGGCGGCTGCTCCTTTTGCTAAGTCAACATCACCTGATTCACAGGCTCGTTCACAATATTCCTTTGTTCTAAGACTCTTCAAGTCAGCATTTTTAAAGTTATAAATATATGTAACGCAGCAATTGTACTTCAGTTATTAAACTCATTTCAACCATAATGTATAGTTATCATACTCACTTCAAACCATGAAGTTATAATTATAAGTTATTAACTCACCTTTATATTAAAATCATATTATGTCAGGATAGTACGTACTATCCTAATAATTAAATAAATCTTTTTAAAAAGTTAGTTGTGTCGCTTGTGATCTAACATATATACTTACTACGAAATCTTACATACAATGTATCGCAGAAAATATTAATAAATGCCTATCATGGTTTAATTCACTCAGTCATTTCTTATGCAATTTTAATTTGGGGACATTCATCTGCTAGTGGTAAAATTTTTGCTACTCAAAGAAAAGCAATCAGAATAATCGCTGGCCTTAATTTTAGAGATGACTGTAGAATGGAATTCATTAGGTTAAGTATTCTCACATTGCCATGTGTCTATATCATGCAATGCTTATTGTATATAAAAGAAAACGAGGCGAACTTTACAACGCACAGTCAAATTCACAGATATTCTACACGAAATTGTCATAAAATAAATACAAATTTTTTAAGGCTAAAGCAGACACAGGTAGGGACCAATTATTATGGCATAACTTTCTATAATGTGTTGCCTGCCCATGTAAAGCAACTCGACTTAAACACGTTTAAAATGTCGATAAAAAATTTTTTACTCAGAAGTGCGTTCTATTCATTTAAGGAATTCTTAGACGCAGATTTCAGTGAAATTTAATGCTTGGTAATTTTGGAGTTCTCATTATTAGTATTACCTCGATATTCATCAGTCTTGAATTGCATTTTATTGTACTTTTAATATGATGCCGTATGTATATATGTATGTATAGATTTCACTGTTGTATTGCTGTTTGATAATTCACTCACTCTTTAACTTTATCTTTATCATCATTAGTGTTAAGTAATTTTATATTGCAATTTTTCTTTTTTATCATTTAAATTGTTGTTTGTGCTTATATGTTTTATTGTTTGTAATTTATTCTACTCATTTATATATATACATATATCTTTAAACAATACTTATATTTACATTTTACATGTACCATACATTTTTATGTACTACTTGACTTGTGTAAATACTCTGAGTATAAAACACCAATAAACAACTTACTTACTTACTTACTTACTATCTCTTTCGCGCTCCCTACCGGCGAAACTATGTGGAATTCTGACAAAAACGTGAAGGAAATTTTATGTTGTACTACTTTGCTCCCCTGTTATTTTTCATCAAAATGCATACGCATAGTCTTTCCTCAAAATAGAGAAACATGCGACAAAGCGATATAATTCATATACATGTATATATTTCTCAAATACCACCCTTTTTTAGAACTGAGGGGGGGTAAACATCATATTTAGACAACCCACATGCTTCACATTTGACAGGTCTAATAGCTGTGGAAAAAATTTCTTTAGTTTTTCTAATTTGAAAGGACTAAATAAGAGCGAAAAGTTGTACAGTCCATTGATAGACATATTTCATTATTTTATGCATTTATTTCTTTTCATTGTTATTAAGATAGAAATAGTGAATTTTAAGGGCAAACACGTAAATATCACTGCAGTAAAATGCTATAAGATATATATTTCTCATGATAGCAGATCTAATTAGAGGTAGAGTATATTAATCACTAATGGTAATAAATGTTATTAATAATCTCAACGTTTTCAATTTATTTTATGTATTTTTAGATATTTCAGCAATATACTTTCATTATTATTTATTCCTTTTAATATTTTAAAATCATATTATTCAACTTGAACCGTGGTAAAATATAAATCGTTGAGTACTTTTGATGCACAATGGCAATCTGATAGAGACATTCTCTTTTGTTCATGTTGAGCAGTCATAGGATGGCTTTGACAGCTTTAAAATGTTATTTAATGTATTATAGTAAAGCGTGGTATTATTATAAAGGTCTCTTACTATTATTAATCTTATCGTATGATAGGTACTAACTACACTTTAGTGAAATAATCCCAATTAATCATAAACAATATTATTGATGTGGTGCTATGCTTTATTTTATGCAGTATACAGGAATTTTCAAGAAAACCTACCTATATATCAATATGTAATCCTGCTAAAAAACGAAGAACTCACAAGAAGCAATACAATAAAGAAATATCAAGTATATGCGTCTGATAGATTCAGAAACAAAAGACTCGGAAGATGATAAACAAAGAAATGATGATAGATGGAAAATTAGAAGAAGCATCTCACAAACACTTATACTTTCTATCCTATATTCCTATACCATGCATTATGTTGCTCTCGCTGCCAGGCCCGACGAGAGGGGGGGGTCGTGGGTGCTTTCTCCCGGGCCCGGAGTTTTTGAGGTGGCCCAGATTCCACCCGAAATTCTTTTCTTTTTTCTTTTTTCTTTTTTCTTTTTTCTTTTTCTTTTTTCTTTTTTCTTTTTTCTTTTTTTCTTATTTATTTTAATGTCCTGGCGAAGTTTAGCTAAAGCTATTACACCACTTAACCAGGACGGCGAAATGAGATACGGTCACCCATCCAAGTAACGGACTCTCCCGGCGTTGCTTAATTTCGCCAATCGAGTTCTCGCCACTTAAACTGGCACCGTACCTCGCCTCTGAAATCCAGGAAAAGTTGGAGATGTATATGCAAATTTTGATTGCGAGGGGGGGCTCGTATTTTACTACCCCCGGGCCCCGATTTTCTCTCGACGGCCTTGCTCGCTGCTAGCAACAAGCATGTCCCAATATCCAGATTGGATATCCGGAAGTCGCAGCAATGCTTACAATACCTTAGCTAATCAATCAAAATATCCTCCTTCTGAGTCGTTACTTACTCCGCCGTAACCTTTCCGCCTTGAATGCTGGTCAACCAGTATACACAAAGTATTTTGATGTAATTTCTTTTCCCCGTGCGACATATTTACAGTTTGTTTGATTGTTATATGAATTTCGGTGATTTTTTATGTCATTTATTTTTTTTATCAGCAATGGTCGATGACAAAGTTACATTTTTATTTGCCGTCCCAGGCTATGCTTAATTCGGATAATAGGGTTACTCATTAGTGATATCTCTGTGATGGAGAATATCTATATAAAATGAAAATTTATGAATGCTACTCGAACGAGAGGTGTCAGATACAGAGGACCATAGAACATGAGGATTATGGACTCAATAACACTTACCAGTAGGCCAATAACAGAGCTGTAACATCTAGTCAACAAAGCAAGAATCACGGAACAGGGTGATTTACCACAACATGCGGAAAATAAAATGGTGTACTAGTTTTCTATGTGGGAAACCCCTGCAAAATTTTAGAGCGATCCAAAATAATTTAGTAAATTTTTTGCATTAAACTTGTAATGATACTCTACTGAACCGTGGAATTTAGCTACCCTTATGCTTCAATTGTTTACTCGTATTTACGCGTGCGCCGCTTCGTGTCTTGTTCAAGCGATCAGAAGTTGTTTACGACGTTTACGTATGGTCAGTTTCCTTCCAGCTTCCGCTTGGATTTTTACGTTTTGAAAATTGTATTCGAAGATCGATACCGGTCAATATGCCAGCGTTTACATCGCATGAATACTGCGATATGATTTTAACTTATAGTGCAGTGAATGAAAATTTTGCAGCCGCTGTACGAGAATATGAGAGAAAATTTTCCGACAGGCGTGTACCAAATGAAAGAACAAGGAGCTCAGATATCACCCCTATGGATTTTTTTACGCTAATAGACTCCCTAAAACAGTTACAACAAGCCGTTGACAATGCCTCGAATGTAGTTCGTTTACCATCCTCTCTCCCCATTCTTGAGGGTGCTAAATATGATGGTGATATTTTTAGGCCTCCCGCCTCTCGGGAACTACCCCTAAATGTGAAAGATAATTCCTTTTTCGCGGTTTTTCCATTCTAGGCATGCGAGAGCTTGTCGAATCGGGTTTCTCAGATAGGTCGTATGGACTTTGACCATCCAACATATTATCAATCCCCGGGGTTAAAGACTACCCCCTCCCCCAGTACTAAAATCTTCCCAAAAATTCAATCTTTGTGAAAACTGTTTATCCCCGTTTTCGAGGGAGCTCAACTGGATGGCAACATAATTTTCTTCCCTAACCTTCACCATCCTCAGATCCCCAAAACTAACCCCTCGTAATATTTCTTGCTACTGGGCACGTGGGGACTCGTTGGATTAGGATTTTACGTAAAATAAATATATTATTATAGCCAGAAATGTAAATAAATAGTGGCTCAATAGGTTTACTACGACTGCAGTTCGGCAGGAGAAACTGGGAATTAAGGAAAGCCATCATACTATAGGTAGGCACCGTTCTGGTTTCACTCTGATAAATTGAGAAGTAAAGATGGGATTACCCTGAATTTCTTTTTGAAATAACTATCTTATAAGTTACTTTTTGTAAGGCTGTTTTATAAATTGAGCGATTCATAACTTTATCACGTGGATTGGAAATATTAAAAAAACGCCGCAAATCGCAAAATATATCTAAAGCAATTCTCTATATTTCATTCTTATAACCAACAAAAAGAGACTATCTCGCATCTTTTTCGTATGTTACATATATGTAGAATGAAATATTACGTTTTGTTTAATATTTATAAATGTCAAATATCACAGCCCCACAACAAAAAGTTCTGTACCAGAGACACGAGTTTATAGATTTTGTTTTTTTTTATGCTGAATACGAATCCGCAGCCCAAGAAAAGATTTACTAATTTTTTTTTAAACGCAAAAACATCCCCTAAAATAGAGTGAAATAGGGAGGATACGGTAAAGCTTTATAATGAAATGCAATAGTTTGTAAATTTTGAGCATTAGAAAGAAATATATGCAAATTAAATCTACACCCACCCCTATGAGAGTATACTCGTGTTTCTGGTGCAAGACTTTTTGTGGGGCTGTGTAAGTAATTTACCTGGTTAAGTTAAATTTAGTGTAAACGCCGCTTTGTATTTTGTTTCTTTATCCTGATATGTTACCAATGGAGTCGTATATACATCCTTTAAAATTGAGAATTTCTTACTTAACCATGCTCTTTAGTTGTTACACTACTACTAAATTACTTACGGAAACTTAAGTGCCCTGTGGGGTTATTTCTAAATTACATCATCAATTTGTTCATTCAGAAGTTACAATTAAATACATCTGAGACCCTAAAGGCTATACTACAAAATTAATTGGAGATACATAAGGTCGTGAATCATTTGTCACGATTTTCTTATGAATTTCATTAATTTTAGTTATTAAAACATCTTTTCTCGCAAGTAGCCATAACATAACTTGCCTCGCCCACTTGGGAGTTGGGTTTTAGATATTATGGGTTTGAGTACAATAATGGTCATGATGGGTGGTCATCGTAGCTTAAACGTAGGTAAAGAAGTAATTTAATATCTGCAAGAGTGCGCAGTTATTATTTTTGCGTTTCTGTCAGGATAACAACCATGCAGGAACTTGAGATATGATGAGTATCATTTACTAAGTTATAATGTTTTAAATTCCTGAATTGACAATTTACACACTAAATACAGTCCTTATGACCGTCTTGTGGTGTAAAATGCTACTTCCTCCCTTTAATGTGACAAGAAACAAGCATAACAGTTTATTTGCTTCCAGTACTAACGACATCCTATACAACATCTATAATTAAATTAATAACGTTCATGACTTCTTTTCAGAAACTTTTATATAAGGGATGTATTTTCAAGACGCGTAGACAGGTAGAAGGAAACAACTGTATTGTAGCCTTATTATATGTCTTGTGCCACAAATCCGCACTGTCGCGTACCGATCTAGGTTATAAAGTTATTCTATTTGAATCCTATCGTTTTTACTCGTTTTACTTTTCTTCATCTATGTGAGAAAGTATAAAGAATGATAAGGATAAATTGGCAATCTTGGATTTGATTCATATTTGGGAGGTAAATTGCTACCATTACAAGAATAATTTACCACAGATGTCAGCTTGATTTTTTTTTACAAAAGTTGAAAGAATTTTGAAAATTGAAAAAATGTATTTTCCCAAATATGAATGAGCCGAATTCGGGAGTTAAAATATATGTGGCCCAAGGCATTATGTCGATTATAAAAAAAATTGATAGTCGATAAATTAAACGAATAGGGGGTATAAAAAATTATTTTAATTCTGCAACAATTGAACTACACTGACAGACATAAAAAGTGGCGCACTCTAAATTTTACTCAACTTTAATCTGTCATAATTTCTAAACCACTTGATTGAACCTCGCAATCATTAGAATTATCCAAGTGCAAAATAAGTACCGATAAGAATGTAAAACGTGTTTGGAAAAGATTTCTTTTCATTTAACATAATTTACACAAATTAGGTTTTTTATACGTGCACTAAATGAAGTGATAAAATATGTAATTAGGTGGCACAAAACATGATTCCATAATTACTTATTTACTTGTATTGTTATCCGGTAACACAAACACCTAGTAATAAAATTCAAATCAGTATGGTAGTGTTTGTCAAGTTTCGAACTGTTTAACACATTCAATTTGTATACTTTTTAGCGCATTAGCTGCTTATTGCTTAGTGTGAAATTCATGAGACCAATATTTACAGATATACAAAATCTGATAATTATTTTTGAATGACTAAAATATGAAAATAATCTATTGTTGGAGGGGCCCCTACTAATAAAAATCCTGAGAGGGGTATACAATAATTATATCTAAACAGTCGTCTAGTATACATTGAAAGTATTGACGTAAAACTTCTCTTTCTATTTAACACCATTTATTCATTAATTGTTTATCTACTATCATGACATAATCACTCCACCCATAATAGCAGTCAACCCTCAAATCCAAAGCCGAGGCGGGCCGGCAGGAAGTTACACATTTGAAAATTGCAGACAATATCCATTACACACCGACATTGACAATGTCACAGTTGGCGTTCGAACCCAGTACACGATAGACAGTGTAATCAAGCGTGCACGCTACACTTTTACTGACTAAAATAACCTTTAACAATGTTTATTACTTGATATTTACACTCTACTCTTCACTTTGTATTACTTCGTATTTTCTAACTTTTTGTTTAAAGGCTTCCTTTCCGTGTGTTAACAGTAGCTTATATACTGTAAAAACACCTCTAGAACCATCTAAAGAAGTCCAGAACTTTCGCTTTCGGCAATGCAGAACAGTGTAGAAATCTCAATCCTCTTCTATAAGTTTCTAGAAAACGTACTACCACTGTTTCAGAGATGGCGCACACTACAGGCTTTGACGGTACTACAGTTACAGTTGCCTACCCTCATTGCTACTTAATTGCGGCTGTTTTTAATGAGCTTAACAGCCTCCAGACCCCAGGGGGCGTAACACGTAACAATGTGTTCACGTTATAACAAGTTATTTGGTATATTAGCTAGTATTCATATTACTTTACCAGCCAAAGGCATTACAATCGCGCACCCTTTGGTATCCGCTCACTGGCATCGCGCATTCCAACAGATACTATTTAACTTTTAATCATGTGCGTTTCGTTCGAGACGATTAAGCATATTGTCAGTAGAACTAAAAGAAAACTTAAAGAATCCGCGATTATTTTATTAAACGAGGATAGATGCGTTTCTAATTATTCAATAGATTTTTGTACTAGTTGGTTGCCCATCCTTAGAGACGAAGTAAGTAAAAATAAGATAAATATAATTTAATGTCTCACGTGACTATGGAAATATATAAACAAAGAACTGTCATGGTTGACGGCCAAAAAAGTTTTGAGAACGGAAGTAGATTCTCTTCCGAAACGTTAACTACCTATAGCTTTGATTTTCAGTTTTTAGTTTATAACATTGTTCTAGTTTATATATTTTTAGGTGTAAGACTTTTTGAAACAGTCAAGTACTCAAGAACCAACCTCTGTCTGATCCGTTTGGCGCAGAGGTTTTTTCATTAAAATTTTTGAATATTTTTCAGTGGCAAAATACCCAATAAAAAGTAAGAAAATATGCTATTGCTTTTAATAGTTAATCCAATAGGCGGTTAAGAAAGTTGTTTCCAAAATAATGCAGGCTGATCAAGTGGGCTCCTAACATTTATTGATTTAATGGAAGAACACGTATCAATTTAATGTCTTTGATAGACTGAACCACAAATTTGAATTCTATGACTTTTCTGATAACCTTATTTAAGGTAAAAGTTTTAAATCCTCTCTAACTGATGTTTTTCTTAACAATATTTGGCCTTGGATGAATTCCATCTGCCAAAAAGCAATATGTTTACGATGGTGTTAGATCTATCGTAGTTTTAGCAACGTCAAGAGTTCCACAAGGTTCAAACTTAGGTCCATAACTAGGCTTATTGAAATCTTAATTTTGCCTTAAATTTCTATTATACGATAATCTCCTACCTTCTGCAGTAAATTTGCAAATTCACCTGCCTTAGTATCACCTTTTTAATTGGAGTCTTATATTTTTTGAAACCACGGTTTTTGCACTTCGGCCATAGGTAAAACAATTACACTATTTCTTTCAGATTCATTACTACGGACGTCTTTGAAAGTTAGGTAAAAAGAAATCGGGGCACGAATTGTCATCTATGCAACATAGTCCACACATTCAAAACAATAAGAAATAATCGAGCGATGCTGCTTTGCTTTTAAATATTGGATGGAGAATTTTCCGATAAATTCAAATTGATAAAGAATTGCAACAATATTACCGCAATTTAGTTAGAAGAACCATTCGGGATGTATATCCTGATTGATTGATTGATTAATTGATTGATTGATTGATTGATTAGCCAGCGTAAGGTAGGCATTGCTGCCATATCCAATCTGAATATTTTAATATACCGCCGCACCGGCTGCATACGCCGGATTAGACATGAGACATTGCCAGCAGCTAGATCCACATGACGCATGTGGTAGGAATATAGGATGGGCAGTTTAGGTGTTTGTGAGATGCTTCTTTTAAGTTTCCAGAGTTTTAGTTGCATTGATATGTGCCTAGAATATTATGTTTTCTCCTTCCAGTTGGTGGCTTAATGCTCCGTATAGACAGTTCCCGTCAGCGTCAATTTTGTGCACCAGTAATTGATGTGTTCTCATTTCAACGTCCTGTATTAGTGTGTCAATTTCATTTGTTTTTCAAGGCTGTTAGAGATTATTTTAAATTATTGTTATCTGTATCTAGCGAGTTGAAAATGAAAAAGAGATCGGAGAGAATGTTTTGTATACCCTGTATATTGATTTGTTGATGTTTTTGTAGTAATTAATTTCGGTTGCTGTCTTCTAATTCCAGATATTGTTCTATTTTATTGCCTGTCTTCTGTTTAACACAGGTTTATTTTTGATATTATTAAGAAACTTTTTTTTTACTAGGTTTTGAATGAATAAATTAAGTTAACAGAAAATTTAAAAAATTAAGGAAATTAATTAAGTTTGTAAAGTTAATAAAATAATTGGTATAGCTTAGCTTTTTGTAGTGCCTGATCTTCTGATTGCTGGTTTATTTTCCTTTCTTGGGCTGGTTTCTTACGCTTACATTTGTCCACTGCACCCAAAAATTTATTATTTATTTACACTTTCCAAGCACAGTTCGATAAACACTTGGAAGGGCCTTGGGTATAGGTCGATCCGTTTCCGTCGACGCGGCGGCCAAACTAAGGCACACTGCACTTATTTTTGGCACTATTAAAGAGCACTTTACCAACAATTTCAATTAACAGTTCGGTATGCACTTTGTTCTTCTATTATGGCACCTCAATTAACGCAGAATTTTTTGACCTACTGATGACTCAAATGTTATCGAGAATAACGAAATTTAAACCAATTCATTTTGCGTTTACCTCAGGAGCGTCCTACGACATGTCTAGGTCGACCCTCGATCTTAGTAAACTCGAGACTTCCTACTTTTTGGGATGTACGTCTTGTAGATTTTTCACTAAAAATATATCGTTGACAAAGCGTCAAGTATCTACCCACTATCATTTTTCTCCGCCACATAGTTTTAAAGATACAGTTCTGACAAACATACAAATACCAGACAAACAGACTCACAGAATTGAAATATCTTAATTTTCGTAATCTACATACTTAATTGAAAACGTGATAATCTGAAAAAATCTCCGAGAGTGAATTTTTACGATTACATTTTCCTTCGAGAGAGAAGAATATTTCAATACAATACTAGAATTACGATTGTCAGAGCGCCTAAAAAGGCCCAAACAGAATTACACCGATAACTACTAAAAATTGTTCTCTCGAATTAAAAGTCACTGCAGGAATGTAATTAATGATATGTTATGCATAACAACAAGGCAATAAAAGCTGCATGTAGAAGAAACATACGTATTGCCCCTAGGTTCACCAGTACGACATTCTCGGAATTCCAAACGACGACGTCTACAATAATTACACTTGCCAGTAGTGCTTTTTTAATGTATTTTGTTACCTCGTAATAGTATGCCCAATGGGGAGGTATTTTTGCTTCCTTTTATTTTGATGTTATGTAATTTCATTCGCTGTTAGTTGTCGACAGTGGCTACGTAGAATGTAAAGTAAAATTAATTATAATGATTATTGTGTAGCGTATTTACTTGGGATTTTTAATGCTTCAGGAGTTTTGTCATCATAAAAGACGTGAGAACGTTTAAGTTATCTAGTCTGAGATGGTTGGTATACAGGGTGTTTCATGAGGAACTATACATACTTCCAGAGGCGGTAGAGCACCACTTGGGTATTCAGGAACGGCCATTGAAATTTTCCTGTCGCTGTTAATTTCTGAGATACAGGGTGATAAACTAATTTTGGTCTAAATTTATTTTGGCTAGAACGTCCTTACTATTGATCGGATTTTGTTTAAATTTTAGACACTTTATACACTACTCACAGTTAATAGATTGCTATTATATATTTTTTTAAATTCCAGTGCCGGACTTTCTCAATTAGATTTTGCCGATTCCTGGAAAAATTATCGCCCTGTAACATTTTTTTTACATTCAGGTGCCAATTATAAAAGTCCATACATCACTAACCATAAACATGTAATTAGATTTTTTGTCGCACCTTTGTTGGTTTTTTATACAAAGTGTAAATAAACAATTCGCATGAAGTGGAGTTCCACAGATTCAACAAACATCACCAGCTTACTACAAGAAAGAAAGATAAGATATACCTTTATACCTTTATTTAACCTTTATTTAACTGACTGATTAATTACTTAATTAATTCATGATTTATTATTTATGTTTGGCCCTCTATTTTTTAGTATTATTTGTACTTAATTTTATAATATCTTTTTATTCCCATTTGGAAAACGGCAGTTTGAATTAGGCACTACAAAAATCAAGACAATATACAGGGTGTGCGGAGGTTTCTCTCGGGCCGCTTTCTCATTTGCAACTCGCTGTAAAAAGTTATTTTACCGCGATACAGATAACATAATAAAAAGACTCTCTTACAGCAAGATAATATTGGTTTTGAAAAACAAGGCAAATAAAATGGACACACTAATACAGGACGTTGAAACGAGAACACGTCAATTACTGGTACAAAAAATCGACGGCGACGGAAACTGCCTATATGGAGCATTAAACCACCAACTGGAGGGAGAAAATATAACATCACAGGCACATACCAATGCGACGAAAACCCTACGAAAACAAGTAGCTGACTATATCGAAAATCACTTAGACCATTTCATGCCATTCATGCAGGCATCCATCCATGAACTAGCACCCCGTTACAATAGATACAACTCTAATACGGGAAAAATAAATGCATTCATTCGAGATCTGAGAAGAGAAGGTTTTTGGGGGGGGCAGGAAACAATTGCAGTAACAACAAATATGAAAAACAGGACCATAATAGTACATCAAGAAGAAGGAGAGCATATAATCTTCCATCCTACTAACCAACAGGGAAGAGAGAACACACCACTAGCGATAGTATATAGGAAGCACTGAAACGAAAGAAATCACTACGATAGCGCGATTCTTGCACAAGAAAAACATGAAGCAGAACAACCAGAAGAAACATACGCTCGAACTGGGGCTATAACACCCCGCCCAGAATTAGAGGAAGCAACGTACATAAACATGTACCAAATATCACAAAGAACAGAGGAAGCCAACAGTCAAGAATTACAACACGATGACATCATTCTGGCGACATGGAATGTCAGAGGATGCATAACGAGAGAGAAAAGAGAAAAATCGATGAGGTTCTTATGATGGAACACATACACGTTGCATGCATACAAGAGACACACACGATAGACGGAACTGCAGTTACTCAAAACTACAAATGGCATCTAAGTGGAGGGACAAAGAAAAAACCAGCAGAGGAGTCGCATGGGCAATAAGACGGAACACCCCTATCCAGATAAAGACAAGAAAAGTAAACGAAAACATAACCATGGCAGATTTACAAATTGGAAAGGAAAACATATGCATACTAGGAGTACATGTGCCCTCCGACAAACGGGCAGGACGAGTATTCAGACAGATTACCCAAGAGACTAGAAGAAATAGGAATAGAAAAATGAACACAATAATACTAGGAGACTTCAACGCGCATATAGGAAAGGACGACCAAACACATGAAGACAAGAATATCATAGGAAAAACCTTACTTCACACATGGACAAACGATAATGGAAGCTTGCTAAAAAACTTGGCACATCTGTTAGATCTAACAGTTAGAAACACATGGAGCAAGAACCTAATCTGCCTTAATACCTGGAGTAAAGGAAACATCAACTCTCAAATAGACCATATCCTAGTGGATAGAAAAATAAGGGACAGGGTCAAAAATATTAAGGCAAAACAAGCAACAAACGTCAAAACAGATCACAAAATATTATATGGAACACTAGTAATAAAGAAACAAGAAGAAAAAGAAAAGAAAAAAGATACAACAAAACAGCAAATGACACATGGAACATCTCACTGGTACAGGACAAAGGAATAAAAAAGAAATACCAGGAGGAGATAGAAAAACAGCTAACAGGAAAGGAACTAAATTGGTCAACAATGGGTTTAAAAATCAAAATAGCGGCGAGGAAAACGTTGAAAAGGAACAAATCCCCTATGAGCCCAACAAGAAAAGACACGAAAAGAAATTACGAAAAACTAAAGAAAATAAAGGCCACAGGAAAACAATATACAGAAAACACTGCAATACAATGGTTTGGACAGACGACGGAATCAAAAATGGAGAATATAGGAGTCAAACAAGGATGTCCCCTATCCCCCCGACTATTCACCACAGTCCTGGACCAAGTCAAAACAGCCTACAGAGTCACAAGAGCTCTACTACCCTTCATTGAGGTCAACAAACCACCATGGTGCCTAACCAAAAAGGTATACACGACCATCATAATGCCTACGATGATATATGGAGTCAAAAACGCAGCAACGATAAAGGCCAACCGAAGAAGCCTGAGAAGAGCTGAAAGGGACATTATCCAGCTAGCAAAAACAGGAAAACCACAAAAACGACAGAAAACGTCAACATTACTAGAGGGAAGAACAATAATCAAAAGAATAGAATCATACGCAATGAAATACTGGGAACATGTCCAAAGACGGGACACGACACACCTACTGAAGAAAGCGCTGCGAATGAACAGCAACAAACTGAAAATAGGGAGGCCATGCTACACATGGATTACAACAATCGAGAGGATTATGAATAAGCTAGGAAAGGATTATACACACTGGGAAAAGTTGGCACAACAAAAAATGGAATACAATAAAGAAATATCAAGGATATACACACTGCCAGACTCAGAAACAGAAGAAACAGAAAACTCAGAAGTAGAATAGGAGAGAAGACGATCACAGACAGAAACTAAGAAGAAGCATATCACAAAAACCTGAAAGTAAAAAGAAGCACGAAAACCTATAAGAAGCATCTCACAAACGCCTACACTTTCCATCCGATGAAGACAGAAGGAAAACAAGAAGAAACATCTCACAAACACCTACACGCTCCATCCTATACTCCTACCCCATGCGTCATGCGGCTCTCGCTGCTGACAACAAGCATGTCCAATGTCCAATCCAGCGTATGCAGCTGGTCCGGCGGTATATAAAAGCACTGGGGGTTTGTTCTGGCACACGGTGGGATGATCGGTGGGCGATCGGGCTGCGTAGTGGAACAAATCTCCCTGCACCGGAATTGGCAGCAATGCCCACCTTACGCTGGCAAATCAATCAATCAATCAATCAATCAATCAATCAATCAAGGGGAATTTGAAGAAAAACAGCTTAATTTGCTTATATTAATTGTCCAAATAATTAAAAATGGTCAATTTAAGCTCGGCAAATAATGTTCAATATTGACAAAAATTTTAAACCCAGAGTTTTTTTTATTCCAAAGAAAGTGTATCATTTTGTAATAGGAATCTTTAAACAGTTTTGTTTTTATTATTACATAATTATTAGTAGGCCTAGATAGTTTGACATTTCTTGTTTGTCGTCATAAACAGTAGAACTAGTGTACTTGCTTAACTTTGCAAATAATCATGGCTTATAAGTTTACAAATGAGGAATATGGAGATATTATTTTTGTTTATGGACTTTGTGGTGGTAATGGTAGACAAGCCGCAGAGGAATACAATATTCGCTTTCCTAACAGAAGAACACCAAATCATCAGATATTTTCAACTGTGATCGCTATGCAAGGGAGTACGAAAATGTTCCATCATCAATAGTGGAACGAAATATTGTTCAAAACGTTGAGTATCAAAAAAATGTCATTAATATAGTTCAAGAACACCATGAAGTAAGTACCCGATGAATAAGTGCCCAATTAGAAGTTCGTCATGCGCCTGTTTGAAGGACTCTAATAAAGAAAGATTACATCCGTATCATATACAGCAAGTGCAAAGGCTTCAACAGGATGACAATGTAAATAGGTTAGAATTTTGCCAGTAGATTATTGATCACAGATCGACTACATATCGAACTTTATTTATAGACGACGCCCAATGTACACGGGATGGCGTATTTAATTCAAGAAATTCGCATAACTGTGCCGAAAACAATCCTCATGCTATAAGAGAATCCCATTCTCAACATAAGTTCTCGGTAAATGTTTGGTGTGGTATGATTAACAACAACAAGGTTTATTTAGATTTCTTACAATATATTTTACCTGGTTTAATGCAAGGTATTAATGTAAGAAGACAATACTTCCAGCATGAAGGACCTCCCCTCATTTTGGTACTGAAGTTAGAAGGCATTTGGATAACGGATATCCAAACAGATGGACTGGACCCGAGGGGAATGTCCTTGGCCGGCTAGATCACCAGATCTTGATTATTTTCTATGAGGATATCTCAAAACTGAAGTTTACAGTATCTCAATAAATACTAGACATTAGTTACTTCAGCGAATTTTCCTCTGTAATGACCAAATTAGAAACAATCCTGTGCAAATTAGAAAATCTGTTGGCAATTTAAATAAACGCCAGCAAAAATGTATGAAAGCTGGAGGTGCTCATTTTGAACATTTGCTCTAAGTATTTGTAACATTCTTAAATAATTTTTTTAAATAATTAATGTGATCATTTTTAATTATTCGGACAATTAATGTAAGCAAGTAAAGCTGTGTTTCTTTAAATTCCCCTTTTTGCAAATTCAATTGCTTTCAAAAAAAAGTCAACAAAGGTGCAGCAAAAAATCTAATTACACGGTTATGTTTGTTGATGTATGGACTTTTATAATTGACACTTGAATATTAAAAAAAAATTACAGGGTGATCATTTTTTCAGGAATCCGAAAAATCAAATTAAAAAAGTCCGGCACTGGAATTAAGAAAAATTATAATAGCAGTCTATCAACTGTGACAAGTGCATATAAAGCATTTAAAATTTAAACAATATCCGATCAATAGTAAGGACGTTCTGGCCAACATAAATTTAAACCAAAATCAGTTTATCACCCTGTATCTCAGGAATAAAGAGCGACAGGAAGCTTTCAATGGCCGTTCCTGAATACCCACGTGGTCCTCTACCGCCCCTGGAAGTGTGTACAGTTCCTCATGAAACACAATCCATCTCTTTTAGCAGACTACGTTAAAACTGATATAATAACGAAATATAAATTTCAAAAATAATTTCAAAATTAATTTTAATTAAAATGTACTAACTAATACCAGAAAAATAAATATGTGATTTGTTCGGTGCAGGGCCGTAATGCAATATATGAACACAGTTCGGATTAGTGGATGTTAATAAAGTTAAGTTAAATATGATTGAATCAAACAAAGTACTTAATTTTGACAATGTTTATGAAATAACTTAAAAACTTGTTGCGAGATATACACTGATTTCCACTCCACGTATCTTTGATTGATTTGCCAGCGTAAAGTGAGCATTGCTGCCGATTCCAGGCATCCATTCTGGAGGTTCATTCCAACACGCAGCTTGGTCGTCCACCGAACACGCCCAGCGGACGGCCAAACCGCCTGCCGGAACCAAACTTCGGATGTTTTATATACCGCCGGACCGGTTGCATACGCCGGATTGGACCTTGGACATGCTTGTTGTCAGCAGCGGGAACCACAAGACGCATGGGGTAGGAATATAGGATGGGAAGTGTAGGTGTTTGTGAGATGCTTCTTTTAAGTTTCCATCTGTCATCGTTGGTTGGGAAGTCTAGGCGTTTGCGAGATGCTTCTTTTCAGTTTCCATACTTCTTTTAAGTTTCCATCTATGATCATCTCCTTATTTATTCTTCTTCTAAGTTTTCCGTTTCTTCTGTTTTTGAATTTAGCAGCTTTGATTTTTATTTTTATTTACTAACCGTTCCACAGATAAATATCCATTTACGGTGGAAGTGCTGGGAAGGGCCCTAATCTCGCGGTAAAAAACAGGAGCTTTTTATAGCGGGTTATGAGAAAGGGGTCCGAGGGAATATTTTGTACACCCTGTATATTGTTTTTTTTAAGCAATCGGTTTTATACTCCGTTTTTCCTATTCCGCTCTTCAATTCCGGGTATTTTTCTATTTCATTACCTATATTTAATACCTTTTCAATTTTACTATTATTTTTTTCCCTGTTGTGTAATAGACTAAAAATAAATAAACAAATACAATTAATAGACTAGACCAGACTTATCTTTTGGTCGCTTTGTGTTTTTGTTGGCAGCTTCCCTCTTTCTTCTGTAGTATTCCCACACTACTTGCACTCGGTTTCATCCCTCCAGATGTTGTTAAATGAGTACCATTCACTTCACCGTAGGACTCTTGCTTTTGGATGTACTGTTAGCCACTATTAGATTTCAAGATATGAGTTCTTCGGGTACTGTTCACCACACTATTATTAATTATGCTTGAATTCAAACTTATATTGGGCGAAGCAGAGTTTTTTTAGCCACAGTACCGTATATATTTTACTTCATTACTTCAAGGTTTGACCGGTCTTTATATGATTTAATGTGGAGCAACTCGGCAAGCAAAAATATATTGATACTATATTTGCATATGTGGACATAATTACTAATAGAATGTTAATATTATATTATCATCATCGAAATTAATTCTTGAATTTATCTTCATTGGTAAATTCGATGAATGTCGTCGGATTTTTTCAAATAAATCGCAATATCTAGTTTTTTTTTCCCAAATGATATTGAACTGATAATTGTTTTCTCGTTAGCTTGCCTCACTTTTATAATATTCCCCTTTACCTACAGTCCTTATTTTTCTTCCTGCAATAACAAATATTGTCAAGAAAGTTCCTATATAAAAAAATGCCTTTAGCTACAGCCGAGTATTACTGAGTAATTAGAATACAATACTTTCAATTCAACAAGCAATGAGCCGTCTTGATGGCAGTTTTTCTTAATTTTTTACCTAGAAAAATGAGTAAGGCTGACATCCTCATCTTCTCTACTACTCATTTCATAATAAAAGGCATAATCCAGCTAGTACCCATTTGATGAGTCTTAAGCTGTGTTCTATCATCAGAAAATGATTTGTTATTTAAAAATTCACACAGATATGTGCGAAAAGAAAATCGGTTAAACTTCATTAATTTCGATGAAATTTAAGTCATCGGTAGGTCAACAAATTCTGCGTCAACTGAGGTATCAGAATAGAAGAACAAAGTTCATATCGAATCAATATCTGAAAATTACTGGTAAAGTGCTGTTTTAATATTATGCACCTAATACCGACTAAAGAAGGTTAACATGTGCTACAAATAGGGACGGACCAGTGACAGATATATGAAGTGAAGTCGGTAATAAACTATCATGTAGATCCAAAGTGGAATGAATTTGGAAAGTTTAAATCAGCTCAAGGAAACAAACTAGCGATCAACAAAATGGCGATGGCAGAAGGAAAAGATAAGTTTATACTATTTTTGAAACTTTTAGCTATTATAAATATGTCACAACAGGAATGTTTCAATTGGCAAATGTTACGTGGTTCATATTATTAAACTTATTTACGAATACTAAATTATTTCTCCCAGCCTCTTTTTTATTTTTGCAGATTTTATTTTTTTTATTTCTTACTCTACATTAGTAAATCAGTATACAGAGTGTTTCAAATGTTCTTTCGGGGCTCTTCCTTGCACTTCCGCTGTAAATAACTACTTACCTGTGATAAACACAAGGGACACACTAATACAGCACGTTGAAAGGAAAACACAAGTTTCTATTAAACATGAAACTACATCTGGATGCAAACGGGCAGGGCGACTATTCATGCAGATCACCCAAGATACTAGTAGTTCCTACAGAAAGAAGAAATCAGATCAAGGATACAATAAAGAAATGTCGAAGATATACACACTGCTAGATTCAGAAACAGAAGAAATAGAAAATTTAGAAGAATAAACAAGAAGATAATAATAAATGGAAACTTAAAAGAAGTAGCATCTTACAAACGTCTACACTTCCTATCCTGTATTCCTACAACCTGCGTCATGTGACCAACAAGCATGTCCCATTCACCGGCGTACGTAGCCAGATTCAATATCTGGAAGTGGCAGCAATGCTTACCGTGCGTTGGCTAACGAAATAGTTGAATATGTCTCTAGGACAATTTCACACATAGTAAATCGTTCACAAAAAACCCCTTCACTAGAATGTTCTTAATAATGTTTGTTTTGCACACTTCACCTGCTGAATATTTGGTATCGCCTAGTATCTTTGTTTTTATTCAACATCCATGTTAATATGTAGTAATAATAGTAAGCGATATAATAGTTAACCTGACATCAGACAAAATCACATGACTGACAGGAAGTAAATATTGTTTTAGTTAAGTAAATAACATATCTGGTGGATTCTCACGGAACTTTTATCAAAGCTGTATAGGTAAATATTGAACTTCAAACATTTCTCTACACATACCTATTACGATGTAGCCTTTGTTAATGTGCGTTGCCCTATTATTTTATGTTACACTGCACTACTGGTGTATTGCTTATAATTGGTATACTCTTCGTTGAAACAAAGGGTTTATTGTTTCCGTCAGGGACTTTTCTGAACTCGTACGTATCTCTCGTGGAGAAACAAATTCATATCATTAGCTGTCAAATTCTCGACAAATTTTCTGCAGATTTGACCGGGACATGAACCAAAGCCCACCCCTTTCGCATGTATACTTTTATTAGTGCTCAAGCAACGTTTAAGTAAGTAATGTAACTTGAAGATATGGTAGTTTATCTAACGCATATCAGTAGTAAAATATATACTAGTAACACTAAAGTTACTATAAAACTTATAAAAGTCACCGAGTCGCGGCGACTTCTTGCAAATAAACAGAGCATGTTCGAATTTGTGCAATTTACTTGCAGCGACAGAACGGCGCAGTGTGCATTTTGTGGCAAAATCCACATCTATCTTCAACAAGATTTTGCAGGCCACTTCGAAATCAGTTTTTGAAAGAAAGTACTGACATTTCACAGCACGAGATGACCTATATACAAAGTCAGATTGACAAGCTTCAACCAACGACATGGGCTTCTCAAGAAGAAGGAATTACAGTTTCTGTATCCCATACTTGCATTATGATCATGAAAAATGGAAAAATATGTAACGCTACTACCGACACTTCGTCTACACACATATGTTACAGTTACAAGGCCACCCCAAAAGAAATGAACAATGTAAAGAAAGTTGTCGAAAAGGAGGAGAACGAGGGAAGCTTTTAAATTTGGAATATCAACATTACATGCCTGGATTAGATGCTTCAAATATTTGCTTCATGTATCCTATCGTTTAGATATTAAGAAGTGGCAAGCACGTGCTGAAGATAAAGGTAATGTAACAAAGAGAAAAAGGTTAATACAAAATGAATTTAGGACTAGTAGGTCTGCTAGTTGGTCAACCTAAAAGTGGAAGTAGTGGCACAACAAACGATGGGAACACGGTGAGAAGATTTTTTAAGGACCCAGCTACATCGGCTTCAATCACTGGTATCGATGAAAATATTATTAAAAGATTTGCAGTAGTTCTGCAAACCATTTCATGTGGATACGAGGTCGATAATGATGCTTTCCACGAGTATGCCCTACAAACTGCAAGATTATTCATGTCCACGTATCCATGGTATTATATGCCGACACCAGTAGATAAAATTTTAGTTCACGGTTCCACAGTTAATAAGTTCGCTCTTTTGGCGATAGGTCAATTCTCCGAAGAGACGCAAGAATCCCGAAATAATGATCTTAAAAAATATAGAGAACATCACAGTAGAAAAATATTTCGAGTTGCAACGAGTCAAGATCTATTCAATAGATTTTTGATTTCATCAGATCCACTGATCACTTCTCTTCGCAAACTTCCTCAGAAGAAGAAGTCAAAATTAGCTGAAGTCTTTGGGCTCCTAAAAGAGCTTACAATTCCATCTTCTGAGGAGAATGTGCCTAGATATCCCGATTTCGAAAGTGAATGTGAAAGTGACACAGACTCGACTGATACCGATGAATAACTTACGTTCCTCTCTTTTGTATTATTAAGAGTATACGCATCTTTTGCGATAAAAATTTATATACCTCCGTTAATTATATTATTAGTGTTGTACTGTATTTTTTGCATGTTTTTCTCGTATTTTGTGAGTCATTTAAATAGAATACACACGTGAAAACATACAAATTGTCATTTTGTCCAATAACCACCCCCTTAAAAGCCACCCCCGAATTTTAGATAATTTTTATTCATTACTTATCTCGTATTCTATTCTCTCAACTCGTATTCTATTTTCGTAGAATGCGTAAAAACATATAAATGGTAACTTTGTCCAAAAACCACCCCTACGAAGCCTACGAGTTTGATATTTTTTCTTTATTTTTCTCGTATTTTATGAGTAATTTTAAATAAAATGCATGTAAAAAATAAGTAAATTTTCACTTTGTCAAAACACTACCCCCTACAAAACCACCCCTGAGTTTGATATTTCATTATTTTTTTTTTCATACTTCATGAGTCATTTTGAATAATTTACATGAAAAAATACGTGTGAATAGCCACTGCCAAATAACCACCCCTTAAAACCTACTCTAGATTTTTTTTTCACTATTTTTCTCGTGATATGTACGTCATTCCTGACTTACTTAGATAATAATCAGATTTTTGTCTACTCTTCTGTGATTTGGACCACTGTGCAGCGATGCAATCTCCAAAACGTGAAATAATTCGTTACAAAATTGCAAACGTTTTTGTCAAACATGTTGATATCTCTTTAGTTCAAAAATATAACCAAATATTCTGAATTTTTGTTAACGATTTAATGTACTTCTATCCAGACAAAAAAAATACTCAATAATAAAATTCGGCGATTTGGTTACCGCTGTCCAAACTATGAGGCTGAATTTTTGGACACTACTTTAATAGCACTCAATGAAAGATTTGTACAGTTAAATGATTACTCAGAATCTTGGTCTTTTTTGCATAATAAAAAGATGTCAGAAAAACCAGAACTTCTCAAACACTGCCTCTGTGATGATCTTCAATTAAAACTAACTGTTGGGTCAAAATCAGATGTAAATGGTTGTTTGTTGTGTGATGAACTCATAACCTTGAAATTTCTATTTATCCAACCAAGGTGTGTTTCTCACAGCAACGTTTTGAATTTCATTAAATATCGCAGTATTCAGGAGCTATCCAAATGTGTGGATTGTATTGAGAATATTAATAACTATACCTGTAACAATAGTTGGTAGAGAGAGGGGTTTTTCTAAGCTTAAGTAGATAAAAACCTTTCTGGTACTGATAATATCTCAATCCAGATTAATAAACTTAGCAACTTGATCAATCGAAAATGAACTTGCGGTAGACATGGACTTCGCTGTCTTAATAAGCAAATTTGCTGATAGGAAGGCCAGGAAAGTACAATTTTATTTTGAAAAATTTAACTTCAAAAAATAAATAATTATTAATTTTTTTTTCACTATTTTTCTTTTCTTTTTTTTTCGCATTTATGCGAACTGGAGGGCAGAAAGGGGGTGCCTTGATAATCTCACCTCGAGAATCGATATTGCTAGAACCGACACTGCTGGTGCTCAAATTCAGATTTTTTCCTATATCTCGCTGACCATTAGCGATATCGAAATCATGTACCATGTACAAAATAAAGCTTGTAAAATTCCCTACAAAAATCTATACATTGTTTTCGCATGTATTGTTATATATTCTTCGAAAATAAAAAAACAAAGATTTGAGCGCCACATTTCTAAAATCATAAATATCGCTCACAGAGAAAAAACTCCTTCATTTTTGAAAAAAAATCATCGATCGATAAATATGAAGATTAATCATTTTAATAAAAAACTAATGTGGGTATACTTGAAATGTAAACATTACATCTCGACTAAACCGTCGAATGCTATTTTGAAATTGCAATACATTTAGAATCACTCATCTCATAGGGTTGAAAAACAACATATTTGTCATTTTATAATCTTCTGTCTTTTACAATCTTTTTATAATATGATCTATTTTGGATTTTGACAATTATGGATATATTTCTCTTTTTCATATTTTTCAATTTCCAATTTGGAAAATAGTGTGAATACGCTCATTTTGTAGGATTTGTTTTATCATTAAAATTCCATATGGGTTTAACTTCTACTGTCGACCCAACTGAGAAGCTCAAGTTTATTAACGAAATAACCACATTTCATTACATAATCTTGTAACGTTAAATGAAATTGATGCATTATGTAAAGGCAATTTTTTAAGAAATACTTCTCTTTCTATTTCTAAAAAAAAAATCACTGACGAAAATACACAGAGAGAAATCGCTTTGGAGCATTTTGCACAATGTTGTGGAACAACGTCTTGTTGGATTTTTTAAAACAATTGTAAAATTTTAAGGCACAACGTTATATAGTTTTGTACATTTTAATTGTACATAATTCTTGTGCGTTTTATTTATCCAATATAAAGATTTAGTTACGATGAATTTATTGGAAACTTCGACCAACAAATTGACGAAATTTAGAGTTATATTTATTTATTTTTTCTCAACAAATCACAGCAAATTTAACTTAATTAATTGTTAATACTATCCTCAAACTATATATTCTGTTGCCATTCTATTTACAATTAGTTTTAAGTAATTGTTTAAAGGATTTGCACAACGTGTGTAACATAAAAATGTGATTTTATTTTATAAACGGTTGTGAAAGTAGGAGTCCCAATATATTTATTTCCGCTGAACAATAATAGTAAACTATGCCGCCCGCACAAACTGCACAATTTAATGACATACTATCCACAATCAGTTTGGTGATATTGTTTTAAAATTTTGTATAATTGTTTCACGTAAAGTTTATTGGTTCAAAATTGTACTGACCGCGCCGACCACGCTACGCGTATACGCGCAGGCAATTACGCATCAGATCCAGGTGGTATTTCGTTACGTGAAAACGTACACTTCCGAATTATACAAGTACTTACATTTGTGATGGAATTTGTTGAAAACTTATTAACCGAGTGGGGTTTCCTAAATCTAATTCCAGCATTCACACAGGTAAGTACTTCACACAGAGTTACAGATTTGCATATATGTTCTCTTAAATTAACTTCGTTAACATATAAATATAAAAATGGTTTCTTGTTTATATGCGAAGAATGCATGATACCTATCTTCTAATACTTGATTTCGTTTACAGCTAGAGGGTAATTTCGTTTTCTTATGCGAAGCGACAGAAAGCTGTTCCTAAACAACTAAACCCAAAAGGCAAACTTGTAAAAGAACTGCTTCAAAATGAAGATAACACTTCTGATGGTAAGCAATACATTTGATTTTGGTGATGAACTGATAAGTGTTATTTTTTTTTTAGAATATGCCGTGACTACGACATAAGCTTTATTACTACAAACTGCGTTAATAGAAGCTAAAAAGAAGAAGCACTGGAAGCCTTCCAATTTAGAATTATTAAATGGATTTATTTTAAGCATGAATGTAAGTCACCTACTTGTTTTCAACAAGGACTTTATGCATATAAAATTTATTTGTATTTAAAAAAAATAGAAATGTTTTCATTTACCATATGATAATATATAAATGCATGCTCTTTTATGTATTGTTGTTCCGTTAAAATAAAATATTTATTCTTTAATTTTTTTTTTATTGAAATCCTTTAGGAATACCTCCAATTTTGGAAATTATATTTCACAATCTATACATAATTTGGAGATTATAGAGTAATAAATTGTGCAAAACTAACCCCAGTTCATACATACTGAACAGCTTCTTTGAATTAACTGTGTATATTGTGCAAAATGAATTACAAAGTTGACAAAATAAACATACAATTTGTGGATTTCTCATTTAGAAATTGTGGAAAACTAAAAACACATTCTGTTAAAAAACTATAAACATTGTGTCACTTAAGAGCACAATTTTTTGTAAATATGTTTTACAAATGAAGAGGTTTAGATGTGAATATTTGTTTGGGAAACCTTCAGAATATATTTAAAAATTTCACACAAATTGTAGAAACTAACTTAATCTGTTCAGAGATTTGTCCCACAAGTGGAATAAAATTATGTATTTTTATGCAACCATAATTCAAATTTGTAAAGAATTCAATTTATGTGATTTTTAAGTTTGTACAAAAATTTCAAACAATGTTAATACATAAACTGTACAAAATCATTGCCCCAAAAATGTATTATTTATTTGCACAAATTGTTCCTGTCGCCATTTTAAGACCAATTTGGAGTACAATTTTCTACAATTGTGGTAAAATATCACACACATTTTTCTCTGTGTAAGGATTACACACGTTACTTAAATCAAAAGAAGCTAGCTAGTCCAAGGCATACTTTTACACACAAACACTTTCAACGTAGCTGGTAAACAAAGTTTGTGATAAGTTAGGAAAATCTGTAAGAGTTGCGCTTACACATCGTACCCACTTGCCATGCCCACTTGATAAAATATATTGGATAAATTCAACGTTATTCTGGTAGTAGCTTCCACGATCAACGAGGATCTGCGTCAAGGCTCTTGATCTACAAAACCGCCGCGTATCTCCATCTGACTTATGCGGATAGCAGAAATACAAGGAGAGTAGTCGCTTGTGCAAAATCTAGGAGTTTAAATTAATGCCGACGTTAATATAAACTGCGGTAAGAGCACGGATTATTTGTGGATGATCTCAGGTGATAAATGCACAAGTAAGCTAGAACCACCTTTAAACGAAATATGTATGCACTTTCTCAATTCCTACGGGAAATGGTAACTTTATATGTCTAAACAATTCAGGTAAACCTTGAAATTGTTCCCTAGGACGTTTCTAGAAAATTCTTTTTTTTATTTAATTTTTATAATTTCTTTTGAAAGTTAATTTTTTGCATTGATAAGGTCATTATCGACATTGGAAGTACTCTTCAGATTTCTATATTAACATAATAATAAAAATGTAATTTTTCATTTAAAAAAATTTTCTGGTCTGATTTAATATAAGATTTATGATAATTAAATACAATGTATATGCATAATTGAGTTCTGTTTATTTCACATGAATTTTCTAATGATAGAAATTGGAATTCTTTACATGCTTCCTGTTGTACTCATAAATAATTCTCAATAATGCTTCTGAATTTTCTGGATGTATTTTTTTACGTTTATAACGGATCTAAGTCTATTTAAAATTAGCATGAACGGATTCCATCGCCTGTTTTGTAGATACCGAGCCTTCGAGAATATTATTCACAAAACTCTTTCACGTGAAAAACTGCATGAGCTTTTGGAGTTACACTAACTTCTAGGTCCGGATAGCAGGCTCGGAAAATGGCAATATACCCAATGTATTTGAAATCTAGAACAACAGCAAAATAAGAATCTACTACATTTTTAAAGTCTCTGAACATATCTACTTTATTTAGTAAAGTTATACATAAATTTTTGGCAAACGAGGAAGATCCGTAAAATAAATCTAGTGTTACATTACATTGTTTGGCCCATTGTAAGCCATCTCCTTCAAAATTGACCAGCATATTTTTGTAAATGTGATTGACTATGCCTATCATAAGACGGAGTTCTGAAGGAGGAATTATGTCAACTATCTCTTTATCATTATTGCCCGAAATAAGTGGTCCAGAAATGCAGTTTTGATACTTTCTTGCCTCGTTTCCTTTACTTCCATTCGCTTTCCACATATTGTAATTCTCTATGCACTCTCCAATGGTTTTGAATACAAGTGCTTGGTGTTTGTCAAAAAAATATTAACTTGACGAACGTGGAAAATTCAGAACAATTGGAGAGTGCATAGAGAATTACAATATGTGGAAAGCGAATGGAAGTAAAGGAAGCGAGGCAAGAAAGTTTCAAAACTGCGTTTCTGGACCACTCATTTCGATCAATAATAATAAGGAGATAACTGACATAATTCCTCCTCCAGAACTCCAATCTTATGATAGGCACAGTCAATCACATTTACAAAAATATGCTGGTCAGTTTTGAAGGACATGGCTACAATGGGCAAAACAATCTAATGTAACCCTCATTAGATAATAATGTCAAAGCTTATATATTGTAAGATGGTATTCAAGTAAAGAGAATTAAAAATGAATTATTATTTGTTTGCTTATAATTGTATTGAAACATATTATATATAGGATTTTGCAAACAGCAGAAAAAATAACTATCTATAACTAAAAGAAAAACTTTGTGAAAAAATATTAATGAAATCTTTGCATTCTTTCAATAACCTGAATTCTCGTTATGCTAGCAAATTAAAATCCTAAAATGAATTTGTCTAATTTCTTATTTGACAATTCTCACTCTAACACTAGCATCCACACAGTCCCCTACGGCCATGCAGATTAAACTATTATCTGCATAACCCCCTACGATCATGAAGATTCAGTTAA
Source organism: Stenurella melanura (assembly GCA_963583905.1). Lineage (NCBI taxonomy): Eukaryota > Metazoa > Arthropoda > Insecta > Coleoptera > Cerambycidae > Stenurella > Stenurella melanura. The sequence goes on along the minus strand of OY757312.1, from coordinate 32,884,729 downwards.
AAATGAGAATACGGGCCTAAAGTGAGTTTATTTATCAACCGTGTTTTAAAAAAATTTCATTCTAATGGATTACATTTTCATGAAATCTATCACTCTATTTCTTGGAAATGCTTATCCTTTGAAACGTTTTTCGCTCTTATTCTGGAGCTTATCAGAAAGACATAAAGCCACTCATAAAGATATTTTATGCAAAACCAAGACAATTTCTATAAATAATTGTGAAATAATTATATTTGACATTGACTGATAAAAACAACCTCAGCTCCAATACTAGTTAGCTAATAAATACATAGGTGAGGTTGTTTTTATCAGTCAATGTCAAATATAATTATATCACACTTGAAATTGTCTTGGTTTTGCATGAAACATCTTTATGAGTGGCTTTATGTCTTTCTGATGAGCTCCAGAATAAGGGCGAAAAACGTTTCAAAGGCTAAGCATTTCCAAGAAACAGAATGATAGATTTCATGAAAATGTAATCCGTTAGAATGAAAATTTTTTAGGACAAGGTAGACAAATAAATTCATTTTAGGCCTTTGTTCTCATTTTTAACTGAATCTTCATGATCGTAGATACTAGTTTAATCTGCAGGGCCGTAGGGGGCTGTGTGGATGCTAGTGTTAGAATGAGAATTGTCAAATAAGAAATTAAACAAATTCATTTTAGGATTTTAATTTGCTAGCATAACCACAATTCAGGTTATCAACCATTAATATTTTTACACAAAATTTTTCTTTTAGTTATAGATAGTTATTTTTTCTGCTGTTTGCAAAATCCTATAAAGAATATGTTTCAAAAGAATTACAGATCTCAATTAGTTATATACTTTGTATTTAATTATCATAAAACTCATATTTCATTAGAACAAAAAATTGTTTTAAATGAAAAATAAAATTTTTATTATGCTAATGTAGAAATCTGAAGAGTACTTCCAATACCGAAATGAGCTTATCAATGCAAAAAATTTATTTTCTAAAAAGAAATAATTGCAAGGTTTACGTAAATTGAGAAAGTGCATACTTATTTCATTTAGAGGTGGTTCTAGCCTACTGTGAATCCAGATAAACTGCATGAAATTGGACTAAAACTACAAGTTCATTATGAACAGAGATTGAGCTCGTATACATTTTTTGTATGTAGTTTAAAATGCTTCTAGAAATAATTACCGTCATTGATATTAAAACAGGCATGGAAGTTACATGCTGCACTGAGCATTGGGTGTTGGATTATAACTATTCGAAAAGTAGTAACACAAGAATTGGAAGGAGTACGGCAGACCCGTGCCTAATAGGTTGTACGAGGTGTGCACCGCACACGAGCGCTTGCTAACTTCCCGGGGTGTAAAGTCCTACCGATAAATAGAAAATTGAAATAAAATTGTCAAACATTGATTGAAAAAAGTAAACCGCTTTTATGAAAATGGTAACTAAATACCATGAAATAAAATTTCACTGTCGTGTGGTTAATAAAACTTAACCTTATCAACATATCCACAACACTGTCATTTTTGTATTTTTTTTTTTCTGTTTATAATAATGAGATCGGATAAGGCAGGTTCAGTTTTGTGTGTTCATTTTCACACCAACTTCAATATCGAATTTACGTTCATAGTGTTTATTAAGTGCTTTGTTTAAGTGTCCAATTCTCTTCAAAATTGTTTTCGTTCCATTATAGCGGCTCCTTATGTAGTTTCAGTTTCTACAAAGTAAAGGCAAATATTAAAATCCTCATATCCCCATATACTAAATTCCATGTAAATCTGTCAAAATTTTGCAATTACAACGGCTCTACTAGATTTGCCATCTTGAATCTTTTAAAAATGGCTGGTGTCACTAAGGATCGTTCGGTATATTGTTTATACAACAAAATAAACATACAAAACATACAAAAATTTAGCCTGCTGGAAAAAGTCTTATTAATCTGTGAAGTACTGAGCGAGATCATAAATTCAAATTCTATCTATCTATCTTAAATAATAGACTTCAGTCTTTCCTAGAAAAAAATTAAATAATATCAAAAAATCAATGTGGATTTCAAAAGCACATCGGTACTGAGGAACCTCTTCAATTACTAACAGATACTATTTTAACTAATTTCGAATCAAACAAAAAAGTACCAGCCATATTTTTAGATTTACAAAAAGCTTTCGACACAGTATCCCATACTCATCTACTAAACAAGCTATACAAAATAGGCATCAGAGGGAAAGTATATGACTTATTCAAAGAATACCTAGCCAATAGACCACAACAAGTTAAAATAGCTAACGCTCATAGCACAACAAAAATAATAAAAACTGGAGTTCCTCAAGGAACTATCTTAGGTCTCAGCTTATTCTTTGTATATGCAGATAATACGGTTGTAATTTGTGCGGAGGAGACCTGGGAATCCACTAGGGAAAAAGCTACTGCTGCAATTAGTAAAGTAAAAACTTGGCTAGATATCAGTCTTCTTAAACTAAATATTACAAAAACTAAATTTATGCCATTTTCCCCAACAAAATCTGGAACGTCCTGTGTATTAGAACCTATACTCATAAATGAATCGGTTAACAGCTGTGTACATAACACCCATACCATAAAATATTTAGGGCTGGCACTAGACCCGCACTTGAAATGGGGAAATCACATCGACTACTTAAATGGTGGAATACGTAAACTGATCTACAAATTTTATAAACTAAAAGGTATACTGAAAAACAAAACTTTCTTAACCACTTATAACAGCTTAGTTGAATCCCTTATTAGATATGGTATCACAGTATGGGATTTCGCCTATAAAGTAACTTTACGACCGTTGCAGATAACCCAGAACTATATCTTGAGAATAATCTTTAATAAGAAAAGTAGAGAAAGCTGCAGAAGCATCTTTACTGAGAACCAATTACTCGATGTGGTGGGTCTGTACATGCATGCGGCTGTAGTTTATACTTATAGCAAAAAAGAGACCATTGGTTCCATCGTTGAACACCAATATGAATGAAACGAGGGCTAGGATAAACAGTATGTACAAAGTACCATTTTTTAGTAAAAATGTCTCGCAAAAATGTATCAAATACAACGGGATCAAATTATTTAACGAACTTCCACCACACATAAAAATAAAGAGGAAAAAGCGATTCAGACGAGAAACAAAAAAATATCTGATTGAGAACTACACTACACTTCTACCCATCTTAGCCTAATTTAACACACATGACCGTATATTATTTGCTCACTACAGATAGAAATTTATATTTAAATATGCAATAATTGCCATATTTTGTCTAATTAATCTACTGCTTACCAATACATTTTTATTATATTATAACATTTTTCTAAAATTTTCAAGACTCGCCTCTGTATATAAATCACTACATTGAACCTAGACCGCCTTAAATTGTTTGTATTTTCTTTTTCTCTTTTTCTTTTTTTCTTAACATATTCACTCGCATTTCTATACTCACTCTACTAGCTATTAATTATAGACTTTATATTTTATTATGTTACAAACCACATAGATATTAGGTTAGATACTTAGTATAATAAAATAAGATACTTACTACAGCAATTCCTTTTGTTGCTATTGTTATATTAATGAAACATTTACGAGAATGTAAATACTGCTTGACGCAATACGAGGTCTCCTCAGGTGTCATTTCTTTTTCATTGTAAACTAGGTTAAGACTCTTTGTTTTGTTAATCTTGTTGCAGAAATAAATAAATAAATAGATAAATAAATAACCAAATAAATAAATAAATAAATCTCTTCAGCTACTTGGGAGAGTTCAACAACTTCAATGTAAAATACATACATTAAGTTAATTATGCAAATTTGACAATACTCAGTAGATACAGCGATACAGGTGATTCGTTGGCTAACACCACTGACCTGACTACCAACATCACTTTTGAATATAAAAAATAAAAACTGTGTATTAGAAGGATTTGTTTCTTATCTGTCTTGCATTAGAAATTTAGAATAAATAAATGCAACAAACTGTCGAACACACTTTACTGTAACTACCGGGTGCCTATGTGTATAAGTGTACATATATCACGAAAATATTTGTTAAACGTTGATGCCTGATTTAAACACGTTCCAGTTTGTTAATTGTAAGTTAACTTCGTTAACAACATATTTAATAATTTCATAAAAATATTTTTGCTTTTAAGCTTTAGAATATCATAAAACCGTCGCGTCGTTTACCTTCATCGTTTCGTAAAATCCTAACAAAACCCGTTTTTAAGGTTACTAAATTCGTACGCTGAGTCGGATCTCTCGGCACCCCACTTGCCCAAGCATTTATTTCCTGAAAAATTTCACGAGACTGTGTAGCAGGTTACCAGAAAAAAATGTAGCATTTAGAATTTGTATCTCATACAATCCTCAAAACAGTACGAATCATTTCCGCTCATGCTCACCAAACTACTTGCAATTGGATTGGGATATCAGTGTAGATAAAATAATGAACATATTCTACGATCAGGTAGCAGGTTAGTTAGTCTGTTCCATATGGTCAACACAAGCATGTACCGCTTATAATAAGGTGCAAAACCACCGCGTATCTCAATGTTTAATAGTAGGAGCGCAGGAATAAAAGGTGGTTGTGGTCCCAGCCGTAATCGATGAAACGTTTGTACTATGCGTATTTATTACATGAGCCCACTCCACGAGAAGCCTGTCTTTACCTATACAACAATAAACCAATTATTTTTGATGTCGTAATAAAAAAATTGAGCATAAAACTTATTAAACGAAAAACAAAATAATTTTGTTAAATGAAAATAGAAAAAAATATATTTTAATGAAATTACGTGAGAGCTGCAAGATCAATATCTCAATTTTCGCTGCTTGAAGGGTTTCTCGCAGTAGATACGAAATGTTGATATAGGCTGGTTTCGAGAGGTAATCTTACACCTTTTAATTTATATAGAACTACCTAAAGATGTCGACCTTTAAAAATGAATTATTTATTATTTGTTTGCTTATAGTAATGAAACATATTCTTTATAGGAGTTTGCAAAGAGCGAAAAAAAAACTCTCTATGAGAACTAAAAGAAAAACTACATGTGAAAAATATTAATGGAATCTTTGCATTCTTTCGATAACTTGACTTCTGGTTATGCTAGCAAATCAAAAATGCTAAAATAATATTGTCCAATTTCTTATTTGACATTCCCATTATAACACTAGCATCAAACATGACTGTTTAATAAGTTTTAAGTAAGAACATTCCAAGTTAAACACATCATAAAATTTATATTTGTTCGTTCAACATTGGGTTTAGTTTATATTTCGCTTGCGGTACCTTGATAGATGAGCATAATTGAATGGACTTCTACCCTGAGAAGTCTCAACCTTTTGAGTAGAAGTAATCATGTTGATAATGTTCTGAAGTACTTTTAGTAGATTATTTGGCATCCAACATTATTTCTTTATTAATTTTCAAATTATTTTATTTTCTTTAAATCTAATTTTAAATTCACACTTACAGATGGTATAAAATAGAACATATATGATGCCCAACGCGGAGCGCCATAATAGAGATAAAATAAATTAAAAATTTAATATCTTATCATTTCAAACACTGTATTTGAAAAGTGATGGTCAAATAGCATATTTTGTTAGTTTCGACAACAGGGTAGTAACAAATTCAAGACAGGATATGAGGTTAAGGTCAGGTAAGACAGCAGCCGTGGAGCAAGAAGAATCAGCACCCTGTACATCCACAATGACACTGTGGCGATAACAGAAAGGTTTTAGTTTGCCCAAGTTGTTCAAGTGTGGGCCACCTCGAGCGACGTGGTTAGCGTGACTGGTTTAACCTGGCTAGCACAGTAAAGGTAGAGAGAGCAAATAGGGCAGCGAGTTCAAGGATTGGGCGCCATGATTAACTGGTGTAATCAAGGAAAAGAAAAGCTAGAGACAAGCAAAACACACATATTACATATTATGTACAATATATTGTAATTAACATAGCGGATTTCAGCCAATATTTTTGAATGTTTTTAACAAACAAGCAAAGCTTCCTGCAAAGTGGCTGACACGATAAAATAATATAGAAGCGCCTTTTTTACCCCATTTTTGAATTAGTACTATAGAACTATATTACAAAAAAATTAAACTATCACAGCCTTACACCTAAGCAGGTTAAACTAATATCTACATTATCCCCTACGGTATGAAGATTCAGTTAAAAATAAGAACAAAGGCCTAAAATGAAACCTACCTTGTCTTCAACATTTTTTCATTCTAATGGGTTACATTTTCATAAAATCTCTCATTCAGTTTCATGGAAATGCCTTTGAAACATTTTTCACCCTTATTCTGAGCTCATCAGAAAAGCACAAACCCATATAAAGAATATGTTTCATTACTAGTTGTTACGGTACTTGGCCATCACTTCTCCAATGTTGTGCCTAAAAACAATGCTAATCACTTTGGATCAAATCTCTCTTTGCCGTGCACTTTAAATTGTAACTTTGTAAATTCAATGTATTTTGATGCTGTTACGTTAAATGAGGTACACAATATTATTATTCAGCTAAAAAATAAAAATTCATCTGGCTATGATGGATTAACGACAAAAATAATAAAGAATATTGAAAATAATATACTCACACCATTTGTTTATCTGATAAATAATGCTGGGATTTTTCCAAACATCCTAAAATTAGCAACTGTTATTCCCTTATTCAAAAAAGGTGACCCTACCGATCTTGAAAATTATAGACAAATCTCCCTTTTAAGTATTCTGTCTAAAATACCCGAAAGAGCAGTATACAACAGAATATCCAATTATGTAGAAAATAATAAAATACTAACAGTCTCACAACATGGATTTAGATCAAAGAAATCGGTCGAAACTGCTTCTTGTCATCTTCTGGATTATGTTTATCAATGTTTGGACAAGGGAAAGTATGTTGTCTCACTGATGTTCGACCTGTCCAAAGCTTTTGATTCAGTCAACAAAGACATATTAAATGAGAAATTAAATAGTCTCGGCATCAGAGGCAACATTCTTTCATGGCTAATTTCATATATGGATAATAGAACCTTAAGGGTAAGTTTGAAGGGAAAAAATTCCGACATTTCTAATGTGACACTTGGGGTTCCTCAGGGTTCAGTGTTAGGCCCGCTATTGTTTGTGTTGTATGTAAACGACTTACCCAACTACATAGAGCATGGTCATGTTACAATGTTTGCAGATGACACAACAATTACCGTGTCTGCCGATACTCCTGAGGAACTACATAATATGATCAATGACATACATAATTCTTTAAGTGCATGGTGTCAAAGAAACAAACTTATTCTGAATGAAAAAAAAAACTGTTTGTTTAAACTTCTACCTCCAAAAACCTTTGCCAGAAAATTTCATGGTTAGTGAAAATATTGTGCTATCGGACTCTGCTAAATTACTCGGTTCTTCACTTGATTCAAAACTATCCTGGTATAGACATATCGACCATGTGTGTAATCAACTAAGTAAAGCATATTTTTCAATATTACAGCTAAAATCAATTCTCGATAAGGCGGGCTTAATTAATATTTATTATTCTATGGCCTACAGTCATATATCTTTTAATATTCTCGCTTGGGCCAGAGCTCCGGAATGTGAACGAGTGTTTATTTGCCAAAAAAAAATTGTCAGGTTAATCTTTGATCTAAAATTGAACGAAAGTTGCAGAAAAATATTTAAAGAACAACGTATCTTCACTACACCATCGATATGCATCTTAAAATGTCTAACTTTTACAAAAAATAACTTAAGCCACTTTACAAAAAGATTAAATTACCATAACTACAAAACAAGACATGGTGATTTTCTGAGTATACCGATTCACCACACAAGCACTTTCAAACGGTCACCCCTCTATAACTGCATAACGCTATACAATGCTCTTCCTAAAGAAATTCGAGATATTTCACAAAACTTTAAATTTAAAATAAAACGTAAGGAATATCTAGCAAATAAAGGCTATTACAGTATAACTGATTTTATTGATGGAAGATGATGCTATTTATATTATATTTTATACTATGCATTTGACATATTTGTATTGTTTGTTACTCATGTATTATTGTTCTTTACTCTTTCTATTCATATTTATATTTATATTTTGTACTTTTCTTCTGACTTACCACATATACAAGATGTATCTACCGTTGGTCAATAAATTATTATTATTATTATTATTATTATTATTATTATAAGCAAACAAATAATAAATAATTTACTTTTAAACATGTATAGAGTGTATATGCTCCAATACTAGTTAGCTAATAGATAGGTGAAGATCTGTTGTTTTTTTATCGGTCAATATCAAATATAAATATTTCATACTTATTAATGGATATTGCCTAGGTTTTGCATGAAACATCGTTATGAGTGGCTTTCTGTATTTCTGATGAGCTCAGAATAAGGGCGAAAAACGTTTCAAAGGCTAAGCATTTCCAAGAAACTGGATGAGAGACTTTATGAAAATGTAATCGATCAGAATAAAAAAAATTTTAATGCAAGGAAGGTAAATAAATTTAATTTTAAGCCTTTGCTCTCATTTTTAACTGAATCTTCATACCGTAGGGGTCGTGTATATACTAGTTTAATCTGCTTAGCCGTAAGGGACTGTGTTGGATGCTAGTGTTATAATGAGAATGTCAAATAAGGAATTGGACAAATTTATTTTAGGATTTTTGATTTGCTAGCATAACCAGAAGTCATGTATCGAAAGAATGCAAAGATTTCATTAATATTTTTTACATATAGTTTTTCTTTTTGTTCTCATATATAGTATTTCTTCCGCTGTTTGCAAAATCCTATAAAGAATATATTTCATGTCGAACCTTCTCTTTCCTACTACTACTGATATACGCTTCAGTTGAGGATACTAGTGCAAAAAGCTTCATATTCACAGGTTCATTAGAAAACGAAAAAGACAGAGATTTTGCAGTTTTGCAAGTTTTTCCTCTTTGTCGTATGGCACATCTGACAGTATTACGGCGGTTGCTTGCTAAACGCACGGCGTGACCGAAGCTCTTTTCCATTTGTTACCTGATGGCATCAGTATAACGTTTTAAGACTTCTTTGACTCTGGCAATCTGGTTTGCCCTGAATTATCAACTACCCTATATTATCCTCTGTCTCGTTGATGTGACCAGAAATGATACGATGTATTTTATTTATTTATTTATTTATTTAATCATACACCATCCAACAGAACAAAGCCATTTATAGGAATGAAAATGCAAAGCAAATGACTCACGCCTTCGGAAAGACTAGTAATATCATATTTTTCAAGTAGTTGATTTTGAGACGTTCCAATTAGTGATATCACACTTGTCGCGGTTGCCTGTTGAGCGCAACTCCTTACTAAAGTTCTTGTCCATCAGCTTCTTGACATCAGCTCAATATTTTGCAGGGAGTCCTATTCGCATCTTGTCATATGGTTTTTCCTAAACTAGCTACAGTTCTATATAGTCATGTTGCCGGTTAGTATGGCGAACAAAATCAAAGGATTTAGGAGACCATGACGTTGGAGAATTGCTTTGGGGACGTCCTTCTTAGAGAAGAGAGTAGTGTCATCAGTAGTCGTCAGTATTATCCAGTTGTTACAAAATGTATAAATTGTTTAGACTTAGGTTTGATATGTCTGCGTGTTTATGATTTGCTCGGACTACAATCACAATTTTCATTTTGTACTTAAACCATACTCAGAGTTTATTGTCTGAAACCTCTAGAGCAGTGTTTGAGGCAATCCTCGTAACTATTGTGGTATATTATCTACAAATTTGATGTATTTGTTCCGCCTATAGCGCTTCATCCTGCCAGTACTCCAACACACATTGCATCACGTTTCCATTATTTTTAAAGAAAGTTGATGACAGAACACGGCCCTATTTGACGCCTTTGCCAGCTTTACATTTGTCGCCGAGTTTGTCGTAGTTGGTCGTTACCGTCTCATAAATTATGTAGTAAAATATCAAAAAGTTTGACAAAGTTCATTATTTCAGTTCTGTTGTCCTTGTTGCATTAAATAGGCAAATTAAAAAACACTTTCAGTGGATAAGAGAAGATACTATTTCTAGTTTATAGTAATTAAAACAATCTTCCAAGAGAAATACAGTACCTACTGTTATCTGATTTTATTCACATGTCATTGAAAGGCATTGTGAACAGTCTCTAATAAAAATGTATTAGCTGTATAATAACAGCATCGTTAATACAACTAACAAATTTACGACCTCAGAAAAAGCCACAGTAGGCCATGATTTACAAACTGATATTCCACTTTCCGCTGTTAGATCGAGGTAAAAATATTTTTACGAGAGTGTTACCACGTTCTAATGTCTCGCTTCCTTCACGTATTACCTTGTCTGAACAGTAAGTCAGGCAGGCTCCTATAGAAATAAGCTGGTCATAAACACACGCGGCACCGTCGATTAATAATGAAGCTATTAGTTATAGCCGCGGTTGTGTCATGCCGGAGGAGTCCGCTTGAGCCCGCCGGCCGCCTCATCAACTACACCTACATGCAGGCCTTTTCTTGGAACTGCCGACGTCGCCTCGGCTGGGCCCTGTCTCTCCTTCGCCTTAATTACCTCTCCTACTGAATCCACACCTCCGTATACTCTTAATACCGTCCAGTTCTTTATTTATTTCTTTAGAATTCGGTCCATTACCGAACAGAAAGTTTGAATTGGGTGTATTATTTATTTAATACCGGGTGAGCAAAAAGAACTTCATTTTGTACTTTGATCCGCTTACATTGTGAAATGAAGGCTTATAATTAATTGAACCATATCTTAATACACATCCGTAAAATAATTTTTATTGCAACTATAATAACACATTTGCACACTACTACACTAGGTATTACAAGTATTTAATGCATGTATGTACCCTAAAATATGAACCACCTGTTAGCAGTGGTGACCCACGATCAGTAAACTATACGGTTGCCTCAATCAGCAGCATTATGGTGAAGGAAACGCGCGGAGCGGGGAACGGAATTATGACGTGTATTGTAGACCCAACCAGAGCTGGCACTAGATATTTTTCTGCCCAGCGAAAATTAATAAAAGCTGTACCTGTAACTACTTACGGTTTTCAGTAAAAACATATATCTGCGACCTGCGATATTTTTTCTAGGGTGTGATCTCTGATGGAGAAAGACCAGATAGCTTAAAATATATTAAAGAGTTCATAGATTACTAATGAAAAAAAGATTTAAAGGGTAGCGCCGGCTCTGGATGTAGCTAAACTTTGTCCTTGATCTGCAATTATGTTTATGTTGCGCGCACTCTCAGATGTGTCCAGGGTCTACAAGTGACGTCGCCCGTCTCACATGAGGTAACCGTATAGTTTACTGATCGTGGTGGTGACCGGTGTAAATTAAGCCATGCCGGAACGCTCTAAACTGAATGGTATAATTAATAGATCGGCTTACCTGTAAGGAGGGATGATCTTAATTATATGAGCAGCCTCGTCGAAGGATTATAATACCACGCAGTTGTAGCTTTGCTGCACTGATCATACGACGTTCAAAGTTTTTTTAATTCAATCCTGGGTACCTGGGTACCCAGTTCATTCTAGTATTCACACCCACCATCTTACCCTCACCCTTCGAATGCCTCACTGGTTTAAATTAATTGAAATTCAGGTCGCCCTTTTTAAAAAAGGGTGCTGGGATTTTACTCCTTGGGAGAGTTGTAATAATCCTTTGACGGAACTGGTCATATAATAATTATGATCATCCTTTCTTACAGGTAAGTCGACTAGTCTGTACAACGTTCAATGATTAAACTTTTTTGAATTCATTCCTGGGTTCTGGCTACCCAGTTCATTCCAGTATTCACTTCCACCATTTAACTTCAACCCGTCGCATCACTGGTTTAAAGTGAATGACATTTAGGTCGTCCTTTTTAAAAAGGGGATTTTACGTCCTGGGAGGGTTGTTATAATCCTTCGATGAAACTGCTCAAATAATTATGATCATCCTTTCTTACAGGTAAGTCGACTGATCTGTTAATTATATTTCACAGTCTCGTCTCGGTTTATAACACCACGTAGATGGTTAAAGTACTATGCAATCAAAATTGGCCAAAAGTCCATATTGTTTATGCAGAATTACCTCTAAACAACTACCCATAATCTAGACCAGTGCCAAACCGGTTTTCAGTGGCCAAAAATTTGAAAAATTTTTAGCGGTATATGGGTGATTGGAAAATTTAGGATTAATGGTATATAAATGGGAAAAAATCTATTTGACTGCAAACAATAGCCGGAAGTGGGGTGGGGGTGCGAGAAGGTATGTTTTTAGGGGTAAAACGTGTTTTTTTACGATTTCTGGCAAAAGTGAACTTCCTATTGAAAAAAGTTTGATATAGAAGTTGTAGATAATTGAGAGATCTACAACTTTTACTTGAACCATTTTTTTACATAACCTCAAAAATATTGAGGAAAACGCCAAAAACCAATTTATTGGCTATTTAGTTTTATCTTCCACAAAACTAATTCGATTTTGATGAAATTCGGTGAAAATGTACATTTTTATGCCTCAAACAAGCTGTAATTTTAATTTTTTGATTTTTTTGCGAATTTAATTTGAAAAAAAGACCTAATTTTCAATCAAAAAAGTTGATTACCAAAGTTTTGATTTTCGTAAATTTCAGGACGGTGTTTTTTTCGTTGAAACCTCTACTTTAAGACGATGTAAAAAAATCATATTGTTGCTGTGGAAGAACATTGTCAAAAATGAAAAAACTAAAAAGTCACTTTTTTCAAGATCGATTTTTCCGTGAATGTCACAAAGTTTTCATTGTTCATTTAAATGAAGTGTTAAAAGTGGTGCAAAACGGCAATTTTAATGATTTAACATGTAATAAGGAGACTTTAATTAACCGTTTAAAGTTTTGGCGCAGCAGATTTTCTACTACGCGCTCTCGAGTGCTCACGCGCTTCTATTTCGTTCTTTTCTTCTAGCTCGCTTGCAACCCACCTGACCTTGTCTCTTTACTCGTTCACAACTGGCACTGTTATTCATCGTAATTTTCAATATTAACTTCTGTGTTTCGCCTCACATATAATTTGCTGCATTTCCATGGTACGTATCAACTGTCCCTTTTATGTTAGTGCATGCCATAGTGTATTTGTTGTAAGCTACTAACCTAATAAAACTGTTTTTAGATGACTTGTTTAATAGCGAAGTTTTGAGTGCTAGAGTCGCCATGGGCTGAATACAAAATTGCCGGCCATGCGCTCAACGCAAAGCCGTTTTCTCCGTGTATGTATACATTAAGTGTGTGCGTGTGTACAATACGAAATACTGCTAATATATCATTTTTTAGTCCATAACTGCTATCAAGCGTATGAGGAAGGGGAAAAATCTTTGAAGACGGTTATTGGAAATAATGTTCGGAGTATCAAATTCCAGAGGAAAAATAAAGTTTTGTCTATCAAAGCGGTTCAGTGTTCTGTAAAATTGAATGACGAGACTGTAGTAATTAATACACTGTTACTGTTTCAAAGAATTTCTTTGAATATTAACAGCAAATATGGTATGAAAAAGTATTTGGAGTATGAGCTTGCTCCATTTCCATTGTCACTATTTACAGAAAATGACCTCAGAAAAAACGTTAAATCGTATCTTTACGATGAATTTACGAGCACTGATGCATTGCCGATCTCCAGTAATACTGTACACGTTGTTGATGGTGGATTTCTGCTACACAAAGTAGTTTGGTAAAAAAATTATATGATTGATGAAATCGTTAATAAGTATTTGCATTACGTACAGAGCCACTACGCAGCAAACAGTTGCGTTGTATTTGATGGGTATCCCGAAGCAGATGTGACTACTACAAAGACAGCATCAACATTAACCGCTTCAACAGCAAGTTCAATGATAAATTTAGATATCATTAAACGAAATCAGCGATTTGGAGGAGATGTATGACGAGGCAACAAGAAATGTTCAAAATAATACTGAAAATAAAAATCTTGATGAATTTGAGGACCTTGACAAAGTCGAAGACCTTATCGAAGATCCTGAAGAGACCAAACAATGTGTTGAGTCTGATGATGTAGAGCAGCTTCCCAAAAAAAAATGGATTATTATAAATTTTGATTGTGTATTTCTACTTTGTAAATTGATTTAATGTAAAATACGTAATTAACTTATATTTAATGTGAGAGTGCCCATGAATCATACAAACATTTGTTAATTAGTTAAAATTATTTTGGTTTTCAGCAGTCCGAACCTTAAACAGTTAATTAAAGTTTCCTTATTACATATTACATTAAAATTACCATTTTGCACCACTTTCAACACTTCGTTTAAATGAACAATAAAGAATTAGTGACATTCACGGAAAAATTGTCTTTTTAGTTTTTCCATTTTTGACAATGTTTTCCACAGTAACAATACGATTTTTTTACACCGTCTTAAAGTAGAGGTTTTAACGAAAAAAATACAGTCCTGAAATTTTCAAAAATCAAAACTTTGTTAATCAACTTTTTTTATTGAAAATTAGGCCTTTTTTCAAATTAAATTCGCAAAAAAATCAAAAAATGAATATTACGCTTCAAAAAAATTAAGCACTAAAAAACAAAACAGATTGTGTTTCCCAAATATGTTATTATTGGTATTTCTTAAAGTGCATTTTATTATTTTTCATTTTGTAAGTGAGTGACGAGGAATCCCATGTACACAATTGCCCCGCGTTAGACAGACTAGTCATTCCTTTTGAGAACCAGGACACCATAAATAGAAGAAGATAGAAATATTTGCTATGTATGCAAATATTTAACACAGAAATATAAAATATAAAGCCTAAAACTCCAGAACTCGTACTCCTTGCAATATAGAATACCTACTTACAACATTAAGCTGGTAATCAATGTATTCATGTGTAATGCCTGACAAATTTACCTAAACTTGAAATTGTTTACTTTGATTGTTTACTGAATATCTAATACGTCTACATAACACTCAAACTACACACTTATATTTAGTTTTCAAGTATATGAATTAACTAAAATTTTAGAATCTACTTTAGTTCAGCATTTTTTCTGTTTTGGATCGTGAGTGTCATGGTGGCTGCTATCTTTGTTTTACATTAATTTGTTCGATTGGGATAATTTTTCCCGCACCAGCATATGTACATTTTATTTTAGTATTCGACATTTTCTATTAGCAACTAAGTTTTATGATTCCTATTGGAAATTTAATTTTTAATATTTTTTAACTCATCTATAGTTATGAAAGGAGTTAAGATTTTTGCCCCATGCTGCTCTTCAACTGCCACAGCTCCTTACGCCGTGGATGTCTGACGTGTTCCGAGTACAGGTGTCGAAAATGTTTCGACTGTACTAAATTGTTAATACGTGGTGTTTATTTATTGCTTGAATTCTCTGTTTTACTTGTACTTCGCGGAAGAACCTTTTTCAAGATGGCTGCCAAACGGGGGGGGCTTCATATAATCAACATCGAATTTCGTTTGATCTTGAAATTTTATATTCTTTAGCTTCTCACAGTCGGCCTTTTCGTTATATAAATCTTTGGTTTTTGATTCTTTCGAATTTCTCGGCATAGGCAATTGTGCAGTAGTCAATATCCGTAAATGGAGGTAATAAAGGTCAGGAATCTATGTAAAAAATGTCCTCCAAATACTTGTCGGAGATGATACCCTTGTAGGTGTCCTCCGATACTCTTATCGACGCCTAAGGCCCGGCGCGCACTGAAGTGGTGTTTAGGTGACGTGGTAGCTGTGTGGCAGGTGACATTTTTTAAACCCATGTAAACAAATGCGGCAGCGCGCATTGAGGTGGCGTGGCGGTGGCGTGATGTTTTGCAAGTGGGGTGGTGCCATTCGGTCACCACTAGTCTCGGACATGTTTAATTTTCGAGTGGCAAGTGGTGAGTGGTGCTTGTATTTAGTATTGATTTGCCTAGAGAAGAGGTTGCATCTCCAGTGTTTTCCGCGATAATTGTAAAATGCAAGACGACCAGGAATTCAATATATATTTTGTAGGCCTTGTAGAGGCGAAATGTTGTTTTCTTCATTCGATAAAAAACTTTAAAATTTATTATCGTCGAGATTTAACTCATTTTTATACACATTATATATGCCATATTCTCTATTTTTTTGCCATAAAGGATGGACCCAATGATTTTTTCTTTTATGCCGATTTTGTAAATTTACTAGTTGAACTAATGCAAGAGCATCCTCGTCATCAGATGAACATTTAAATGATAAAGCAATGGCAGGATGATGCTGCTTGCCACTTCGGTACGCGTTACATCACTTTGATATCATTTTGGCTCCATTCTACTGCCACACCACGTCTTAACCATGCCAACGCCACCACCATCCCTTTGCCACACACCACTTTGGTGCGCGCCGTGCCTTAGAGCATATAATTCACTAAAGTCAAGACAGCGTAATTAGCAAGTAGGTACCGATTACATTGAGGGATGTGTGGAGTAAACCTCTCCATATATGTGAAATAGATGACTCCTGGAGCACCTTAGGAAAGATGCTCTCTCCGGTGAGCAAAACAAAACCCCGTCCCGTGGATGATTATTCTAAGTATAAACTTTGTACAGAGAGGCGGAAATCGCGGAACTAGTGGTTGCGGATTGCTAGCTCATTAGTGTTTCGTGGTATTGTTCCCGTTCGCAAAGGTATAAACAATAATATTTCATATTTAGACATTTAGATTAAATCATAAATAATTTTACTTTGTTCTTTAAGTGATTGTAATTGAAGTGAATAAATATATTGTGTTTACCAACATGACACCTAAATCCAGTAAATACGTCCTAAAACGCCCCTCGCCCCTGTGATATTCTACATACTTATTTATGATCATAGCACACATCGATATTAATGTCTTATTTGTTACTTGTAGAATGAACAACAATACTGCAGTTTAGCGAAAATAAGCGATTTATGAAACAGCTGGGAGGGAGGGGTCTCATATTTTGTCACTCAGTGAAGATTTCTTAAAATATGCTATTAACAGTGTACGTAAATAGTAGGTATTTTTTTATTTTTATATCAAATGTTACGTCTTAATTAGGTGCATGAAAGTTATCTATCTATATGCCTGCAAGATAACGCTCGGAAATGTAAAATATTGAATATCCATATTCCGATAAAATAATACTTTTTCAAAAAACACGTGGCATAAAACTAAGAAACCAACTGTTTATAATTAATTAAGGTAATAATAATAAGTAAATAATTAATAATAAAAATTGATTATTAGAATGGAGCGGTCCCTCATATCTATCTCTTCGTTCACAATTACCCCGTGATACACAGAGTTCTTATGCCTTTTCATAATCGGGATCACATAAATGTGAAAAGGGTAAATTTGCTAACAACCTGAAATATCCCTATCTTGATTAAAGTAAAACTGGTTATATTTAACACCTCATATCTAAAATAAATATACAATATATACATTAAATAGAACAAAACTGTAATAAAGTTGATCAAAATTAGGGATAATTTTAAGTTTTCCAAAGACAGTTGTTTAGTTCAATCAATCAATCAAATAAACTTTGTTTAAATTTAAGTAACAAAACAATTTTCTTCACCAAACACATGCACTGGAGCCAGTCAAACATCCACGGTGCGAATCATCGTGGAAATCGAATGACTGGGCGGGACGAGGCCAGTTCAGATTAAAAAACAATCGAAAGACAAGTACAAGCTCCTTTGGCAGCAGGCGCGGATCCAGCTTTTTGTTGAAGGAGGGGCGACAATTATTTAATGGGTAAAAATAAAATAAATTTATTTTTATATCAGGTTTTCTATATCTAAACTTTGCTCCAGGAGGGGGCGACACCCCCCCCCCCCCATAAATCCCCGCCTGATCCGCAGTAGAGCGAATTAAAATGTATGTATGATTAACGAGGTACAAAGAAAACAATTAACTCCATAATTCTTTATTATTTCATATTAAATAATGGTCACTTCTTAATTTACCATACAATACCCTAGCACATTTTTATTGTATTTGAATTATTCAAAACTCATATCCTAATAAATATCTGAAATTCGAAGTATTGAAATAATGCGCATATAGAAAATAATCTATTTAAAGGTAGAAAGGGCAATCACCAAGAACTTCTCATTAATTTTGAAAGTTAGAAATATGACAACAAAACATTTTTGTACGAAATTTAGTAGCTTTCCTTCCTATGTAAGATACAATTTATATTTGTCTAATTTTTTTACTATCAGATATTAACTAGTGTTCTGTCCTCTACTCATTAGAATACAATTTTTAAGTAATTCAAGTAGCATAAAATTTTCTAGGATGCTAAATTAAGAGGTGAGAGGTGACCACTATTTTTATTTTAAATAATAATAAACAAGGAAAGGATTCTGTTTGCTGCTTATATCTCTGGTATCCTGATGACCGGAAGCAAATTGGCTGTGTGTATTTGGTTTTGTATGAAGTCGGTACAATTTAAACTGACTTGTGTCCATGGGCCGCTAAAATGTCTGAACTAAGGATAATTATTTGATGCATAAGAAATCTTAGTAGTTCCCAAAAGTTATTCTCCCCTGTAACAGCAGTGATGTCGCTAAATAATTATAAAAAAATAGGAAAGATGTTATCATAAAATGCTACGATTGTTAATTTAGTAACTTCGTCATTTTAGTGGAATTCTGATTATATACAGTGCCCGCTATAAAGTTGGCTATATGGGAAAAAATTGTATCGTTGACATTTCTAAAAAACTCTATTGGGGGTTAGTTTATGCATGTCCGACAACAAAAAATTAAATTTTGACACATGTCATGCGATCACTGGTTTAGCAGGACTGTAAAAAATAATTGACGGTAGTACCGAAAAATGGGTCAAATTGTTAAGATATCGAAACATTTTATTAAGAAAAGATGCATAGAATACAACAAGGACCTCATATATTGAAGCGGATATGAGAAAAATAAAAAAGTGCAAATTTTACCCTTTCTGTATGAAAAATCATAAATTCTTCTGTCTATTTCAAAAATGTTTGATTGGTTTCGACAGAAACTTGTATTTTAGTTGAATACAGGCATTTGCATGTAAAAAAAGAAACGAACCCACAATACAGTATTTTTTAAAAATCTCAATAATACAAATTTTTCCCATATGTAGCCAACTTTATGGCGGACACTACTGTAGGTATATAGGCTCGGACACAAAGGAAACTGATAACAAATAATGAATTGCCCAATTCAGTCAATAACAATGAGTTATCAGAAAAATATATCAAAGACTAATATTGCTACAGTCCAGCCACGGGGAGGTATGGGCATTTCTTGCCAGGAAAGGATAGGATCGTAGTATTAGTAGGGGAAATGATGTTAGTAAAAATAAAATATTTCATATAACAAAAAATAAATCTGAAATCTGAAAATTTCTGGTTGACAAACTAAATATTAAAAAAATTAGCAATAATTTGAAACAAATAAATTAAAACAATTCTGAAAGAACAACGCATTGACACGTTTTCATAAACACTAAAACACTACACTTGAACAATTTATCTACTCGACGCACGGTTCACCATTCTTGTATTAATATATAACGTAATAAAGTAGATTTATTAGAGATAAACACGCGCTAGTAGTAATAAAAGACTCATTTTTGGAGAAAATAAAGTTTTAACAAAACTCGCGGCGCAGTTTAATAAAATAAGAATTTTAGAAGGAAAATTATTAACTTTTAATAAAGCTTAATCAAATAAAAAAAAATAGAACTCTGTGAGGATCGATATCGCAACTACCCCATTTACATTTATTGCTGCTCGAACATCTTACCGATTCAGCTACGCGATCCTATATTTATTCTAGTCTAACGCGTAATATGTATGCACTACAAAATTGTGAGACTCAGTGGTTTGACATTGTTCATTTGACGGATGAATATCCACTATTTACCACTAAAAATAACTTAAATATTTCATACAAAGACGTTTTTCATATTTAGAGTGGTGTTAGTTCACGAAAATAAATAATAATCGTCGTCAAATCACAGTTTGAGAATCGCTGAGCTTATGACTATGTTTCTCACTCCTCAGTGTACATTTCATATTTCTGTCTCAAAAGAAGTGGGAAAAAATCTTGGTAGACATACATTGACAATATCTTTAGGCTATTGCTTTAAGTTTGTGTGCAAGAGATACTGAAAACGTATGTGCAGTATTAAGTCATACATCGGTCTTTTTAAACTGGACCCGACTTCTATGTGTAAGTAGTTAAAGTATTTCTTTTCTCAATTGAGAAAGAGAAATTCAGTCTAAAGCGTTGCTGCCAATACAAATCATTGCAGAGCCTGCTTGAATGTTACAAACGATACCCGTATACTAATTTTGTTAACCAGATATGTTATGCGCTTATCTCAAAGTAGTCGATTGTTTACCTGCCTCACCATTACAGGTCCGTTATTATTTATACCTGCTCTTGGCTTATTCTTAATATTGCCGGTAGCATAGCCGTGCTTTAAATTATATTTATTTACTTTTATTGAATCATTTATGGAGTTGTTCATTAAACCAATATTATTTATTATAAATAAATATTGAATATATTATAAATAAAGAATTTACAGCATGCCTATCAATTGATATCAAATAGTAAAACAATTTGTCACAATAATTATAATGTGATTCTAACAATTATTGGTCGACGCTCATGAAATCGCTGGTGTTATGAACTATTCCTTTGTCGATTTTTTTTTATGATCTTCAAATTGACAACTCCATCTTCCAATCTGGTATCAATTATTTTAACATGAACTGATTATAAAGATAATTCTTAGTTTACTCACGTACTTGTCTCTCAAAATAAAAGATGTAATTAAGTTGAATTTTTGACTGGAAACCGTGATTCATCAACATTTTATCTGCGATTTATGTGACCAAAATAAACAAACAAATAAGACACATACGCTGTCAATTACTTTAAGTTTTGCTGCTGATTGAATATTTTTGATTTCATGTAGGATAAATAATGGCTAGGTATTATAGAAAATAGTGACGATGTCTTTTGATCAACTCCCATTATATTAACGGCAAAATTTTTAGGGCATTATTTAAGTACTTACAGCCAAACGAACGTTATAGTATATTAAGATTAAGTAAAGGTCAGTAAGTGTTCTTTACTGGTTGAGGATATGTTTGGAAATTGAGACAAAGTGGAGATCTCAAAAACATCCGAAACCAGTAAAACACTTAACGACCGCAGTGCTTATGACGTGCTCTGCACGCTCAAATATTGAATAGAGTTAAAACTAAAAAAAATTATGTTTTAAAAATATATAAAACAAACAAGTCGAACATTAAAAAGTTTTCGTTTTTTTTGCTAAGAGACCGAATATTTATTTTTTCCACAATTAATAAGCTTCTTGTAAGTTATGATTCAAGAAAGTGACGATTCACACTTGGAAGACGCTTGAGGTAGGATGCTCAGCCATACTTCCCGAGAAGTCCAAAGAGAAAGAGATATGATAAAACCTTCAAGCTATTCGCAGCGTGGTAACAAGAAAAATTTGGAAAATGTCACAGAAAAGGTAATGCTAGACTATTTTGTTTCAAGAAATGAAACCCTAAAGTCTCCAGAAAGCTTATGGGCTGAATACTCTATGCTCAAAGCCACGGTTTTTTTATAAAGCTGTTGAGTTTAAAATTGTAGGTAATTTTAATTTTGTTTTTAATAAAAAATAAAAATTGATGATTAAATTTCTATACTTGTTAGTTTACTTACCGTCTCCTGCCTCCTTAGTGAAAGGTAAGTAATTACTTGCCGATCACTAATTTATAAACGTCACAAATATCTCAAACAAATCAGTAAAGGTGTCAAATTACCTGAGCGTGCAAAAAAGTACTTTATCGCTCGTTGTCATGGGAGTCGAGCGGTACAGTGACATTACTCATAAATCCTCAGGAAACGTCAACTAGGCTGTCAAATTTGAATGAAAAAGCCTATTTTATCTAACGATCGTGGATAAGTAGAAGAGAGACGAAGAAATCCGTTCACAGTTGCCCCGCGTTAGTAGACTTAGTCATCCTTTCAATAACCAGGAGATCATAAAAGGAATGAAGAAATGTTTGCTTTCGCTTTACTTTGTTTATTAGACGTCCAGTCTTATTTCTACATAAAACTCAACGTATGCCGTATGCTCATGATTAATTTATCAATATATGAATGACCTACAAGAAGTACTTAGTTCCGTATTTCTTTTCTTAAATGGTGAGTGCAATTTTGACTGCTCTCTTTGTTTTACTTGATTTGTTCGAGTTATATTTCTAAATTGCAAAAATCAGATTTCTGCATAATGAAACCAAAATAAAACGTTTTACAATAAAATGGAGACAATAATGTTGTAGTTAGTAGAAATAGGTCATTACATTTTTTTGATTTTCTGATTTTTTCAATTTTTCTGATTAGACAATTGTACTTCCAATATCCGTGGATGTTGATATATAATGGTTATGTATCTGTCATTAGGAATTCCGCTAAGACCACGGGCGAACCATGGTTTCTATTGATATGTACTTTGAATTTTCAATGGTCCTTTAATTAGGAAGCATATATTGTTTCCTAATTAGTTCATCAAAGGCTTGAATGCGATTCTGAAAGTTATCACAATAACAGGAATATGTTAAAAAATGTTTCTTTTTCTCCAGATGTTAATGTGTGAGCAATGGTGTAGCATAGTACACATAGATATAGATGTTATATTTCTTGTTACTTATACAAAGAATTCCATAATGCAATTCAATCCAAATAAATAAATAAATGATTTATAAAACAACAAGAGAGGAGTTGGTTTCGTATTCAGTCGCTCAGTAAAGACGTTCTTTTTATATTAAATATTAGGTATTTTAGGTATATGAAAATTATCATTTACATACTAAAAATAATATTTTTCAACGAATTCTTATTTACACAAATGATATTTTATAGCCGCACATATTCATTTTCTTTAGAGCCTACGTATTGCTTATTATTCAATTTACATAGCCCTGCTACCAAAGTTTTTCCTGTTCTTCAGGTCCAAATCTCGAAAATATAAAATGTTGAATTTCGATAAAAAAAAAACTATTTCAAGTACTTGAGCCATGGGAACTAAGAAGCTATCTCTGTTTTATTATATATTAACTGTTATAATAAAAACCAGATAGAAGATGGAAACCTCTGCCGTATACACAGACTTGTTATGCATTTTCGTAATAAGGATCACATAAACAGAAAAAGGGTAAAAGAGAATAGAATGCTGATGGTCCTGCTGATATCGGTTCTAAATCATTTATTTTATTTATTTCATTGTAAGTAAAAAGGTCGGCAATGGAGAGAGAATCCGTTCACAATTGCCCCGCGTTAGCAGACTAGTCATTCCTTTAAGTGACCAGGATATCATAAAAAGGAGAGGAAACGAATCTTGGCTTGTGATTTTGTTTACAAGTTAAGTCAATTTTTATTACTGACCAGTTGGGAAAATTGGGGTCATACCCACCCCAAGTGCTAGCGTAGGATTTAGTAGTAACTCCGCCCCCGTATACATAGTCTAAATAAAACTCAACCTACCAACCTAGTATTAAAATATATGAATTGCCTAAAATTACCAGGTCTATTTATTTGGCTCAGTATTTTCTTTCTTAGATCATGGGTGCCATCGTAACTGCGGTCTTTGGCATTACGTTAATTTGTTCGTTTTAGTATTCGTCTGTTAGTAGTAAAATATATTTCTACATAATCGAACCAATGCAAAAATCTTAGAATGAAGCCGAGATAATATTTTTTAGTTAACAGAAATAGGTCATCAAATGTTAATAAATATTAACAGTAATATTGAACGAAGTTATCAGCATAGTATTTAAATCCATGACTATTTCATGGTATCTAACCAAATTAGACGATATGTTTAGATTTTTACAATCGTCTTTTATGTCGTCGGCTTAAATTTTTAGATTTTCCGATTTTTAAGTTTTTTGAGATGCATCCACTATCCGGCGATGTTAAAGATACAATGGTCATTATCTATTCCATTAAAAACCCTGTTAAAATCACGGGCAAACCAAGGTTCATATATGGATATTTATTTAGGCGTCCTTTTTAGTATACCTTTCCTAATTAATCATTCATTTATCAAATAATCGAAGATATAAATTACGCGATTTTGAAAGTTAGCAAAATTAGATACGTTAAATAGTATTTTCCCTCAAATAACTAATTTGTACAAGCAAGTGGTGCAGTGTACAGGATAGCACACATGGACATCGGTATATTTTTTGTTACCGATATAATGAACTGTGTAATACGTAATACTTTATAAAAAAACAGCAGTGGGATGGGGTTCAATATTTTGTCGATCAGTAAAGATTTCTTAAAATGCTCTAAGCAGTATTTTTTTCATTTTGAATAGTAGATATTATTTATATACAAGAAAATGATCTGTTTACATATACCTAAAATATTTTTCAAGACGTTTCCATGTGCTGATGTATAAATTCCAAATACACAAATGAGATTTGACAATTTTAGGCTGCACATTTTGATTTCAATTTTACGCACCAAATTCTCTTCAGGATCAACTTCAAAAATATAAAATGTTGTGAATTTACATTTCAGTAAAACGAAACTTGTTCAAGAACTCGAATCATAAAACGAGGAAACTATCCATTTATTTAATAATTAATAATTCAAAGATTTAGAAGATGAAGAAGTCCATGTTCCTAATTACCCCGTTGTGTTAGAGTTGTTATGCCTTTTCGCAGGCAGGATCACATAAATAGAGGAAGGTTAAATGAGAAATAGGAATACTGACCCAAGCTCTTTAATATTTACCTGTAAATAAATATCTTTATCGTAAGGCTGGATATTACTGTACTAGGATATTTAACATCTTAGACTTCACACTCTTTAGATATTAATATACGTAGAAAGTGTAGAAACTGAAGATGAAAGTTAAAAATTCTTATTCAATCAAGATAGGGATAACGGTAGTTTAATTGAAATTTAAAGTACACACATAGAAAGTGCCGAGATAAATTGGCATTTTTTCTACGTATTTTTTTTACCTAACTTTGAACGTCTAGACAGCCATGAATTTCTTATTACAATTTTTGTTTATTTTGCAAAAATGATCAAATATTACGTTATTCATTATCGATTCGAGATTATGTACGATTTTTTTACCAGTTAATAATAATAACACATTTTTGTATTTTTAGACAGTTCGGCAATGAATCAGTCAAATGAACATGATTCCAATAAAACACCATATATCTACGATTGTCATTTGTCTTCTCAATTTCTGATTCAAATTGGTTTGCATAAATAAAATAGCCAATTTATTTATTACCAGTAAATATCGTCGTTAATCAAAACAAGGAAAGGATTCTGTTTGTTGCTTCTATCTCTGATATCCTGATGACAGAAAGCAAATTTGCTATGTGTAATTGGTATTGTATTGCATCTGTAATTACAAATAAATAAAACTTAGAGATTTTTTAAGTTCTCTCTAGATGAATGAATCTTGAGCATGTGATTCTGCTAAACCTTACCGTTTTTATACTTAACTTGCATTTGTAAGTATAATAAACTTGTTATAGTTGACAGTTTTGTTGTACCTAATTTAATATCTAAATAGTGGGTAATCAGAGATGTTAATTACTCTAGTACTGTAGTATCCCCAGCCTCTTTAACACTCTTTTATTAGCTTGACCTGTAACTTTGTATATAAGCAAATATTGCAACTAAATTGTTACCCACTTCAAGATGTCTTATTGCCTTGAAATTTTGTATGTGTATATGGTTCAAGTGAACAGAATTTAATATTTTTTATAGACAAATCCAAGGTGCCAACACTGGCGGTCATTTAATATCCGATTCTACTGAAAATTGGTATCTGGAGATTTTTGAGATCGCAGATTATAAACATGTGATCGGAACTGAATAACTCAAAATAGCGGCGGCAATATGCTGAATAAGTTTGATTATTTATCGTCTGATTCAACTGAAAATCGATATTAGAGTGTTATCAAGGCTGAAGATTATGAATATTTTGTCGAAATTTCAAAAATTAACAACTTTGAAAAATCAAATGAAACTGTTAAAAAATGCACTAAGAAGTGAAAATAATGTTAATAACAATAATACGGTGGGGCGTTCAAAATACTTAAAAAACAGAAATTGTATGATTTATCTCAGACTTATTCTGTGTATAAAAAATGTCGGCGCCTTTGATAAAGCGGTAAAGAACAAAGATCCCGACATTTTTATTACAGGCAATAAGTTTGTGATAAAGTATACTCGAGCGTATTTTTACCTTTATTATTAACAATTATTATTATTGCTCACATTATTTTCTGCTTCTAGTGCACTTTTTCACAGTTTAATTCAGTTTTTAAAAGCCTGTTTTTAATTTTTGTTAAATTATTTATTTCTATAACACACTTTATTCAATATAGGAATATTTCATAGTGTCAGCTCATTTAACATTTAACCTTTTCTCATTTATGTAATCCTGATTACGAAAAAGCATGGCAACTCTGTATCACGGGGTAATTGTGAACGAAGTTGAGATTAGGATATGTGTTGTTGGTATTATTTTATTAGTATAAATAATTTTTATTATTACATTAATTAATTGTAAACATAGCTTCTTAGGGCCGGTTTTTATATGTCCAGGTAAATAGCTTAACTGTCAGATAAAATTTATCTGGCATATAAACTGTTTTTCAATGTGCAGGTAAACTTTACCGGAGGGTTAAACTCACTATCTGAAAGTACATTTAACAGAGAGTTGAATGTGTCAGTTAAGGATTTATTCTACTGTTAGTGGATTTGCACATGCGCATTTGGCTCAATTGTAAACATTCTAACCTAAAAATCAATGTGATTGATTAATATGTTCGTTTTCAATTTATATTAAATATATTATTGCCAATAATGAATAATAATAATACTCTGGATATGAGTGATGATGAAGATGATATTATACAATTTATAAAGTATGAAAAGAAACCCTATACCATAAGGGCACGAGAAAATAATTTTGAGAGTTATGATGATAAAGATTTATTTATAAGATTTCGACTGCGTAAAGAGATTATTTTACATATCGTTGAGATCATAGATTAAGAAATTGCAATCATTACGGACAGGTAGGGACCCCGTTTTCTTTTTACGCCCTCCATTGCAATTATTGCTGATTGACAAACCCACAAAATCAAAAACAGAACATCAATCAACACGCTACACAACGCAATTTCTCATAAGGAAGGAGCTCAAAAATGTAAAATGTTGGATTTTACATTATAATAGACAATTATTTTGTCATTCAATAATTTGCTATCAAAAAGTACACCTAAGTAATACCCAAAAAGTTGATCACGTCTACAATACTAGGTATAGTAGGAATGCATAAGAAATATCTCATGCTAGGAAGACAATCGGACAACGTTGTTTTATATTTCTAGGACCAAGGGTGTATAACAAACTTCCTCCTGAAATGAAAAACTTAAACTCCACAAAACCGTTTAAAAGTAAAACAAAAAAAGGGATATTATCACTCGGTAGATTGCATGTACATCAGTTAATAGACATAAAAAACACTTACCTTTTTAATAAAAGATACTACTAAACTTAGCCATTCTGCTCCATGGATTTTTAGTGAAATTTTATGAAATTTGTATTATATAGTTTTTATACACATACTTTATATGCATCTTATGTTTAATTGGTAAAATCTAATTATATGTTTTTTTATCTCATACCCTGCGTACAAATTTATTTTTGCAGGGTTTATTTTATTATGTCATTATACAGTAATAATAATTAGGTATAGATATTGTAAGAATACGTTATAATGTATTTAAATTTTTAACTGGAATAAATATTGTTATTATTATTATTATTTATTTTTTTCTTTCTCTTTGTGTTTACATAATTGCCGGGGATTGTTATTACCCAAGACGAATATGAATTGTGGTGACAATATTTAGATAATGAAGGCAAATATTCTTCGACGTGTAGGCTAGTGGTTGCTGTTTGATGGGTTTAATCAAGACTTAAAAATTTGCGGACAATATTGGCAGTACCTAGTAAAGCGGCTTTTTGAATGGTGCGTAAATGCCTTTCTTGTAGTTGCAATCTCTTCTTAGTATCTTGCCAATCCTTTGTCATTAGCCCATTTGCAGACACTACCACTGGGATTTATTTCTACTTCCCGCAGCTTATATATGTCTTTCAACTCTACAGCCAGTTGTTGGTATTTTCTTTTCTTCTCGGCAATGGTTGCTACTAGTTTGTCATCCGTGGGGACTGCGGCATCAATAATTATTGCTTTTTTTTCTATTTTATCAAATAGGACATATCAGGGCTGTTGGCTTCAACCATTCTATCAGTGATAATCGGACTGTCCCATAGGATCGGTGCCTGTTCGTTGCTGATTACTTGCTCAGGTTTGAATTTATAATATGGTTGCTCAGCCTCTACGAGTCGGTACCTCTTTGCAAGCGCCTGGCGAACCGTTCTATCAGTGATGATCGGACTGTCTCATAGGATCGGTGCCTGTTCGTTGCTGATTACTTGCTCAGGTTTGAATTTATAATATGGTTGCTCAGCCTCTACGAGTCGGTACCTCTTTGCAAGCGCCTGGCGAATCACTTTGGCAACATTGTTGTGTCTTTGGAGATATTCAGTTTGTGCCAGTGATGGACATCCACAACATATATGTTGGATTGATTCATTGACAGTTCTACATAGGCGGCATTTACTGTCAATCTGTTGACCCAGAATATATTTTTGATAGGCTCTGGTCTTAATAACTTGATCTTGTATTGCAAAGAGGAAACCTTCTGTCTCCCCATAGAGGCCCCCCGTTCGAAGCCACTCTGTGAAACTTCTTTCATCTATATTGCCTGAAGTTAGAGCTGCGACAAATCTACCAGATAGTTCCTTCTCCTTCCAAGCATTAATGCGATCTTGAGTTTTTACGTATGGGAACTGTTTGTCATCTTGGGCTAGACTCAATGGGCTGATCTTCTGATCTTGAGAACAGATGGCTCTGTGGAGCGGAGAGTCATTGGAAAGAAAGTATCGGCGGAGCCTTTCTTCTTGTTGACGGCATAATACTTCTAGACTCAAGAGTCCTCTACCTGCGTTATTCCGGGGCAAGTACAATATTTGTGACGAGCTAGGTGGATGGTGAAGCCGGTGTCTCGTGAGTGTCGTTCTTATTTTTCTAGAGTCAAATGCCTTCTTGTAGTCAAAAGCCTGAATAGAGGTGTCTGTCCAATTTATTACACCAAAAGTGTAAGTTGCTACAGGGATAGCCCAGGTGTTAATAGCAGAGATTTTGTTCTTTGAGTTGATGTTGGATTTGCAGATCTTATTTACTCTGGAAAGCACTTTCTTCTGGATCTTATCTCTGGAGTGTGTATCGGAAATTCCTAACAGTTGTAGTAGCCCCAGGTACTGGTAAGTATCTTCGTTGCCAAGGTTTTAAATTATCGTGTTCCCGGAAAGCTGCATGTTCTGTTCTTGATCTTGGACTTGGCCACGCTTGACGTGTAAGGTGGCACACTTGTCTAACCCAAACTCCATACAAATATCATCGCTAAAAGTCTTAACAAGTGCGAATTCGCTTTGTAGCTGATCTTTACTCGTTGCATAAAGTTTGAGGTCATCCATGTAGAACTGGTGCGAGATGCGTACGTCTAAATTTCTTTTTACAAGGTATCCATATCCTGATTTTCTAATCATTCTGCTCAACGGGGTGAGAGCCGTACAAAACCAAAGCGAGCTCAGACTGTCACCCTGGAAGATTCCACGTCGAATCCTAATCTCTCTGGTCTTATAGGAGTGAGTACCTCGTCTGACGTGTATACATGTCCTCCATTCTGCCATGCTGGTTGATAAGAATTTTATTTGCGTTGGGTCAATCTTGTATAGCTCGAGAACACGTAGAAGCCACGAATGAGGCACAGAGTCAAATGTCTTCTTGTAGTCTACCCAACCAAGAGAAATGTTGTGTAAACGTTTGCGTACTTGTTGTGTAATTACGCTGTCAATGACTAATAGTTCTTTGCAACCCCGTGTCGCCTTACGACAACCATTTTGTTCAGGGGCTAAAATGTTTTGATTTATCAGATGACTGTAGATTTTCGAGGAAATGATAGAGGTCAGAATCTTGTACAGTGTTGATAAACATGTAATTGATCGATAGTTCTTGGGCTGAGAACTGTCTCCTGACTTCGCAAGCATGTAAGTTGTGCCTCTCAGTAGGTATCTTGGAGGCGTAGCTGGATCTTGAAGAGCTTCATTAAATAGTTGAACTAGGAGTTGGTGAGTGATGGTGAAATATTTCCACCACACATTGTGGATACCATCTGTGTCTGGTGCTTTCCAATTTTGAGTTTTCCTTATAACCGCTTTAACATCAGCCATAGTAATCACAATTGGAAGCATATCCTCAACATTATGTAAAGCTTCCTCCTCTTCACGTAGCCAGTATGCTTGTTCATTATGTTGCTTGGGTTCAGCCCATATATTAGACCAAAACTGAACCATGGATTCTTCGTCTGGGGGTTCTCCTTGTTGTTCTTCTCCACTACTAGCTTCCAACTGTCTATAGAATTTCTTTTGGTCGGTGGCAAAGATGGATTATTGCTGCCGTCTCTTGGATGCTTCATCGTACCGGCGAATTCGTGCACCAAGTGCTGCGATACGTTATTTGAGTCCCTCCTCCTCTTCCCTCAGCCTCTGATTCAGATCTTTAGAGCTCATTCTGAGTTTCATTCTTTTGGCTATTGATCTTATTCCCGTCTTTACCTTTTTGGACTTGTTTCCTTTGTTGGTGAAGTATTCCAACAGACGAATTATTATTATTATTATTATTATTATTATTATTATTATTATTATTATTATTATTATTATTATTATTATTAATATTTATTTTATTTTACTGCTTATACTCGTTCAAGAACACGAATCATAAAACGAGGAACAATCTTTAATTTGTTAATACTAATAATAATAATTAATAGAAAGATTCGAAAGAAGAAAGATGAAAAATGCCCACCGGTCCTAATTACCCCGTTGTGATACACAGAGTTGTTATGCCTCTTCGGAAACAGGATTACATAAATAGAAGAAGGTTAAATGAGAAGTAGGATACTAACCAAGCCTCTTTAATATTACCTGTAAATTTCTTTATCATAACATCTTAGATTTCACACTATCTAGATATTAATATACGGAGAAAAACACTGTATTAAAGTTCAAAGTTAAAAATTCTTAATTAATCAAATTAGGGATAACTTAAAATTTTCAAAAATAGTAGTTTAATTGAAATTGAAAGTACACACACCGCACCGGCAAATTAAATAAACTGAGATAAATTGGCGTTTTTTTCTACATGTTTTTTTTACCTAACTTTGAACATCTAGACAGCCGTGAATTTCTTACTACAATTTTTGTTTATTTGCACATTTTTAAAAAGTTACTCAATGTCAAACTAGATGTCAACGTACCAAGATGCGTTAGTTCTTCTAGTACATTTGAAACACGTATTTTTGTCAACAATAAAGTTCGAGGTATTTTGATAAATAATCGTGTAAAGGCCATGGCAGGTTAAGATAAATAGTTCGTGCCTTTGTTAACTTTTTGCGTGTGGTTCCCTCCAATGGTGTATCTTTGCATAAAATATAACCACAAGAATTATTGACTTCAAATTTTCTTTGCTAGAATTATTAGTTTTCGAGAAAATTGCGCTTTAAAAAGTTTGACCAATGAATTGATGTCTACGCACAGCAGTTATTGTATGAAATAATTTGCGGTGTGCTTAATTTGATTTTACGAAAGATTTTAACTTTTTTACATAATGTTTCAAGAGCAAAACAAAAAAATATGATTTTTTTTCTCTACGAGCGATATTACCGGTTTTAGAAATGTACAGTTCAGATACAATATACTCTTCATTTTGTATTTGCGAAGAGTATAAAAAAATAAGGGACTGCCTACAAGGACGCCGCGGCGGACATCTATCATTTCTTAGCTGTCCGCCGCGGCAATTGGTTTGGTTAGGTACTATTTATTCCGTGCTATAGCGATGTTTTCCACGTGGATCGCTGGCCTATGCGTAATGTTGTCGCGTTGTGGAACTCCCAAAAAATAATTCAAATATTGCGTTATTCATTGTCAATTCGAGATTATGTATGCATTTTATTTTATTCAAATTAATAACACATTTTTGTATCTTTAGACAGTTCGGCAATGAATCAGTTAAATGAACATGATTACAATGTATATAAAATCGTCATATTTTGTCTTCTCAATTTTTACTTCAAATTGGTTTGCATAAATAATATAGCCAATTTAGTTACCAGTAAATATCAGCGTTACTCAAAACAAGGCAAGGACTCTGCTGCTTCTATCTCTGATATCCTGATGACAGGAAGCAAATTGGCTGTGTGTATTGGTATTAAAGAGGGAACACGTAAGGCTAGTATGGAGGGGGATAAAGCACCAAATTAGGAGGGAGATATCTCCCATATAATCAAATTTTATCCAAAAATAGTCTTCAACAATCCTGTAGTATTTATTTATGTACAACTTACACATATTTTCAGTAAAATAACATCACTCAATTTGCAGAAAGCAGCTTATTGTTAATAATAATTTTAATGACCAACTTTTTTCTTACTACTTATATTAAAAAAAAACTATAAGACTACCTAAATAGAATCATAACAAGACTATTACTATGCATTTTCAGTCAATAACTTCAGTTGTTTGCAAAACAGTTAGATTTAAATTTAAAGATTATGTTAATCTTTCTATTTCCTAGTTTAAAATCTATTTTGCAAACAACTGAAATTATTGAGTGAAAATGCATAGTAATAAATAAGTCTTGTTATGATTCTACTTAGGTAGTCTTATAGTTTTTTTTAAAATATAAGTAGTAAGAAAAAAAGTTATGGCCAAAAATTATAAATATTTTCCTATCGGATGTCTTCTTGGAAATGGCCACCTTAAAGATGAATCAAAAATATAATTAGGAAGAACAAAATTTCGACAAAAGACAAAAATTTTAAAAAAACGAAGACAGGGATAGGAAGGAATGAAGATTGAAAATTCTGTCAGATAACAATTAAAGAAAAAGAAAAAGAGTTTTGGCTACAATTGTTGCCGAAAGATGGGCAACAGTTGGTATGGTAATCTGTGTTTAATGCGAAATGGTGCATTATGCTCTCTGATTTGTGTGATGTATGTAAGCGGACTATTACCAAGCTTGAATTGGTAAAATGTAATTTTGATGTAGTCCACTGTAGAACTTTGATGGTACGTAAGTTTCTAGTTTTATTTCAGATTACTTCGCAATTTCAGCCAATCACAGCATCCATGAAAGTAGACATCCTGTTGAATTTGACGTTTTCCTTGTTTTTCTCGTGTCCTTTAAACTTAGGGGTGGTTGTTATCAACCCTATAGGGGCAGTTTATGAAGATTACGTCAGACCTGATGCAGTTTCCTATCACTTTAACCAAAACTCTTAGACATTTCGAGCTAAATTACCTCGTTATGTAATTTATACACAGCGTTGTAATGCCTTTTCGCAAGTAGGATCACATAAATAGAAGAAGATTAAATAAGAAGTAGGATACTGCCAGACCCTCTTTAATAACATTACCTGTAAATCTCGTTAGCGTAGGCTGGATATTATATATTTAACATCTAGATTTCACACTGTCTAGATATTAATATACTTAAGCCGCATTTACGCTATACAACATGTTTTATAAACTTCTGTTCTATAGTATATTCACCAAGCTCTGAGAGCTGTCACGCGCTGTTCACGTGGGCTTAGTTCACGGGAGCCATTCATGCGTAAAATTATTAAAAATACAGGAAGTTTCCTAATCGATTTTAGAATGATTGAATATTAATGAAAATGTAGGATATGGTTCTTTTAAACTTAATAATACACTACCTTAAACTTGAAATGGATTCACTAAACTGTTTATGAGTTATAATAATTCAAGTTTTCGAACAAATGTAAATACGCTCTTAAAAGTACATACAACTGAAGTCGACAAAACCGTTGGCAATCTCCTGAAAAATATAACCAATGAGGATGGAACACGTCGCGATCACGAGGCAATCACGCATATTAATTACTCTCAGCCTTCCGCGGATATACTTTACAACAGAATTGCTACCCGTATGCAACAAGTTTAAGAATGCAATAAAAAAAAAGTTGCACAATGTTGTACAACAAGCGTGTTTTACAACAAAAAATCATGTCTGCAACAGGTTTCATTCGTCCCGGCCCGAGTCGGTAAGATCAAAGGCAATCTGTGTTTCATGAACTTTTGTTTATCAAACTTGTTTACAAACCTATTTTAACTGCAATTTGTTCACGAAAATTGGCGAAAATTGCGTTTTCGGCTGCTATCCAGTAAACATGGTATAGTAGTATAGTGTGTGAGTATATAGTGTGCTGAGACAAACTGTTGAAAGAGTCGCTAGTAGCCAGGAATCGTAGGGTTACAGCAAATCTTTCTTTGACTAGAATTGCATCCCTAAATTGTGTTTCTTCCCAATTCTTCCTCCGTCACGAAGTATCAAGTACTCAAAGTATGAACTTGTCATCCTTAAAAAATTATGTATCCTACCATCAGTTCGTAATTCTCCTGCCAGCAAAACAATATAATCTCGATCCAAATCTTATAATAAATCGCTACTACTGTATTTCTTATTAGCTTCCAACGAAGGTCGTACCCAAAAATCGTCTGTTCTTTCTTTACTTTTTACAACTTGAAGATATTACCACACAGACGGCGCTGCGGTGGCGGCAGCCATCATCACGTCATCACTGCTTGAAGCCACCATGTCAACTAAGTTTGTTAAACATGTTCACACATTTTTTAGGGCACCCATAGTAATGTTGTACAACAAATGTTGTAATAAGTTTAAAAACAAAAGATCGAGGTTTAAGAATCATAAGTTTTCGGCAACATGTTTAATAAACAAAAGTTTATAAAACATATTGCGTAGTGTAAATGCGGCTTTAGAAACACTATACTAAAGTTGCAAGTTAAAAATTCATATTCAATCAAATTGGGAATAATTTGAAATTGACAGAAGAATAGACATTTTTGTACATATTTTTTTATCTAACAAATTTGAAAGACAGTCATGTATTTCTTGCTATAATTTGAACATGAATATCAATGAAACATCATGGATCTAGAATTATCATATTTTGTCTTCTCCATTTTTGTTTGAAATTGGTTTGCATAAATAAGAAAATAGCCAATTTACTTACTAGTAAATATCAGCGTTAATCAAGACAAGGAAAGGATTCTGTTGCTTCTATCTCTGATATCCTGATGACAGGAAGCGAATTGGCTATGTGTATTGGTAATTGTTATATATGTGTAGTAAGTTGTTTATAAGTATTTTTAATTAATTCTTAATTGAGAAATTCAGTCTAAAGCGTTGCTACCAGGATAAATCATTACAACGCCCGCTTGTGAAGGAATAACACCGAAACCGTGCTGGAATATTTCAAGCGATATCGGCATACGTATATAGAGTTAACCTGATATGCTATGCGCTTATCTCGAAAGTAGTAGATTGCTTACCTCGCTCACCATTATAGGTCTGTTACCTGCTCTTGGTTCAATCTTATTATTTCCGGTAGCATTGCCATAAGTTAAATTAAATTAATTTACTTTTATTGAATCATTTATGGAGTTGTTCAGTAAACCAAATTATTTATTATTATAACTAAATAATGTATTATAAATAAATAATTTACATCATGCCTAATTAATATAAAGTAGTAAAACGATATTCAATTTGTTGCAATTATTAAAAAGTGACTCTAAGAATTGTCGGTCGACGCCCATGGCATCGTCGGTATAATGAGCTATTCCTTTGTCGGTATTTTTTTAATGATTTTCAAATTGGCACCAGATAAACTATAATTAATACTTTCAGATTTTAACTGCCCTAGTGAATGAATCTTGAGCATGTTTCTGCTAAACCTAACCTTTTTTATACTTAAAAAATTTCAATATTTGTAAGTAAATAACATGTTGCATGTGCTATTTGTTATTAATAGCTTTTATCTAGGTGGGGTTTGTGAAATAATAGTGCTCTTACAGTACTCAAAGTTGAGATTATGTACCATGTAGCCGCAAAGTAAATTCTTCGCAACAGAACGATGAAGTAGTTGCTACAAACTCTAATGGTAAAGTTGTCTCCATTACTGCACATAAAAATGCGGAAGAGCTGAGGGGTCAAAGCGCCGCTTTTATTTCTGTATCAACCTTGCCATTTATCTCAAGATCTTGAGTTATTATCTCAAGATCTTGAGTTATTATCTCAAGATCTTGACTTATTATCTCAAGATCTTGACTTATTATCTCAAGATCTTGAGTTTTTATCTCAAGATCAGGACGACGTGATGTTTTTTTTAATATCTTGCAGTCGTTGGTTATTTTATAGGCGTATAGGCCAAGGATAGTGTTCCGCAATGCGGAATACTATCAATTTTTACTAGTGTTCTGAGAGTCGTGAAATTGAAATATTTTGCTATCTGCGACGCTAATACTGTCTTTGGCGCTGATAATTATTAACAATTAGATAGCAAAATAAAAATCAACCTAACTTAACCTAACCTAAACAAATCACATAAAACAATGAAAATATTATAGGAAAATGAAATATTATTTCTGCCATCAAATCAAACCTGAATTTGTGAAAAATATGAACTGGGAATACATTAAATCATAACTGTTAAATGCATGCAACTTAAAACCTTGAGATAGGAAGTCATGATTTTGAGAAAAAAACTCAAGATTTTGAGATATAAAGTCAAGATCTTGAGATAATAAGTCATGATCTTGAGATGATAAGTCAAGATCTTGAGATAATAACTCAAGATCTTGAGATAATAAGTGAAGATCTTGAGATAATGACTCAAGATCTTGAGATAATAAGTGAAGATCTTGAGATAATAAGTCAAGATCCTGATATAATAACTCAAGATCTTGAGATAGTAACTCAAAATCTTGAGATAATAAGTCAAGATCTTGAGATAATAACTCAAGATCTTGAGACAATAAGTCAAGATCTTGAGATAATAACTCAAGATCTTGAGATAATAACTCAAGATATTGAGATAATAACTCAAGATCTTGAGATAAATGGCAAGGTTGAGACAGAAATAAAAGCCGCGCTTTGACCCCTCAGCTCTTCCGTATAAAAAACCTCAAAGTTGTGCCGCTTATACGTGTAGATGGGTGAGCGCGACTAGTTAATATTAGGTAAATCATAAATATGATGTAATACTTAATACATAGAACAACATTGTTCTCATGTATAGTACATTCTGGCATAATTAAAATAAGAAATAGTGGAAAACAAGCCTCTTGTAATTAAAATTTCTACTGTTTTAGAATAATACTTACTCTTCTAGTAAGTAAAGTTAAAAATGAAAAAAAAAAGAAATAAACATGAAACAAAATTTAGTGAGCTTTAAAATGAATTCGGAAGATGACCGAACCAACCCAACGAAACATTAACAGATTGTTGTTATTCGTTGCCTTATTTAGTTTATTTAGATATGAAATACCTCATCTAGACAAACGAGATTGAGGGGAATCACATTTACTTGTTAGAGAGAGCAATTTATTATGATGATTTACAAATTGTAATAAGGAAAGAAGAAAAGAGAGATCCCGGCGTCCACAATTACCCCATGTTTGACGAAAGAGTTATGCTTTTCTGTAACCAGGATATCATAAATCGAGACAGATGAGGTTGGACGTGGTTTGAGTTTGGAATCGAACGCTTTGAACACACAGTGTCAAATAGTATTTAATTTATTTTGAAAATAACTTGAGGAAATAATATTAATAACTATATTAATGCTTTTCTTGCCTTCTAACGAAATATTAGTGCAGATGGGTAGTCAATTTGCACGAATAAAGTAAGATAATTTTTATTACCAGTATCAGCTGCCTAAACTAAAACAAGTGTTATGTTAGCCGCTTCTATTTATGATATCCCGATGATAGGAATCAAGGTGACTGTGTGTTGTTCGTACGTATGTAACCTCCCATGGTAATTTATCCGTTTGCGGTTGAGAATTCGCTGAACTTGTTGAGTCTGAAATTTCACAAGATTTTCTTATTGTCTTGCTTATTGCTTGGTCACACCGCCACAAATAGTACTACGCATTATGAAATTAACATAATGAACATCCCCTTATTACATTTTAAGTAAGTTGCTTTACTTACAAAATATTTTAAATATATTTTGTAGAAGATTTCATCTGTAATAACGTAATAACCCTTGTTTATAAATAATGGTAATATTTATGTGGAGGCACCCGCTTTGTGACTTGGAGCTTTTAAAATAAATAATTAACTCATCTCATAATACGGATGAGATATTTAGCAGAGACGCTAAAATGCCTCGAAAATAAAGAATTTTCAACATAAGTTGAAATTTCAATTCTTTGTTTTTTCGTCCTGATAATACGCTTCTATCAAAAAACAAACAATTTTCGTTTGAATAATTTTCTCCTAAAATTGTTTTTTAAAATGTTTCATGAGACTGTTATAAAACAAAAGCGTCGCCGACTGCGAATGCTGATTATAGTTGTCTCCATTCGTTTAATGCATATAAAAAAGCAATAAAAACCAGCCATTCGAATATCAAAGAAAGTGCTATTGCCTGCTGACAAGGTACTACAGAGCCGTATTTCAAAATATTGTGTATTAGAATGAACAAAATATTACACTAGAGGTTTAAAAATAGGTAGAAACCTAATGACGTAAATTAAAACATCTTACTCTGTCTTGCATCAAGATAGGAATATCTGATGCACTGGTGGACATATTACCTATCCTTCACGACATTGACAAATAAACTCAAAGTACGTCTCTGTTTATCTGTTCCTTAGGTATGACGTTTTAGTTAGGGGTAATGGGTAATTCGTGTAACTATAATCACAAGAGTTGGAAATCTTAATTAAAAGAGGTGTGTTTTCGATTATTTCTTATCATAATCATGCCAGAACATATTTTAGATGAGAGTAATGATGTTTTATTTATTAAGTAATACGTCATATTTGTTATTTAATGTAGTCGAGAAAAATTCAGTATACCCCAGTCTCCCTATATATTAGCTCGGTCGGCAGCTTTGGGTTTTTTATGTGCTATAAAAATATGGAGTGAACTATAACATAATGATGATCATTTCTGTTAGACTTTCTTATTTCAAAAGGTCATATTGTTGAGAATTTTCCGCCTTTTTTGGAAACACCCTGTATGAATCCGTGGGTTCTAAATAATTTTAACAAGAGATTAACACTACTAACACTTTATTTAACAATTTACTGACTGTACAATACTTGTTTACTTAATAGTTAACCTCACTTTTCACTTTTCAACTTGTTCACTTTTACAAACTGCCTTCTTAATAAACTTCTTCTTCCGCGCTGATAATCGCGCCTTATATACTCCGAATTTGACTCTCTAGATCCATCTAGAAACATTCAAGAGCCTTCTCCAACAATATTCCAGAAAAGTCCATTTTATTCTGCTAGCTTCCAGTCACAATTAGTAGGCATAGGCGTATCATCTCCAATTCCAAGGGGGTGTAATTCATAACACTGCCCCCTCCTTAAGCCTGATCGTCCCGATCAGGCAACTCAGAATCATCGATGTATTTCGCCAGCCTGTCCAAATGCACGATCTTTATCTTGGACTTTTTGCTTCGTTGAATTCGATAGACGACGTCATTAATTCGGGTAATAACAGTATATGGTCCATCCCAAGGCGGTTGAAGTTTCGGTGACTTTCCTTTCTTCCGCTGTGAGTTGTACAGCCAAACCAGGTCTCCTGCGTTGAACCCTTCTGAACTACCCTTACGGTCATATCGAGCCTTCATTCTGTCACTGGCTATGGTGATTTGGTCTCTAACTAACTCATGGACATTCCTTAGCCGTTCACTCACTTCATCTACATAGCTGTTCACAGGAAGCAGTTCTCCACCTGGTGTTTCAAACATCAAATCACACGGCAGTCTGATCTCATGTCCAAATACTACACGAGCCGGAGTCTGTTTTGTAGTCTCGTGGATAGCAGCTCTATATGCCATGAGGAAAAACGGTATGTGGAGATCCCAGTCACGTTGATTTTTATGAACGACTTTAGAGAGATGTTCTTTCATAGTCTTATTATGTCGCTCCACCATTCCATCTGATTGCGGGTGAAGGGCTGTCGTCCGTGTTTTGTGTATTCCCAATAACTTGCAGATTTGCTGAAATATCCCCGACTCAAAATTTCTCCCTTGATCTGAATGCAGCTCCAGGGGTACACCAAACCGACATATCAAGTTATCCACCAAGACTTTGGCGACAGTAACCGCTTCCTGGTTCGGAATTGCGTAGGCTTCAGGCCATTTACTAAAATAGTCCATGGCAACCAGTATGTACTTGTTACCGTCCTTGGTTATTGGGAATGGTCCGGCTATATCGATCGCAATCCTCTCAAAAGGAGCCCCGACGTTATATTGCTTCATTGCACCCCTACTTCTAGTATGTGGTCCCTTACTGGCTGCACAAATTTTACAATTACGACACCAAGATTCAACATCTTGACGACTATTTACCCAGTAAAATCGTTCACGTACTTTATTCAGGGTCGAAGTCAAGCCGAAGTGTCCACCGGATGCTCCATTATGCACTTCCTGAAGTACTTTCGGTACTCGACATCTGGGAATCACTAGACGCATAACAACTTGCTTCAAATCCGGGCTCTCCCATGCTCTTTTTAACAGCCCGTTCATAACTCTAAGTGAGTCCCACTGTGCCCACAAAGCCTTCAATCTAACTGCTTTGTCTGAAACATCCTTCCACTCTGGTCGAATTCCTTTTTACTTTGCTCTCAATATAGCCCCAATCTCTGCATCGTTCAGTTGTTCTTGTCTCAGGGCTTCAGTTGTCCAATCATCAGGAACGTCTATTTTAATAGTGTTGACTACTCCCATGCCCTGCTGTTTCTCCACATGGCGGCAGTGCTTGCAGTCATCCTTACATGGTCTTCTAGATAAAGCGTCTGCGTTCTTATGAGATCTTCCTGGTCGATGCTCGATTTTAAAGTCGTACTGTTGCAGCCGTTCTATCCAACGAGCCAATTGACCTTCCGGGGTTTTCAACTGCAACAGCCATTTAAACGCAGCATGGTCGGTCCTGATTTTAAAATGTCGTCCGTAGAGATACTTATGAAAATGGTCCACTGATTTGATGATGGCCAATAACTCTTTCCTGGTTACACAGTAGTTTCGTTCTGGTGTGGAGAGCACCTTGCTGAAGTACTCGATCACTCTTTCCTCTCCGTTCTGAATCTGGGACAGCACACAACCAATCGATGAATTGCTGGCATCTGTATCTAAAATAAAAAGTCCATTCTGTTGTGGATATGCTAGCACAGGACCAGTGCATAGAGCTGCCTTCAATTTTCTCCATGCTGTTTCACACTCCGGTGTCCACTGGTACTGAACTTTCTCCTCTGTTAGCCGGTGTAATGGCTTCGCAATGTCTGCAAACCCTTGGACAAAGCGTCTATAATAAGTGCAAAGGCCAAGGAAGCTTCGTACTTCATGAACGTTAGATGGCCTTGGCCAATCTCGTACAGCAGAAATTTTGTAGGGATCCGTTTGTATTCCCTCCGAAGACACCACGTGACCAAGGATTTTACTTCTTTCTGAAATAGTAAACACTTCTTCGGGTTCAACTTCAGGTGTGCATTCCTTACTCGTCCAAATACTTCTTGAAGATTTTTCAAATGTTCTGTAAAGTCTCGTCCCATAACCAGCACTCTTGACTTTGGAGTATCCCTATAGACAGCTTCTACCTCTAGTGCACGCACCAAGGCTTCACTACTACTTTTATGTCGGGATAGCCTGAGGACTCGCCTGATCTCCTCGTCCCTTATCCCGTCTAGGAATGCCCCCACTGCCAATTGCTCTTTAAATTCTTTTGGCGCAATAGGATATGCTAACTGTGCCAGTCTTTCCACCGCAGCTTCAAATTCTTGCAGACTCTCTCCAGCTTTCTGAACGCGCACTTTCAGCTGGGTCTGGTATACTTGAGCAAGGTGTTGATCTCCATATCGTAGATATAAGGCAGCTTCTAAAACTCTAAAATTCCGTTGTTGGTCCGCCGGAATTATCTGGAGCAACTCCAACGCTTGGCCTCTTAAAGCCACGACTAATGCCTTAGCCTTCTCTTCGTCATTCCAGTTGTTTGCACTCGCTGCTGCCTCAAACTGTGTCTTGTAGGTCATCCAGGAACTTTGACCATCAAAGGAGGGAATTTTTAATCGCTGGCCTGACGATACCAGTTGCTGGTTTCCTCTATCCCTCAACTGTTGTTTAAGCTGGTCAATTTCTCCTTCTACCTGGTGCATTTTCTCTTCAACCTTGTCTACTTTTTCTTTCACTTCGCTTACTTCTTGCTCGACTTTATTTTTAAGTTCTTCAGTGACGGCAAATATGGCACTCTGTTGGCCTTCTATAATTTTCCTTAGTTCGTCTCTCTCTTTTTGTTGTTTATTGTCCAAGTCTTGCATGATTTTTCTCAATTCTTCCTGACGTCGTTTCTCTTCGTCTTGATGTCGTTTCTCCTCTTCTTGTTTTTCCTCTTGACGTCTTCTCTCTTGATCCTCAAAAATTTTTCTTAATTCTTCTTGACGTTTTTGTTCTTGTTCTTGGCGTCTTTTTTCCCGTTCCTCCTTCTCTTCCTGGCGTTTTCTTTCCTGTTCTTCTTTCTCTTCCTGGCGCTTTCTTTCCTGATCCATCATCATCTTTTGCATTTGGGCCATAAAGTCCTGCATTTGTTGTTCGGATGCCATGCTTCTGGTCGTTACCGACATACAATTACGTTGAAATCAAATAAGTTTAATAATTACGTCACTATCGGTAATGGGACTGTCCAGGAAACCCTCAAAACGGCACGAAAAAGTCTTATCTAGAGTCTTTGTCACTTAACCTCTAATGTCCAACAAAATGTTCCAAAAATGTCTCAAAAATGCACTTAAACACTATTTTTCTGTTCGGAAATAGTCCTCGAACAATGTCCAGTAAATTAGTCCTTCCTGTGTTAGCCACTAACCTCGAGAATACTGTCCCAGTCTTCTCAACACTCCCGAAAAATCCTCTTGTCAAAATTCCACATCTGACACCAATGTTGCGAATTTTCCGCCTTTTTTGGAAACACCCTGTATGAATCCGTGGGTTCTAAATAATTTTAACAAGAGATTAACACTACTAACACTTTATTTAACAATTTACTGACTGTACAATACTTGTTTACTTAATAGTTAACCTCACTTTTCACTTTTCAACTTGTTCACTTTTACAAACTGCCTTCTTAATAAACTTCTTCTTCCGCGCTGATAATCGCGCCTTATATACTCCGA
This sequence comes from Stenurella melanura, assembly GCA_963583905.1. NCBI lineage: Eukaryota > Metazoa > Arthropoda > Insecta > Coleoptera > Cerambycidae > Stenurella > Stenurella melanura. The sequence goes on along the minus strand of OY757312.1, from coordinate 32,841,229 downwards.
ATTTGACTCTCTAGATCCATCTAGAAACATTCAAGAGCCTTCTCCAACAATATTCCAGAAAAGTCCATTTTATTCTGCTAGCTTCCAGTCACAATTAGTAGGCATAGGCGTATCATCTCCAATTCCAAGAGGGTGTAATTCATAACAATATGTATAATAGAATAGCACATTTAGTGATCATTAGAGCCGTGTAAACAGTCAAATTTTATATAGCATATATTTTTTTATAATTTAAGACCAAATTTAACCAAAGGTTTAAACTTCTCTTGCTTACTGAAGGAAAGCATTCTAATTGTGAAAAGAGCTCTCCGAGATGTCCTTGAATTTTCAAGTTTCACACTACGTAAATTTTAAAAATTAAGGTTTTTCAGTTCCATCAATCTGTCTGCCTATCTGATAATGTATTTGACTAAAGCAAATAGATATAATAACTAGAATAAGTAGAAATTGTTCGGAATCTATTTCAAACTGTAGGACCTTGTTTGTCTCTACCTAAGATAAAATCCGGGATTTTCAAGTAGTTACGTCGATGATTTGAAAGGCAGATAAGAAAACATTTTCGGGAAAACCTCCTTGAATTTACCTTTAACTACGATTTAAAGTTATACTTTGGCAATGTTATTCAACATAAATGTATAAATCGTTCTAGCAATATTTGTTACAATTAATCTAGAATGAAAACAAATAACTATTGTAAAACAAATACAGATTGATTTGATAGGTAAAATTGCAGGTCAGACACATGCTAATTTGAACATTCAACATATTCCTTTGGTAAAAAAAAACAATAATAATCATCACAATTGTATTGACTCTTAATTGATAAAAAATATTAACATATGTTTGACTTGTAATTTCAACCACTAATTTGTATTTTGTTTCGCTTGCTCTTTCTTCCTTAACTTATGATCTCCTGATTAGGACAACACGTAGCCATGCTATTCTCACGGGGTAAGTGCGGCCGCACTTGGGCTAGCAGTCAGTCTACACTTACACACTACTTACACTACCACTCATTTTAATTAATTAATTAATTAATAATGTTAAATATTTTTTGAGTTCTCAATTATTTGTGACAAACGACATCTCACACCTTTAAGGGGTAATAGATTACTTTTGCAGAGTGGTCCACCGAAAAGTATAAAAATTAGTGAAAAATTCGGAACTACCTGTATGATTATATTTTATTCTCTTAAAAGTAAGCATTTTAAAATAATGGATATGCAAACTAACCTAGTATTTATAACAAGAACATCAACTATCAATTAGTTTCATTTTGACAAAACTATGATCTAAAACAACAAAACAACTTTGGAACAAAATAATCATTATTACGGTATTATTTGAGGCCCTTCAGCCCTATTTGCAGCATCTAATACATAAGTTAATAAATCTTATGATGGGTATTTAACTGCGTGCTGGTGTCTCACATAACTTAAGTACCATATTACACAAGCAACATGAGCGCAGACACCAAGAGTTCTTGCACCCACTTACAGGTACAATAAGTACCAATTATAGGATCAATCAATCAATCATCAATTGGAGGAAGCAAATATCATATAAAAAAAATACTATGTTTTACAGCTTGAATAAATCTCGAAAATATTTTTGCTCTTAACAATCCAGGTTCAAACTGTTCAAGTTGGAAAATAAATTCGTCATTTGCTTCTCTTTCCGCTGTGTTTTGAATGTATGCTAATGCTGGAGCTAGGTTTACTTGGTATCTGTCAAATGTTTTGGAAACTACATACTCTAAAGGTAAAATAGGAAACGCTATCACTGGTACTTATTGTACCTGTAAAGTGGGTGCAGGAACTCTTAGATCTATGCTCATGTTGCTAGTGTAATATGGTACTTAAGTTATGTGAGACACCAACAAGCAGTGAAATACCCATCATATGGTAAAATGCGTACTTCTAAGACAATAAAATATAATCATACGCGTTCGGAATTTTTCCATAATATTTATCATTGTCGGTGGACCACTGGAAAAGTGATCGACACCCCCCCACCCTTAAGAAAAAAAACGCCAGTGTCTAAAATAATATATACACATTTTTTGAACACAAAATAATAATAGGCATGTCTTGCTGGAAAAGTATGACGCTAATTGAATTTTGGAATATGAGATCTCACAACTGATAATTCATGATTTTGAACCGAATTTTCTATATCACTCTGTATAGCTAGGTCGGTCCAATTGAACAAAATGCTATATTTTAACAGCTCCAGCAACATACTAAAATTTCAAGAAATTCTCTCAGTGTTTGAAAACCCTTAGAGGTGTGAGATGTCCTTTAATTATGGGTCACCAAGGTAATAAAAATACATTCATTGTCAAAAATAATACATAAACGCCAGAATGCTTTTAACAAAAAAGAAATAAAATATGTTTGTGCAAAAACTATTTTTCTAATATTACATTTTATTTTATTGCCGGTAATCATTAATAAGTACCAGACCTAATAAATGAGTAACAGCCTAGTAGTAACTGAGGACTTTAGAAAAGATTGTCTGAAAATAAACAGTGATTCCAATTTCAATGGACTTTCTAAACAAATAATTTAAAAAAAGTAAAAAATAGGCTTTTAAAAACCAACTGAAACTGTTAAAAAAATGTGGTAAAAAAGAAAATAATGTTAATAATAATATTTATGTTATGAACGTAATTGTGTTTTTGAATTTTTCAAAATCAATTATTTATCTTTTAGTTTTGCCCCAATCAGACTAGTGCGTTTGTTCGATAAAATTCATGGCCCATAAATGAGATTCGTCATCTTGAAGGCGCCATTTTGAATTCTTGAATTTGGACTAAAGACCTCCCAGGTACCGACTTTCAAAGTAAATTACGAAACTTATCCGCCATATTGATTTCACCATTTTGAATTGTTAATTTCGACCAAATATTATTATCTGCAGCCTCCATAACCCTCGGACACCGATTCTCAGTCGAATAAGTCAAGAGATGATTAAGTATATCCGCCATATTGAATTTTTTAGTTTTGGTCACATATTTATAATCGGTGACTTCATAAAACGCTTTTTTCTATAATAAAATGTTAAATTGTATTATCATGCACATTCAAAATTGCAAGACGAACACATGTTAATGAAACATATTCTTTATAGGATTTTGCAAACAGCGGGAAAAAAACTATCTATGAGAACTAAAGGAAAAACTATATATAAAAATATTAATGAAATCTTTCCATTCTTTCGATAACCTGACTTCTGGTTATGCTAACAAGTAAAAATTCTTATTTGCCATTCTCATTTTAACACTAGCCCAACATAGTCATCTACGGCTAGGCAGGCTAAACTAGTATCTACATGATCCCCTACGATATGTAAATTCAGTTAAAAATGAGAACAAAGGCCTGAAATTAATTTATTTACGTACCTTGTCTTTAAAAATTTTTTCATTCTAATGAATTACATTTTCATGAAATCTCATTCAAATAATTCACTTTTGAACACATGTTTCTTTGAACATTCAAAATATTGCTTTGGTAAAAAAAACAATATAAATCATCAAAATTGTATTGTTAGTTTATAAAAGTATATACATCTGTTTCACTTGTAATTTCAAACACTAACCTGGATGTTACTTCATTTGCTCTTTCTTTACTTATGAAGTCCTGGTTATGACAAAGCGTAACATGCTATTCTGCTGATGGGGCATGTGCGACCGCGTTTGGGCTAACAACTAACTAACTGTTTTACGACTCCCATTTTATTTAATTAATTAATGTACCATACTATTAATTAATTTAAAGGGACATAGTTTAAATGAGTACCCATATATTTTTAGAGTTCTCAGTTTATTTGATAATTTTACTTATTGTTCACCAAGGTAATAAATAAAATTACATTCGACGTCAAACATAGCAAATGAGCGCCAGAATGCTTTTAACCAAATAGTCCAATAAATCATAAAGATTTCCATAAAAAAAATGTTATCTGAGATTTTCCTTCAGTAACTGTTAGTGGAGGGATCATACATCACAAAACCACAAAAATCAGTTCAGAGCGTACCGCGCAAGCCCCCCCAAAAAACCACCCCTTCGGTGAAAAAAGCCTTATTTTACTAACTCGTTAACCGTTGAAGATATAAAAAAAGTGCTCGTTATAAAAAAGAAAGCTTGACTAGTTGCCTAAAAAAAGTCAAGTAAGCCAAATTTTGACAATTTTTTATTGTTTCCTAGAAATAAAAAAAAGACCCAAACATCTTCAAAATTTAGCTCAAAAATTTTTTTTTCAGTTTATAAATCATATAACTATTGTTTTTAATCATTTAATAGTTAAAAAATTGTATTAAAAAATATCATCAAAATGTTGAATATGCAGTGCATTTTTTGGATTTCTCTTTGGCTATCTTTAACATGCTGCTTTTGTAAATGTGAATACTTTTATTCCTCATTTTTTCTGTATTGAAGTATTACCTTGAACTAAAAGATACATGCATTTATAACTTATATTATAGTCAGTTATTTTCTATAGGCCTGTGAATAGTTAGATGCACAAAAAATCAATTGATAACTATATCATATAGTTATTTTTATATACTAACAAACATCAACAGCCCTCAAAAATGGCAACACAAGAGAGTACTTTATATCCCCTTTAAAACCCATTTTGATTTTTCTTCCTAGCGTGTTTGATTTTCGAGCAATTACATTTTTTCTATAGGCAGCGCGCAAAAAAATTAAAATAAACGAAAATTCGCCCCCATTAAAAATACAAATTTTGCAATTTTTGTCAACGTCGATTTTCTCGAAAACCATGGCTTATACAAGATACAAGAGGACTTTTTTTAGGCAATTAGTTCAGATTTCTTTTTTATGATGAGCAATTTTTTTATACCTTCAACTATTATCGAGTTATCAGTAAAATAAGGCTTTTTTCACCGAAGGGGTGTTTTTTGGGGGGGGGGGGGGGGGTTGCGCGGCACCCCCAGAACTGATTTTTGTGGTTTTGTGATGTTTAATCCTAGCACTAACAGTTACGGAAGGAAAATCTCAGATAACAAACTAGTTTTGTAACATTGCCTTTTATTTTATTGTCAGTAATCCCAAACAAGAATCAATGAGTAACCAAGCCCCTAGTAAATGACGACTTTACAAAGGTTTACTGAAAATGCAAAATAATTAATTCCAATTATAATGGACTTAGTAAACAAATTATTTTAAAATATTAAAATACAGGCTTTTAAAAGGAAACTGAAGCTGTTAAAAAATGTGCTAAGAAAATGTTAAAAATAATAATAATATTTATGTTATGAACATAACTGTGTTTTATAAATTATGTATTTGTTTTCTTCACTTCAGTTTTGTCACAACTAGACTAGTGTATTTGTTCGATAAAATTCATTACCTATAAACGAGATTCGTCATCTTAAAGCCTTCATTTTGAATTCTTGAATTTTTACTAAGGATTGATAATCTGCGACGTCGAAAATCCCCAGATGCCCATTTTCAAAGTAAATTACAAATCCTATCCGCCATATTGATTCCACCATTTTGAATTGTTAATTTGGACCAAATACATATAAACTGCAACCTGTATAACCCTCGGATACTGATTTTCAGTCAAATCAGTCAATAAATGGTTAAATATATCCGCCATATTGACCTCGCCCTTTTGAATATTTTAGTTTCGGTCACATATTTATAATCGGCGACCTCAAAAAACGCTTTTTTCTATAATAAAATGTTAAATTGTATCGTCATACGCTTGGTCTTCCTAGACTTATGCTTTCCTGATTATGACAAAGCGTAACCATGCTATTCTGTCATGGGGTAAGTGCGACCGCGCTTGGGCGCTAGGCAGGCTACATTAGTTACTTCTTACTACTTTATAATTTTATCTGCTACTCTCATTTTATTTAATTAATGTACATATTAATGAAACATATTCTTTAGAGGATTTTGCAAACAGTGGAAAAAAACTATCTATGAGAACTAAAAGGAAAGCTATACAGATTCGGAAAATGTAGTTTAGAGTATAGGAATAACGATGTAATTGACCACGCCCCGCTAGTACCATAAGTCGTGAAAGCACACAATGAATTGAATTTAGGACGGCATGAACGCCATGAACTAAGCATGGGTGCGGACGTAAGTAATAATTTCTAATACGAAACGAGACAATATCTCTTTTTCAAAACCGAAGAAGTTATTTGTCACATTTTTAACAAATAATTTCTTCTATTGAAAGCATTTCTGCAGTTTCTTTTTTAGCCGTAAATGCTATAGGAATAAAATAAAAATTCTTATTAAAACCGAAGTGAAAACAGAACATTAAAATAAAATTAAATAACCCTCAGAAACTAAAATAAACTAATAATTATCAAACAATAAATTAATGAAGAAAAGATTCAAACAAACCACTTTCTTGTGCCAAATAATAGCCAAGCCGATTATACAATGAACCTCTCATATCATTGAGTTGATTTGGAGCAATGCTTGCACAAAGTTGGATAAGTTTTTTCCGTAATTTAACTAAATTATTGGCACGTTCAAACGCATGTTTGTGCGCGGTTTCCTTTAAAAAGGCCCACAGAAAGAAATCATGGGGTGCTAGATCAGGTGACCTGAGGGGCCATTTTATCATTCCCCTCATAGCTATTAAACGATTGGGAAATGTTCTGTCCAGAAAATTAGTAACAGTTAAGGTATTGTGACTTGGGCAGCCGTCTTGTTGAAACCAAATGTCATCAAAGTTGACAGGAAGATTTTGAACTGCAGGAATTATTTGGTTTTGTAAAAGCTCTAAATATTTATTGCCATTTAAATTGCCATCGATTAGCAGTGGACCTATAATATGATTGTTTAAAATTTCCGTCCAAAAGTTCAACTTTTGAGGATACTGAGTTCGCACAGCATCACTCAAATGTTTATTTTTCTGAGACCAATATCGTACTACGGGTGGATTGTGTTTCCTATGTAATGAAAAGGATGATTCATCTGTAAACAATGTATTCTTTAAGAAGTTTTCATTCTCATTTACTTTATTTATCATGATTTCACAAAATTCCATCCGTTTGAAATTGTCCTCGGGAAATATTTCTTGCGCTGTTTGAACTTTAAAACAACTGTACCCATTTCTTTTCAATATATTTCTTACAGTTCTTTCCTTCATGTCAACTTCACCAGCAATTTGACTGCTAGAACAGGGTTCACTAGTTTCAACAAGTGCACAGATATTAGTTTCGCGAATTTCACGTGCTTGGCTCATTTGTTGATGACGGGGTTCGGGTTGACAGCATTTTTACAATAATTCACGACACACCCGAAATTCTCAATTTTTTTAATAATGTATGAAATTATGCTAGCTGAGGGGATTGGTCTGTCTTGATATGCCACAGTAAATAAACATATTGTGTCTTCAGTGGAATGGCCCCTGAAGTACCTCTTCACAATATGCACTTTTTCTGCAGTTGTATAAACACACGGCATTTTAGTAAGGAAATTGAGATTAATTAATTTTATTCCCACACGTCTAAACAGCTACGCTATTAAAAGCAGAATGGCTTCGCTGTTCTCAACTCGATGCGGTCAAGCGATGGCGCTATTAGGTTTGTTCTGGTTTTGAGAAATACCCTGTTCGGGTACGTCAGGCACATGCGCAGTTAGTAAAACGCGTCCTGAACTTACTAACTGCGCATGTTCCTGACATCCGAGGACTGGCATTTCTCAAAACCAGAACAAACCAATTGTTTTATACCAATGCCCTGCATTGTTCTACGACAAAGCGTGGTTTACCTACGCAGAAACAAGTTTACGTACCTTAAACTAAATTTGTTGAATCTGTACGTAAAAATACTAATGGAATCCTTGCATTCTTTAAATAATCTGACTTCTGGTTATGCTAGCAAATTGAAATCCTGAAATAAATTTGTCCAATTTCTTATTTGACATTCTCATTATAACACCAGCATCCAACATAGCTCCCTACTGCTAAGCAGATTAAACTAGTATCTACATGACTCCCTACGGTATGAAGACTCAGTTAAAAATGAGAATAAAGGCCTAAAATTGATTTATTTACCTAGCTTGTCTTAAAAAAATTCCATTCTAATGAATTACATTTTCATAAAATCTCTTATTCAGTTTCTTGGAAATGCTTAGCGTTTGAAACGTTTTTCGCCCCAATTCAGAGCTCATCAGAAAGGCACGAAGCCACTCAGAACGAAGTTTCGTGCAAAACGAAGGCAATATCCATGAGTAAGTATGAAATATTTATATTTGACATTGACTGATAAAAAACAACAGATCTTCACCTATCTATTAGCTAACTAGTATTGGAGCCTATATAGTCTATGCATGTTTAAAAGTGAATTATTTATTATTTGTTTGCGTATAGTAGTGAAATATATTCTTTATAGGATTTTGCAAACAGCGGAAAAAACTATCTATGAGAACTAAAAGAAAAACTATATGTAGAATTATTAATGGAATTTTTGCATTTTTTAAATAACCTGACTTCTGGTTATGCTAGCAAATTGAAATCCTAAAATAAATTTGTCCAATTTCTCATTTGACATTCTCATTATAACACTAGCATCCAACATATAATCCCCTACGATTAAATTAGTATCTCCATGACCCCCTACGGTATGAAGATTCAGTTATAGGTTTTAACTAAGAAAAACTTATGTGAATACCAGTTACGAGACATCTCATTAATGTTCTTGGATCATTTTCATTTCCTAAAACTGTACAGGGTCGCCAAAAATAATTTTTCAATTAAGAACTTTTTAAATTGAATGTTCTCAATTTTTTCAAATGAAACACCCTGTATATTTTTCAACGATGTGATGTAGAAATGAAAAACGAACGTTTTTTGTAAGTACTTTCCTATGGCTAATTGCAACAATTTTCGTTTTATAAATAAATTAGTGTCAAATTCAAGAATAAACTTTAAAAAGAGGTTCCTTCAAATAATTCATTAAAAAAATGTATAATACGTGTTCGACATGTTGCCCATTTTGATTGACACGTTTTTATGCAATTTTGAAATGAGGTCATTTAGTGAGACCATTTCTTCCAATCCATTGAAATGAGTAAATAATATTTAACAGGTCCTTTACTGTAATGTTTTTTTGTTCATTTTTTTGCCGTTTTCGTTATTCGACAAGCAATAAAACCTCAGTTTGTTATAAATTGTCGTGTACAATGGAGCATTTATCACACGTATCGATCATCAGTTACAATTTGTATTGAATTTAAAATATTTGGAATTGTACAATGCGAATTTTAATAAAGCGGAACTTGTAGACATGACTTTTTATTTTGGGCGAGTCAGACAGAAATCGTTTACTTGCCAATAGAATTTATCACCAACGTTATCCTGAAAGAAGGATTCCTGATGTTAACAGCTTCCAAAACCTCCTCGATAGATTTCTGGAAACTGGAAATGTCGAATATAAAAAAAGTGTTGTGAACAAAGAAAATGAGTTTTCTGTGGTGCTGGCAACGGTTGAGAATCCCTATGTTAGTCAAAGAGAAGTGAGCTCATTAGTAGGAATAAGTAGAGGGTCTGTGGGTCGAATTTTAAAAACAAATAAGTTTCATGCATATCATATTCAAATGCACCAGGAATTATCTGATGATGATTTTCAAAAGCGCCTATAATTTTTTAATTAGGCCAGAGGTAAAATGCAAGATGATGTCAACTTCTTCAATAATGTTTTATTTACTGATGAGGCAACTTTTCATAAAAATGGATTTGTTAATAGGCACAATTTCCATTATTATGCTTCGGAAAATCCTCACTTTTTTATGCAAGTTGATAACCAACACATATGGTCTATAATAAACGTTTGGGAAGAAATTATTCGAGAACATGTAATAGGGCCACATTTCCTTGATGGTACATTGACTGGAGCTATTTATCTTCATTTTTTGGAAAAACATCTGCAACAATTATTGGTAAATCTCCCCGAACGAATTCGAAATAGGATGTGGTTTCAGCAAGATGGTGCTCGACCACATTATTTAAATGCACTTAGAGACCACTTAAATAATACCTATCCTCATCAATGGATTGGACCCACTAAATTGGCCTGCTAGATCCCCAAATCTTACAAAAATTTCTTTTTATGGGGATGCGTGAAGAAAATTGTTTATAGAAACACACCAATAACAGTACAAAATATGAAGGAAACAATAATAACTACCTACCTTTAGATCTATCACACCGGCAGTTTTAGGAACAGTGGATACCTCATTTCAAAAACGCATAGAGATGTGTGTCAGTCAAAATGGGCAACGTGTGGAATATTTATTATAATTCTTTCTACTGAGTTATTTGAAGAAACCTCTTTTTTTAAGTTTATTTTTGACTTTTGTAATTATTGCTCAATAAAACGAAATTGGTTGCAATTAGCCCTAGGAAAGTACTTACAAAAAACATTCGTTTTTCATTTCTGCATCACATCGTTGAAAAGCATACAGGGTGTTCCATTTGAAAAAAATGAGAAAAATCAATTTAAAAAGTTTTTAATTGAAAAATAATTTTTAGCCACCCTGTACAGTTTTAGGAAAAGAAAACATTAATCAGATGTCTCGTAACTGGTATTCACATAAGTTCTTCTTAAAACCCATAATTGTGACTGTGGTGATTTCTTTAATATTCGTCGGTAAATTGCATTATTTCAACACAAAGTTCATTACATCCAGGTGGTTGGAAGATATTTAATGTTAATATAGGAATGAATAGAGCCTAGAAAGAGGCTTCAAAAAATGTACTGATATACGTAGCATCCCATTTAAAAAAAGTCACTTGGTCCTGTAATTTCGTCTTGGCTCACCCTGTATGTTCGAAAATAATTTCCAGTTATAGACTTTTTTATCAAGTTTACTTGCAATTTTTTTTTTTATTTCTAGCTATTGTAGAACTCGAGATATCGAGGTCCTACGCACTATTGCCCCTCCATATACAGGGTGTAATTAGTTTAATGTCATTAAAAAAAACTGGTGGTAGGTAACGACAAGACAAACAAAAAAACCTTATATAACATAGGGTCTAAAGCTCATAGTTTTGGAGAAAAAAAAAACAAAATTTCGCAAATTTTCAATAAAAATTTTTGAGAACTGCTGGAATATTGAGGTAGGCTTAGATCTAGATCTGATCTGAAGAAAACTATACTCTAACTCTCCCTTGTGCAATATTTTAGTTACTCTCCGCGTTTCGTTATGTACACACGTCCAACCCGCCGTTCGCTGTTTTTGTTATTTTTGAATTTCGCGTCATTGTGTGTTTATAGTTAAGATTTATTTTATTGACTTACCGTTCAAGTTGTTAAATTCTTGATTATGTACAGACACAACTTACTTGTTCGTTCTTTTTGTATTCCTTTTTGGCTTTTGTACCAAGTTTTTATTTTATTTTTCTTTATTGGCAACGTTAGTTATCAGTTTAGTGTTTAGTGTTGAACGAAGTGCGTATGTACTTAATTTGACGTACCGAACTGTGTATTGATATAGATGCAGAGATTTTGAATCATTTAGGTAGGTAGTAAGCTTTTAACCCAGGACACTCATTTATGTTACAAATGTTAATAAACCACATTTAAATTTTCTAAATTATAAACAATCCAATATTTTGTTCCAAATTAAAAAACACACATGTAAAGAAATGCTCTATTTAAAGCTCTATGGCCATTATTTGTTTGCAATTGTGCACGAAGAGAGAACGAATTATTTACCTCTTTATACTTGCCTCAGTTCAGTTGAGGCGGTATATCAAAGGCGGTCGGTGATCCTTTGACACCGCGTGTGCCGGCCAGCACTTTTTTATGACAATTTAAAGGTTGTATAATTGGGAAGTACAAGTCCATCGACCAAGAAAAGCAGTGGTTCTCAATAGTTGTCTACCATAATATTAAATATGTTAACCTAGATCAGTGTTTTTCAAAGTGCCCCTAGAGGGAAAAGTCATAAAGGTTTTTTGTTTGTCTAGTCGGTCTCCATTACCAGTTTTTTTGATGACATGAAACTGATTACACCCTGTATAATGAACTGTATAACGTTTTATAATGAGGCGTTCAATATTTTGTATATCAGTAAATATTTCTTAAAATGCTCTGAACAGTGTTTTTTAACATATAATAATTAAAAAATAAAAAACAACCTTTCAAAGACAAACTGAAACTGTTAAAAAATGCACCAAAGAGAGGAAAATAAAGTCAATAATAAAAATAAGTATGTTAATAAACGATATTGTTTACTCCTCCTTTACTTATGATCTCCTGGTTAGGACAAAGCGTAGCCATGCTATTCTCACGGGGTAACTGCGACCGGCTAGCAGGCTCTCTACTACTACAACACTTTCTTTTCTACTCATTTTAGTTAATAGCTTTTTTAAGTTTTCAATTCTTTGCGACAATTTTAATTATTGGTCACAAAAGTTATAAAAATACATTCGACGTCAAAAATAATAAATAAGCGTCAGAATGCTTTTAACAAAAGGAAATAAAATATATTTGTGCAAAAACTATTTTTCTAATACTACATTATGTCTTATGATCAGTCATAAATCAGTACCAAACCTAATAAATGAGTAATCAATCTTAGTAAATGAGGATTTAACTGAAGATTAACAGATTAACTGAAAACACAAAATAATTTATTCTAATTTCAATGGGCTTTGTAAATAAATAATTTAAAAAATTTAAAAATCACACCTTCAAAAACCAGCTGAAACTGTTAAAACAATGTGGTAAGAAAAGGAAATAATATTAATAATAATAATGAGCGTAATTGTGTTTTTGAATTTTTTGGAATTATTTATTTATGCCCGTCTTTTTAGTCTTGTCTCAATTAGACTAGTGTGTGTTCGATAAAATTCATTACCCATAAATGAGATTCGCCACTTTGAAGCCGCCATTTTGAATTCTTGAATTTGGACAATTTGGGGCTGAGAACCAATGCTTTCTTGGAAAGTGTAAATAAACAATTCGCATGAAGTGGAGGTTAATGAAACCAACAGACATCACCAGCAAACTACAAGAAAAAGATAAGATATATATATTTAATTAACTGAATGAGTGATCCATAATTTGTAATTTATTGTTTCTGTTTGTATGTTGGTATTTTTTAGTATTATTTTTACTTTACTTTTATAATATCCTATTTTATTCCCATTGGAAAACGACAGTTGGAATTAGGCACTACAAAAACCAAAACAATATACAGGGTGTGCGGAGGTTTCTCTCGGGCCACTTTCTCATTCTCAACTCGCTGTAAAAGGTTATTTTACCGCGATACAGATAACATAATAAAAACACTCTCTTACAGCAAGCTAATATCGGTTTTGAAAAACTGGGCAAGATGGACACACTAATACAGGACGTTGAAACGAGAACACATCAATTACTGGTACAAAAAATCGACGGTGACGGAAACTGTCTATATGGAGCATTAAGCCACCAACTGGAGGGAGAAAATATAACATCACAGGCACATACCAATGCGACGAAAACCCTACGAAAACAAGTAGCTGATTATATCGAAAATCACTTAGACCACTTCATGCCATTCATGCAGGCATCCATCCATGAACTAGCACCCCGTTACAATAGATACAACTCTAATACGGGAAAAATAAATGCGTTCATTCGAGATCTGAGAAGAGAAGGTTTTTGGGGCGGGCAGGAAACAATTGCAGCAACAGCAAATATGAAAAACAGGACAATAATAGTACATCAAGAAGAAGGAGAGCATATAATCTTCCATCCTACTAACCAACAGGGAAGAGAGAACGCACCACTAGAGATAGTATATAGGAAGCACGGAAACGAAAGAAATCACTACGATAGCGTGATTATTGCACAAGAAAAACATGAAGCAGAACAACCAGAAGAAACATACGCTCGAACTGGGGCAATAACACCCCGCCCAGAATTAGAGGAAGCAACGCACATAAACATGTACCAAATATCACAAAGAACAGAGGAAGCCAACAGTCAAGAATTACAACACGATGACATCATCCTGGCGACATGGAATGTCAGAGGCTGCATAACGAGAGAGAAAAGAGAAAAAATCGATGAGGCTCTTATGATGGAACACATACACGTTGCATGCATACAAGAGACACACATGATAGACGGAACTGCAGTTACTCAAAACTACAAATGGCATCTAAGTGGAGGGGACAAAGAAAAAACCAGCAGAGGAGTCGCATGGGCAATAAGACGGAACACCCCTATCCAGATAAAGACAAGAAAAGTAAACGAAAACATAACCATGGCAGACTTACAAATTGGAAAGGAAAACACATGCATATTAGGAGTACATGTGCCCTCCGACAAACGGGCAGGACGAGTATTCAGACAGATCACCCAAGAGACTAGAAGAAATAGGAATAGAAAAATGAACATAATAATACTAGGAGACTTCAACGCGCATATAGGAAAGGACGACCAAACACATGAAGACAAGAATATCGTAGGAAAAACCTTACTTCACACATGGACAAACGATAATGGAAGCTCGCTAAAAAACTTGGCACATCTGTTCGATCTAACAGTTAGAAACACATGGAGCAAGAACCTAACCTGCCTTAATACCTGGAGTAAAGGAAACATCAACTCTCAAATAGACCATATCCTAGTGGATAGAAAAATAAGGGACAGGGTCAAAAACATGAAGGCAAAACAAGCAACAAACGTCAAAACAGATCACAAAATATTATATGGAACACTAGTAATAAAGAAACAAGAAGCAAAAAAAAGATACAACGAAACATCAAATGACACATGGAACATCTCACTGCTACAGAACGAAGAAATAAAAAAGAAATACCAGGAGGAGATAGAAAAACAGTTAACAGGAAAAGAACTAAATTGGTCAACAATGGGTTTAAAAATGAAAATAGCGGCGAGGAAAACGTTGAAAAGGAACAAATCCCCTATGAGCCCAACAAGAAAAGACATGAAAAGAAATTACGAAAAACTAAAGAAAATGAAGGCCACAGGAAAACAATATACACCGAACATAGACAAAAAGATAATAGAAGCGGGGAAAGAAAAAAGAGACGCAGAGAGGAGGCACGAACAGAAAAAATGCAGGGAATTCTTCGAAAACATAGAATCCACTCCAGCAGGACAGAGATTAAACCAAACTTTTAGACACCTTAAAACATACAGGAGAAACAACAATACGCAGCCAAGAAAATACATACCACTGCAGCATTGGGTCAGGAAACTAGAAGAAGGAAACGCGGAGAGAAGTCAAATAGAACCAATACAAGAAATGGACCACTGGCCACTGGGAAAGCCACCGTCAAAAGACGAACTACTAGAAATAATGGCCAGAGCTAAAAGAAACACGGCCCCGGGAATAGATAAAATAAATAACGAACTAGTATACTATGGACCGGACAACATAAAACAGCTAACCCTAGAAATCATCACCAACGCATGGACGGAAACCACACCCCTGCCTGAGGAGTGGAACACAACCATACAGATACCGCTCCCTAAAATCAAATCACCACAAAATGTGGACGATTACAGAAGAATAACACTCTGCAGTGTAGGGTACAAATACTACGCACAATTCCTCCTCAGAGAAATGGAAAA
Organism: Stenurella melanura; assembly: GCA_963583905.1. Classification (NCBI taxonomy): domain Eukaryota; kingdom Metazoa; phylum Arthropoda; class Insecta; order Coleoptera; family Cerambycidae; genus Stenurella; species Stenurella melanura. The sequence goes on along the minus strand of OY757312.1, from coordinate 32,825,637 downwards.
ATACATCGGCGAACTACCAGATTATCAAACAGCATTTATCAAGGGTAGATCAACAGACGACCATATGTACACCACCAGACGGATCCTGGAAGAAAAGTGGAAAGAAGGAACAAAACTATATATAGTCTCAATTGACCTCCAAAAGGCATTTGATACCACAAGGCATGAGGCTATAGTCAACACTTTGCTCAACAGGGGAGTACCGCACTACTTAATAAACAGAATAATAAAAGCATGCCTACACGAAAACACTGCAATACAATGGTTTGGACAGACGACCGAATCAAAACTGAAGAATATAGGAGTCAAACAAGGATGTCCCCTATCCCCCCGACTATTCACCACAGTCCTGAACCAAGTGATAGAAAGCACAATAAAGGAGAATCAGAATTTCAATGGAAACGATGGAACGATAAAGCCCCCCATCGTACTTGCATACGCCGACGATATACTCATCATCACCGAGGAAGAACAAGACATCGTTAAATTTCTAAGAAACATGACACCACATCTGGATTCCCCTGGAATGAAAATAAACTTCAAGAAGAGCCTTATAATGGTCCGAGACCCATTGACAAAAACAAGTCCAACAAGTGGGGAAGAATACAAAATAGGAGACTACACCCTGAGAACCACGAATAGAATGAAATACCTAGGAACATACCTAACGAATCAACTAAAAAGGAGGGAAACAGTAAGGGAAAGAATCAAAACAGCCTACAGAGTCACAAGAGCTCTACTACCCTTCATTGAGGACAACAAACCACCATGGTGCCTAACCAAAAAGATATACACGACCATCATAATGCCTACGATGATATATGGAGTCAAAAACGCAGCAACGACAAAGGTCAAGAGAAGAAGCCTGAGAAGAGCTGAAAGGGACATTATCCAACTGCTAGCAAAAACAGGAAAACCACAAAAACGACAGAAAACGTCAACATTACTAGAGGGAAGAACAATAATCAAAAGAATAGAATCATACGCAATGAAATACTGGGGACACGTCCAAAGACGGGACTCGACACACCTACTAAAGAAAGCGCTGCGAATGAACAGCAACAAACTGAAAATAGGGAGGCCATGCTACACATGGATAACAACAATCGAGAGGATTATGAATAAGCTAGGAAAGGATTATACACACTGGGAAAAGCTGGCACAACAAAAAATGGAATACAATAAAGAAATATCAAGGATATACACACTGCCAGACTCAGAAACAGAAGAAACAGAAAACTCAGAAGTAGAATAGGAGAGAAGATGATCACAGACAGAAACTAAGAAGAAGCATATCACAAAAACCTGAAAGTGAAAAGAAGCACGAAAACCTAAAAGAAGCATCTCACAAACGCCTACACTTTCCATCCGATGAAGACAGAAGGAAAACAAGAAGAAACATCTCACAAACACCTACACGCTCCATCCTATACTCCTACCCCATGCGTCATGCGGCTCTCGCTGCTGACAACAAGCATGTCCAATGTCCAATCCAGAGTATGCAGCTGGTCCGGCGGTATATAAAAGCACTGGGGGTTTGTTCTGGCACACGGTGGGATGATCGGTGGGCGATCGGGCTGCGTGGTGGAACAAATCTCCCTGCACCGGAATTGGCAGCAATGCCCACCTTACGCTGGCAAATCAATCAATCAATCAATCAATCAAGATTAATAATGTGTGACCTCGAAAATCCTCAGTTGTCTATTTTCAAAGTAAATTATAAAACTTATTCGCCATAGTGATTCCGCCATTTTGAATTGTTAATTTCCACCAAATACTTATAATTTGCAACCTAACCTAATCCTCGAAGTTCTGGATTACCCTAAACGATAATTACGCATGTGCGGAAAGCGGCAGATTTTTAGGGGCGGCAGGCAAAATCAGAATAATAAAAATTCAAAAACTGTTTTAATACAGGTAAGAATTACACTAACTATATTTACAATTACTTAATTATTTCTTACTTCTTTGATTCTATCATGTTTAGAAATTATTACTTAGGTATTAAGCAAATCATCACTTACACTTTTTTATTTAATATGAAATTCTACTTTCTTGTTACACAGGTCAACATTTTATCTAGGCTTGTGCACGGGCATCGGAGATAGTATCCTAAGGTATTTGGGGTCGCCGATTACGATGAGCGGGTCGGTTAGACTCCATCACGTCAAGTTCAGGGTCATTTGAAGGTCAAACCGTCAAAAAACCTTTCAAGAAATCTGAAAAAATTCATGGATATGTTTTTAAGGTAGCCGAATCCGAGTCCGGTGTTTGTTCTTACTTTGCGTGCATCCTTCAAATGACCTTGAAATGAGGTCGACTGACCTCAGAGTCTGATTCGGGGTCCTCGAAAACGAACGTATGAATTTTTTCAGATTTTTCGGATGGTACTTAGCATTTTTGCCTTAAACCCCCCTCAAATGACCTTGATATAACCTTAAATGACCTTGAGGATGCATGCAAAGTAAAAACAAACACCGGACTCTGATTCAGTAACCTCAAAAATATATCCATAAATTCTTTCAGATTTATTGGAAGGTCTTTTGACCGTTTGACCTTCAAATGACCTTGAACTTGACGTGAAGCCCAGCGATCCCAAAAACCCTAGGATACCATCGCACAAGCCTAGATAAAATGTTAACCTGTGTTATTATTAGAGACGGAAATTTTAGGTTTGCGTTATTATTAGAGGTGGAAATTTTAGGTTTGCGTAAAGCGGAAAATACTTTAATCCGTCACTGAAACTTCGGATACTGATTGTCAGTCGAATCAGTTAATAAATCATTAAATATATCCGCCACATTGACATCGCCCTTTGAATTTTTTAGTTTCGGTCACATATTAATTATAGGCGACTTCCAAAAATGCTTTTTCTATAATAAAATGTTAAATTGTATTTCCTGCACATGCAAATTGCAAGTCAAACACATGTTCTTTGAACACTCAAAATATCACTTTGGTAAAAAAAACAATATAAATCATCAAAATTGTATTGATTCTTAGTTTATAAAAAATATAGGCATCTGTTTGACTTGTACTTTCAATCACACTAATCTGGATATTGTCGCCCTTCATTTTCTTATGATCTCCTGGTTATGACAAAGCGTAACCATGCTATTCTGATGGGGTAAGTGCAACCGCGCTTGAGCTAGGCCAGGCATTTATTTCTCTGCTACTCATTTTATTTAGTCAATACATACAATTAATTAAGGGACATAATTTAAAAGAGTACCCGAATATTTTTTGTGTTCTCAATTTTTTTGTGACAATGTAATTTATTGATCGTCAAGGAAATAAAAATACATTCGACGGCAAAAATACTAAATGAGCACTGGAATGATTATAACCAAAAGGAAATAAACTATATTTAACCAGAACAATTTTTGTAATATTACGTTTTGTTTTGTTGCCAGTAATCATAAATAAGTAAGTAATAAATCTAATAAATAATTACCAAATAAATGAGTATGCACTTTTAGAGAAAAGATGAACAGAAAATGTAAGATAACTAATTAATTAATTTCAATTTCAGTGGACTTTGTAAACAAATAATTTAAGAAATAAACACGCTTTTAAAAATTAACCGAATCTGTTAAAAAATGCACCAAGAGAAGAAAATAATGTTGATAATATTAAATATTTATGTTATTATCCGAATTGTTTTTTCAAATTTGAGTTGAAATAGATTTGTTGAAATTTATTTTATTTTGTAATGCTTCATAAGTTCATATAATTATTTCTGCTGATAGTGGTTCCAAATCATTTAGATTTAATGTAAAGGCAGACAGATGATATCCGTTCACAATTGCTCAGCGTTAGCAGACTAGTCATTCCTTTCGATGACCAGAACATCATAAAGAGAAGAAGATGCGAATTTTAGCTTGTGATTTTCTTTATAAGGTAGGTCAATTTTTATTACTGAACAGATGGAAAAATTAGGGTCCAAAATTTACAATTATGCCCGGCGCAAGTGCTCGCGTCGAATTTAGGTAGTAACTCCGCTCCCTGATACATAGTCTAAAACTCAACCTACACTCATGAGTGGTATTTAGATATATAAATTACCTAAAATTATGAAGTCTACTTATTTGGCTCGGTATATCCTTTTTATATCCTGGGTGACATCGCAACTGATATTTTTGTATTTTTCAACTCTCTGTTGCAAGTAACATATTATTATATCTGTTAGTTATTACTAGAATAAATAGAAATGGTTCGGATTCGACTATAAAGTGTAGAGCCAGGCCTCGTTTGTCTTTACCTAAGATAAAATCCGGGATTTTCAAGGAGTTACATCTTTTTTAGGAGAAACTTCTTGAATTTACCTTTAATCACGACTTAAAGTGATATTTTGGCCAGGTTATTCAACATAAATGTATAAATCGTTCTATCAATATTTATAATAAATAACCTAGAATAAAAACAAATAACAATTGTAAAACAAATACAGATTGATTTGGTAGGTACATTTGCAAGTCAAACACATGTTTCTTTGAACATTCAACTATTCCTTTGGTAAGAAAACAATATAAATCATCAAAATTGTATTGATTCTTAGTTTATAAAAATATGGACATCTATTTGTTTGACTTATAATTTCTACCATTAATCTGTTTTATTTCGTTTGCTCTTCCATTACTTATGATCTCCTGATTAGGACAAAGCGTAGCCATGCTATTCTTACGGGGTAAGTGCAACCCGCGCTTGGGCTAGCAGGCTATACCTTCAACACTACTTACAACTTTATTTACTACTCATTTTATTTAATTAATTTCTTTCCTTCTTCAATTCTTTGGGAATTTCACTGCCACATGTTTAATTAATGTTAAATATTTTTTGAGTTTTCGATTCTTTGTGACAAAAATTTTTAGTCAGCAAGGTAATAAATAAAAATACATGCGACGTCAAAAATAGTAATGAACGCCAGAATGCTTTTAAGGTAGTTAGGTATATCGCAACGTTATTCAGAAAGTCATGGAAACTTGCTGCAAATTTAGTTCTGATAAAATTTGAACTCCACTTACCGTTCTGTTTCCGAGATTCATTCGCTCAAAGTTCCCAGTTTTTATCTACATTTGAATTGCGCTTATGGACGCCTTGCGAAATAAATTGATGTGACAATATTCCTTCTATGACTGAGCCTTAATTAAAAATAATCTCAAAAACGAGGCAAATTTAAATTAATTCCTGACGAAGTACGTGTGTAAATATCGAGATCATTCACCGTAAAACAACGTAATGGCAGCTACCCGAAAATTATTAAAATTATTGAACGGAGGGCATGAGTAGTAGATGTGATAACGTCATACTATTTCTAATAGTTGGCGAGGATATTTGAAAATGCAGTATCATGTAATATAATAGAAGATTTACAAATTTTCATTTCAATGTCATTTATTGTATGTATATTAATAATATAATTTTTCATTAATTTATGAACAGAGGTAAAAATATATTGACAATATTGACATTAGTGACGAGTCGACCAGCTACCGTCAGAAATTATATGAGGCGTTACCAAATCTTTCCCAACTCTTCTCTCCCTTCTTTCTCTGTCTCTCGCGTCTCAAGTTATCGGACTCGCTAACAGATGTCGCACCTCTCGCGGTATAACTACCTTAACCAAAGGGAAATAAAATATATTTGTGAAGAAACTATTTTTGCGACATTACCTTTTGTTTTATTGTCAGTAATCATTAATAAGTCCCCAACCTAATAAATGAGTAACCAAACCTAGTGAATGAGAACTTTAGGAAAGACTAACTGAAAACACAAAATAATTAATTCAAATTTCAATGGACTTTGTAAACAAATAGTTTTAAAAAATTAAAAAAACAGGCTGTTTAAAACCAACTGCACCTGCCAAAGGAATGTGGTAAAAAAGAAAATATTGTTGATAATAATAATAATAATATTTATGTTATGAACATAATTCTTGAAAATTATTTATTTATTTTCTTCTTTTTAGCTTTGTTCCAATTAAACTATTGAGTTTGTACGATAATATTCATTACCTATAAATGAGATTCGTCATCTTGAGGATTTGGATACCGATTTTCAAAGTAAATTACAAAACTTATCGGCCATTTTGAATTGCTAATTTTGACCAAACATTTATAATCTGCAACCTGTATAATCCTCGGATACCGATTTTCAGAAATGTTAAAATGTATTGTCATGCACATTCAAAATTGCAAGTCAAACAAATGCTTCTTTGAACATTCAAAATATTACTTTTGTAAAAAAGCAATATAAATCATCAAAATTGTATTGATTCTTAGTTTATAAAAAATATATAGTAGGGCCAATAAGTTTAGTCAGTAGAACCAGGGACGTACGGATTTATGAATTTATTAAATTTGCACGTACGTAATTCGAAGCAATGAAAGCACCCCGGATTGTGTTAATTATGCATGAGCTACCATAAGCCTTAAATATTATGCTTAAATATGGCAACATTATCTCCACGTTGTATAGCAGAGTAGCCGCAAATATTTGTCCGTTGCATTAAAACCGTTACTATTGTAAATACATATGTGGCGCCACTAACTGCACAGTAGTAGAACAAATTATTAAGTATAAAAGCACCACATTCAAATATTTATTGAATTTGGTTTGATTGTACCAATTACACATAATGACCTACTCATGGTTTTCATCTTTCGGAGGCGGAAAAAACTTAATATATTTCTATTAATTATGTGGGATTATATAGTAGAACATGGAGCCGCTTAAATATTGCATAACAGCTACTATCCTTTGACCAGAATGCCGCTTATTTTTTACTCTACTGACTACACTTCTTGGCCTTAGTATAGACATCTCTGTAATTTCACCCGCTAATCTGCATTTTATTCCTTCTAGTCTTCCTTTACTTATGATCTCCTGGTTATGACAAAGCGGGACCATGTTATTCTCTGATGGGGTAAGTGCGACCGCGCTTGGGTTAAGGCAGACTACATTACTTTATATTAAGAAATTGACTGAGGAAGCCGTTACTCTGTGGTAATCCATAATTATAACGAAATCGAGTAAAACACTATTATGTTTTTTACCACTATAATTGCACAAAACGTGACTGCAGTTTCAAGCCTTTAGGTCATTTTCAAACGATGCGATGATTCAACTAAGAATTCTTAGTTGAATCATAGTAGTGTTTTACTCGATTTCGTTACTTTATATTATATCAGTTTCAGTGGCGGCTCGTGATATTGTCTGCAGAGGAGGCTTGATATTCTGAAAGACAACTGATGTGCAATATGACTACAATTTGTACATTTCCCCACCACCCCTGTGGTATTACAACGGCGCGTTACATTTTTTTGCCGTGGGTTGTTCGCCAGGATACCGATTCACGACTTGAGAGAATAGAACTAATAAAAGAATAGAATGAAAAGGAAATAGAAAATATGATGAGATGAAAAAATCATTCTCATGAAATTCTCGTTCCTACGACTCGAGTATCGGTATCCAAAGGAGTCCTACTATCCCACTTGTAATTAAATTATATAACTTTTAATAAAAATAAAAATAGTTTTGGTAAAAAAATTAAAGTGTTTTTCTACAAACAAAAAATTGTATTCATTATCACTGCCAGGCGTGTAAAATTATAAGATTTAATAGAAATTAAAATAGTTTTGAGAAAGAAGTTATATAAAAAAATATAAGCTAGGAACTCTATATTATGGAGAATTATAAAAAATATTTCCTAAAAAATAAATAACACAAATAAATATTTTTTCTAAAATAACAACTACCTATATTAATCTTTGCTTTAAAGCCTGAATATTTTTATAAATGAGTGGTAACCTGCGATTTTTGGAACTAGCAAAATGGTTGATTATTTCATCATAAAATGAATCGCGTTTACTCAATTCTGACAAAAAACGTTTTTCTATTGAAATAAGCGATACATTTGAAAGGCGGTCTTGACTCATTTTGTTTCTAGTAAAAATGTTTTTATGCGTTTAAGTGTTGAAAATGATCATTCTACAGAAGCTTACCGGAATTGTCTCAAAAAATAGTGGCGTTATTCAAAAAGTTCTCTAATTTTGGGTCATAAGTTTTTAAAAAATCTACCAGCTCTTTGAAATTTCCTTTATTGCACGATTCTAGTTTTTCGTCACGTCCTCGGAAAGAATTTTCTTGTGAAGGTAACTATATAACGGCATCTATTAACCTCTTTAATATTTCCCTATTCTCACGGACCTTTTCGTTAACATTTTCTATTTCTCTCTTATGTGCAGAATCCAAGAAATTTACAATATTTTGTTTACCAAACATTTCGAATTTAATGCAAGATAAAATGCGCTCCTGGGATTTTTCGTGCCTTTCTAAACCTCGCGACAAATTTTGCAAATTATTAAACCCGGCCCTGCCCCAAATTGGGGATTGATCATTAGTAAATAATAAACATCTCCAACAATATAATTTGTTTCTAACTGTTGATGCCGTTAACCACTCGACTTTTTTATAATTGTTATCACAAAACCCTCTGTTTTGTTTACCACTTTTAAAAACTAATGAAAGCATTGCTGGTGTAGGCCTGGCATTTCTTTTAATTCTTACCTTTTCGTCATAAATAAGAGTAGTAAATCCATTTAATAACAAATAATCCACCACGTCTGGACAACAAGACATGTTGTTGGGAATATTTTCACCTAGAGCACTTATTTCTAGCCCGCCTATCAAATGTTTTATGTATTTATACGTCAAGTTGTTCTTAACCAGTTAAACGCAACTGTCAGACTGTCAGACGTCAGTTCGTTTTCTTTGTGAATCACCTGACTCTTGAATGATCTGTGCACATGCGCTATAAAAACTAAGATCTGAGGCTAGCCTCATACTTGGCTATTCCAAGTGTTGCTATTTTACACAGCGCAAAGAAATTCAAGGTCATTCATGTTATAAGTAAATGCGGTAAAGTTGGAAGCTATTTCGTATTAGCCTCCAGCGAACCGCAGTGTTCATTCAGTAAAAGACCGGCCGACCGGGAAATATGCATACAAAGACTATCCGGACTGTAACGTTATAGGTATGTTTGTGGAAAGGAAATGCAAAATGTTATATATAAACTGAAAATTAATTAATGAATAATAAACAATAAAAAATATTGAAAATTGAGATATACCTAATAGAAATTTCTTAAGATATTACTTTTGAAGATATGGAGGTTCTTCCAAGGGGAGGCTCAGCCTCCCCTGCCTCCCCTGACGAGCCGCCACTGAATCAGTTTGTTTAATTAATGTACACACTATTAATTTAAAGGGGCATAATTTGAATGAGTAACCACATATTTTTTGAGTTCTCATTTTTTTGTGGCAGTTTTAATTATTTTTCACCAAGGTTATAAATAAAAATACATTCGCCGTCAATAATAGAAATGAGCACCAGAATGCTTTAACCAAAAGGAAATAAAATATATTTGTTCAGAAACTATTTTTGTAATATTACCTTTTGTTTTATTATCAGTAATCATAGATAAGTACCAAATCTAATAAATGAATTACCAAACTTAGTAAATGAGGAGTTTAGAAAAGATTGAACTGAAAACACAAAATAATTAATTCCAATTTCAATGGGCTTTCTAAGCAAATAATTAAAAGGAAATAAAAAACAGGCTTTAAAAAACCAACTGAAGCTGTTAAAAGAATGTGGTAAAAAAGAAAATAATGTTAATTATAATAACAATATTTATGTTCTGAACCTAACTGTGTTTTTGAATTTCTCAAAATTATTTATTTACTTTTAGTTTTGTCCGAATTAGAATAGTGGCTTTGTTCGGTAAAATTCATTACCTATAAATGAGATTCGTCACCTTGAAGCCGCCATTTTGAATTCTTCAATTAGGACTAAAGATTAATAATCTGCAACCTCGAAAATCCCCAGATACCGATTTTCAAAGTAAATTAAAAAACTTATCTGCCATATTGATTCCACCATTTTGAATTGTTAATTTCGACCAAATATTTGTAATCTGCAACCTCTATAACCCTCAGATATCGATTTGTAGTCGAATCAGTCGTCAATAAATGATTAAATATATCCGCCTTATGAATTTTTTAGTGTCGGTCACATATTTATTTATTCAAAAACGCCTTTTTTGTAATAAAATTGTATTGTCATGCACATGCAAAATTGCAAGTCAAACACATTTCGTTAAACATTCAAATATGACTTTGGTAAAAAAACAATATAAGTCATCAAAATTTTATTGATATTTAGTTTATAAAAATATATAGACATCTGTTTGTTTAACTTGCAATTTCACCCACTAATCTGCATTTTATTTCGTTTTGTCTCCCTTTACTTATGGTCTCCTGATTAAGACAAAGCATAATCATACTATTCTGATGGGGTAAGTGCGATTTTACACTTAAACTCTATCTATTTATTATACTCCTCGCACTTACTTAATTAATGTACATACTATTAATTAATTTAAAGGGACATAATTTAAATGAGTAACCAACCACATATTTTTTGAGTTCTCAATATTTTGTGACAATTTTAACAAATGTTCACCAAGGTAATAAATCAAAATGCACCCGACATCAAAAATAGTAAATGAACGCCAGAATGCTTTTAACCAAAAGAAAATAAAATACATTTGTGCGGAAACTGTTTTTGTAATATTACCCTTTGTTTTATTGAGAGTAATCATAAGTAATCAGAGGAAGAGTGAACTAAGTGTCATCGTGAATAGACGTGTTTTTAAGATGCTCTCTAAAAAGCAGTAGAAACCCCGTTAAACTCAAAAAAATTTCAGGCACCGGTAGGTTAAGAAATTCTGCGTGAAATGAAGCGCCTCAATAGAAAAACAAAGTTCATATGGAATTAATGATTACAAGATTTTCTGATAATATTAAATCAAATAAAGCAAACAAGCTCAAGTGAAGTGCAGTGTCCCTATGTACACTCCAGACGACCCAACAAGATACTTTTTAAGTGGTACATGGGCAATAAATAATAGCACAGTTAGTGTCAAAATGAGGCACGTATGTTTACAAAGCAATATATCTATGTTCTGACCTAAAGTAATTGTATACAGTGGAAAGTTTTTAAATGGACAAAATCAACTCAACCCAAGAAAGAAAAGGAAAGGAAATAAAATAAAACAACAATCACAAGACGATGCAGAAAGACAGATAAGCTATTAATTAATTTGTTTTATTTTATCTGATTTTAATTGATATTATTCTATTTTATCTTTCTATCTGATCTTTCCCATCTTACTTTTCATCAGCTCGATTTATTGATTCAAAACATAAAACATACAGAGTGAGCAAATTATCCCTTCGCACCTCTCTTCTCATAACGGTCAAAACAAATGTTTTTACCTCGAGATAGGGCCCTTCCCAGTAACTCCAGTGTAAATGGATATTTAGCTGTGGAACAGTTAATAAGTAAAAACAAAACAAATAAAAAAAAACGAAAAAAGCTGCCAGATTAAGAAACAAGAAACAGAAAACTTAGAAGGAGAAAAATAAGGAGATGACGATGGATGCAAACTTAAAAGAAGCATGAAAACTGAAAAGAAGCATTTTGCAAACATCGGCACACACCAACCGATGATGACAGATGGAAACTTAGTAGAAGCATGGAAACTTAAAAGTAGCATCTCAGAAACATCTACACTTTCCATCCTATATTCCCACCCCATGCGTCATGCGGCTCTCGCTGCTGACAACAAGCATATCCAATGTCCAACCCGGCGTATGCAGTCGGTCCGGCGGTATATAAAACATCCGAGATTTGGTTCCGGCACGCAATTTGGCCGTCCATTGGGCATGTTCGACGGACAACCAGGCTGCGTGTTGGAACGAACCTCCATGGATGCCCGAAATCGGCAGCAATGCCCACCTTACGCTGGCAAATCAATCAATCAATCAATCAATCAATTAGTAATCATAAGTAATTATCAAGCCTAATAAATGAACCAAGCCTAGTAAATGAGGACTTTAGAAAAGATTAACTGAAAACACAACACAATTAATTTAAATTCAATGAAATTGGTAAATAAATAATTTAAAAAAATAAAAAATAGGCTTTTAAAAACCAACTGAAGCTGTTAAAAAAATGTGGTAAAAAAGAAAATACCGCTAATAATAACATTTATGTTATGAACATAATTATGTTTTTGAATTATTATTTAAAATTATTTATCAATTTTCTTCTTTTTAATTTGGTCCCAATTAGACTAGTGTGTTTGCTCGATTAAATTCATTACTCATAAATGAGATTCGTCGTCTTGAAGCCGCCATTTTGAATTCTTGAATTTGGACTAAAGATTAATAATCTGCGACCTCGATAATCCCCAGGTACCGACTTTCAAACGAATCTGATAGTAAATTACAAAATTTTCCGCCGTATTGACGTATTTAAATTTCTTAGTTTTGGTCACATATTTATAATATGCGATATCAAAAATGTCAAAATTTCAATTTTTATTAAACTAGTATATTAAATGACAGTAAGCTATCCGCTATCTTGAAAACGCTTTTTTATAAAATGTCAAATTCTATTTCATGCACATGCAAATTTCAAGTCGATACGACATCTGAAAGTGGGTGCAAATTGAGTCACAAGATTTTATTATATACCCACAAAGATACAAAGGTACAGGTTAAGCTAACGGAAGCGCGTTAAAAAGACAAGAGGACTACTGATAAACTAAAATCTATCATAGAGCAATGTATCTAGCAGTGTATCTAATAAAAAAAGTTGCATCAGAAATTGTCGATCCATTTTCTAACGTAATAAATACTTGTCTTTTACAAGGTATATTTCCGTTAAAATTAAAAACTAGCAAGACTATACCAATACATAAAAAGGGTGACAGAGAAAATGTAGAAAATTTCTGAGGCATATCAGTTCCACCCTGTTTTTCTAAAATTATGGAAAAGGTTGTTTATATTAGAATGATCACGTTTTTTTGCAGAACACAAACTCATTAATGAATGTCAGTTTGGTTTTCTACCAAACCGTTCAACTCAATAAGCTGTATTCCATTCACTTTCTGATATTATTGCAGCACTTGACTTAAATAATAAAGTAATCTGCCTCTATTTTGATATGTCAAGAGCTTTTGATACCATTGATCACTCTATTTTGTTGGATAAACTAGAATTATACGGTGTTAGGGGAACATGTAAAAAACTAATTGAATCTTATCTTACTGATCGATTCCAAGTCACGTCAATTACTGCTTTGAAGGATGGAATACAAAGTTGCTATACAACAAGGTGTGCCTCAGGATTCCATACTGGGGCCTCTATTGTTCATCTTATATAATAACGATTTACAGGGCATATTAAGAATAAATAATCCATTTCAATAATAATTCATGTGTGGCAATTGGTTCTACTGTAACAGACTGTGTAAGTAAACTTACCCGTATAGCCTCTGATATGACACAGTTTTGTGAAACAAATAGTTTGAATTTAAATGTGAATAAAACTTCCCTTGTCATGTTCTCTCCAACTGTTAATGTCGACTTCTCCCTATATGTACTTTTGGATGGTTAGACAGGTAGATTATGTGAAATTTCTTGGGGTAACGATAGACAGCAAATTAAATTGGGAAAATTGTGCCAATATCTTAATATCTAGATCAATCTCGGTATGCTATTTAATCCGATTTCTTAGAAATCAATTGTCAGTAGATAGCCTACGAATATTTTATTTTTCGTATGTACAAAATGTTTTGGAATATGCCATAATATTTTGGGGATCCTCCGTACACTAGCAGAGAGTATTTGTAACTCAGAAACGGCTCGTCAGATGTATGGTGGAAATTTCCAATAGAGAATCCTGTACACTTTATTTTGAAAACCTGAATATACTTACCATCCCATCTCTTTATATCTATAAACTTGTGTTATTTGCTAAAAAGAATTCTGACATCTTCACACGGAACAATGAAATATATATTGTATCTTAATGTCAACACGTCATGAAACTGATTTAAGTGTACCAATTCACCATCATACCTTCTACCAAAAAGGGCCATTTTACAATGCTATTAAAGCTTTTAATGCTCTTCCTGTACACTTAAAATCGATAAAACAAATTGGTTAATTTAAAAAACGACGTTTTTATTTCATCTTAAGTAGATTACGAAAAGTAAAATTTCGAAGAAACTATCCCTTTTTGAGGGTTTATTGAAACATCTGCAACATGACCATTTAAAATTAGATATATCGTTTACCCATCCTTACTTACCTGCACTAGTTGTTAATAAATAGGGGCAACTCCTCATCCTTTATCGTGGTATAGCCTTTAAAGTGTTTGTGTAGTATACAGCCGACAATAAATAATGCATAGTAAATTAAATATAGATTTTGTTGGTAAAGTTAGTAAGTTAAACGTTAAACAGATGAAACCTATAATACGGTTTCATTAAATGTTCAAAATAAAACTTTCGTAAAATGTATAAATAAAAATCATCAAAATCGTATTCCCAATTTATACAAAAACAGATGTGTTTGGAATTGAAATTTTCATCTATTATTAAAGTTTTCATTTAGGAAGTAACTTTTATTCTCGTCTCCCTTTATTTATGACAAAGCATGACCATGCTATTCTCACGGGGTAAATGTGGACGGTTTGCACTCGCTTCGGTTAAGTTAAATAAATTCTTACTTCTCATTAATTTAACCTCCCCACAATTTTTCTAATGTGTTTTATTTTAAAGGACATTTAAAAGAACACCAGAATGATTTCTGAACGACAGTTTTAATTATTATTTGGTGATCTATAATAATAATAATAATACATAAGTAAGATACAAAAAAAATACTTCAAAAATAATAAATGAGCGCCAGAATAATTGACACCACGAATATATTTGCCATGCTTTGAAAGGATTTTTTTAACGTTAACAAAATTTCAGGTAACAAAGCTAGTAAATGAGTACTAAAAATAATTGACGACATCCAGTATTACTCAGTAAGCTTTAGATATATAGAATAACTGAAAACTTAAGAAAACTGAAGAATTTCAATTCTAACCGGAGCTAAGCAAGACGACTACAACCGACTAAAAAAATTAATATTTGTGCAGAAATTGACTAATCGATTTACCTGTAGGAACTATTTTGTACTCCAGTTTATTTATAGAGGCAAGCAGACTCTACGTTTTGGTAATAATTATGAATAACTTTGGGTCTTGATGCTCATAATTTTGTCGGAAAAAGACAAATATCTGAAAATCAACATCAAATATACATTTTATTGGTGCTCGATAAAATACCTACTACCACCCTAGAATTTATTCAAACAAAGTAGACCAAATTGGTTCGTTGATCACCACCTGACGTAAAAAATTGGAAAAATGACCACCCTTATTCTACATGATCTGATGATTTTTGAAAGTAAAATGTCACTTTCGAT
This sequence comes from Stenurella melanura, assembly GCA_963583905.1. Taxonomy (NCBI): domain Eukaryota; kingdom Metazoa; phylum Arthropoda; class Insecta; order Coleoptera; family Cerambycidae; genus Stenurella; species Stenurella melanura. The sequence goes on along the minus strand of OY757312.1, from coordinate 32,810,246 downwards.
GGTTCATTAAATTGATACAGAGCGGTTCTCATTTTGCAACCTCGGAATTTTTTCAACCTTACTCCCTGAAGTGGTTCAATTATGTAACAAAATTATAATCCGAACGAATAACGTTAACGTATGCCCCATTAAAATTCACCACCAACTGCAATTTTTCATCTATTTTCAATAGTATCTGATGAACTGTGGGCCATATCGAAATTTCGTACATATACAGGGTGTTTCGTGAGTGACTAGCCATACTCTAGTGAGTGGTACAGAACCCTAAGACGATTTAGGAATGACCTTTATTAGATCTTTAATGCTTCTCGTTTCTGATATACAGCGTGTTTTTTATTTTTTGCCAAAATTTAGATCGGCCGTATTTCAATAATGGCTGTAGCAAATTGTACCAAATTTAATGAATATGTTTTACTAATAGAGGTCTACATAATTCAGTATCGAAAATAAAAAAAGTCAGGGCCTGAGCCAATTTTTTAAATTTTGGATCTTACCTAAAAACATCATCCTGTATATGGATATTGGCAATGTACAATACAGATTTTCAAAATAATCTAATAGTGTGCCTGAACCATGTAGTTAGTTTTTTGGGCACACTTTTAACGCCTCTAGAATTAACAGCTGAGTTTCACAATAAATCCATTTATAAAATATTTGGATGACTTTCGGTCACAAAAATTTAGAATTTAGAATTTGCTACAAGGATAAAAAAATGTAAAAATATTTAAATGTCAACAAAAGTAAAAAAAAAGAATTAAATATGTAAAAATGTGAAAAGAGAAAAATTTCATTTAATAGAACAGATACAAAGGAGTAAACATTATATGGAAGTGAAATATCTGAGACAATAAAGCTCCTAAATGGTTGGTACAATTAATTAAAAAGAATTTGATCCATTACAACTACACGAAATTAAAACAATACGCCTAAAATGTAACGAACAAGAAATAATTAAAAATAAAATGAGTACAACAAATTTTCAAAATGTCTGCCTTCAACCTCAACACAATATTATAATAATGTAATTGAACTATTTAGTCAGTTTCTACACAGTTTTAATGATTCGAGAATTAACAACCATATAAATTCATTTAAGAAATCTCGTGAGCCTTGACAAACATTTGCCACAGACAATACTCAAAGTACCTGTCAAAAACTTTGTTCTTGTTTGTTTGCAGCACCACTTAAACTACTTTTAAAGTTAAAATGTCTTATTCTAATGAAGAGTACGTTGACATTTGTTACATTTATGGTTTTTGTAATGGGAACTTCAGGGCCGCCGCTTCCTTCGACGAAATCGGAGCACATGATGCCAATTGGCACCCTGGGCTTCCGACTAGTTAACACCCCCAAATCCCTTTCAAAGTCCGAGAGGGCTCGGTAACAGCCGTTCCCTCTCACGACTGACGAAAGACGCTCCCGGGAGCCTATACGTGCCAGCGAAGAAAGAAGACCAAGACAGAAGAGCACGAGAAGAAACGGTCCAGCTGCCAGGGTCCAACAGCCAGGACCAGGGGAGGTTTGCTAACATCGCCAATACCGTCCGCATTTGCTGGGGGGATAGGCGAAAAAGCAGGCCCACCCCTTACGAGGCCGGTCCAGGTCTACAGCGATGATTGGGGAAAGAGCCCAAGCTCGACCCCTAATCATCCGAGACCGTCATCTTTAGTCAAGAATATTGGCGCAGGGCCGTCGTTAGAGAATATCGTCGACGGTTCCCCAATCGACGAATTCCCAATAAATCAAAATTTTCTTCTGTTCACAATTATGCAAACAACACGGGTAATTTCCTTCAGCTCCTTTGTGTCGTGAACGTCCTATTCGCCAAGATTTAAATGAAGAAAATGAAATTCTGGGGACAGTGCAGCAAAATCCTTCAATTAGTACACGAAGAGTAGGTGCAGTTTTAGGAGTCCCTCATGTAAGAGTTTGGAAGACTTTAAGAAACGACCATTTGCATTCTTTCCACTTACAAATTGTTGAAAGACTTGAAGAAAGAGATGGTGTTTCCTGAAGAGCGTTTTGTCGTTGGGTGTTGAATCATAGAAGAACAATTTCAAGAGTTTTATTTACTATTTACTCTAATATGCACGTATGGGCAGAAGAAAATCCTCACAGCAGCTCAAAAGAATTCCCAACACAAATTTTCTATAAATGTTTGGTGTGGACTATTAGATGATAATTTAATTGGAACCCATTTCTTCGAGGCTACTTTGAATGGTGAAATGTATTTAAGTTTTTTGCGAGATACATTACTAGAACTATTACAAGGTATACATATTAGAGGACTTCATTACCAACACGATGGTGTAGGTCCTCACTATTTACGAGCGGTGAGACCACATTTAGATGACCATTACCCCAATAGGTGGATTGGTCGCAATGGTCCAGTTACCTGGCCTGCAAGGTCCCCAGACCTGACTCCAGTGGATTATTTCTTATGGGGCCATTTAAAGCAAAAAGTGTATGCTACCGAAGTTACCACCAGACAGGAGTTAAGAGAACGCATAGAACGGGAATGCACTGATATAACCCTCAGATGATTAGAAATGCTGTGAATAACACAGTTACGCGCAAGAAAGTCTATTGAGGTTGGAGGCAGTCTTATATATCGAGCGAAAAATAAAAAAAAATCAACATTGAATAACAGGAAAACGGCAAATTTTACGGGGGAAATGCATAATACCTTTTTTAAAGTACTTTAAAAAACCTTTATAACGAGAGATTGCAGAACTCTCTAGCATAAAAACTGAGGGAGTTATGACGAGAATAAGGTCGATTCCAATTTCTCTCGTGGAAAAAAACAACAATGCTACCCTTGGCGTTACTACCCTAATTGAAATTAAACGTATTCCATTTACAATTCACTTTATTTAAGCACTAGTAATGTGATCCAGAAGTTTGACCTCTTTAGAATGCTTAATCTTGAAAAAAATTATGGTTAAAGTGGAAAAAGCATTTTTGAAATTATTAAAAAAATCGTCTTCCTTTCAAAATAACAAAAACTATCGAAGATACGGAGAAATTGCTAGAGAACAAAAAGTTGGGAACTTTTTTACTGAAAGTTTTGCTTTTTTTTATTGTGGTAGCTTACACATTAACCGAGATATAGCCTTTCAAAGTTCGCATTAGCGTGTAACTGGTATCGTTTTGCAGCCCTTTAAACGTTGTCTTTTTAAAAATAAAGGGCTTAAGAAATTTGAAATCCATATGAGCTCCTAGGTCATAAAATTTCCTACAAAATATTTCTTTGATGAGCTTTCTAGCGTAAAAATTAGGCGAGTTATTCTGCAACATGTGGCTGCCGAAGAGTTGGACTTTTTTGCAACTCAACTTGTAACGGATGTAATGGTGAAAACTGCCAGAATAGTGCTCTAATCATAGACCAAGAAGAGGAAGAAGAGAGTATCGATATTGATGACGACGAGCCTTAATTTTAATTCATTTTCTGCATATATTTTTATCTGTTTTTTAATAATTTGTATGTTGCATAAAATATTGTAAAATACACTTAATAAATGAAAAAAATTATATCATAATATAGTCTTTCTAAATTTTCAAATTTTCATTTTTTTGCAAAATAGTTTTTAAGGGTTGAAAAGTTGCAATAAATAATTATTCAAGTTGAACACAATAAGAAGATACCAAATTAAGATAAATGAAATGTTTTGAAATGTTGAAATGATGTATTAAATTATACAAATATGCCGGTAAATGATTTTTTCAAATTTTTCGTAATAAGGGATGATTTTAAGGGTTGAAAAATTGGGATGAAAAATTTATGAAGTATGACAACGTAAATGAATTGTCTTTTTCCAATTTTATCATAATAGGGGGTACTTAGTTTATAAGGGGTAAATAAATCAAACAAGGGTTGACAAATAAAAATTAGTGTATCTTAAAACATAAAACAATCTTGATTCTAACCCCATTAACGTTTTTTAACTTATAAAATGCTTCAATTCCTTATTTTATTAAGTTTTTGCAATCAGAGAAGGTAGCTTTCACTCCTAAGAATAATTTGCGCATATTGGCATAGGATAGTGAATGAAGTGGAGGATAAGTAAAGCTTAATTCCAAAATTTCATGAAAATCCATGCTTCTTGATAGGATTAACATTATATAAGGTTGTGTTTAGGCCAATATTGACCTACGCGTGCCCTGCGTTGAACAACCTCTCCGCCACACAATGTAAGAGGATACAGGTAACACAGAATAAACTCATACGATTACTGACGAACGCAGACCGATACACGCCGATAGCTGAATTACATCGGGCCACGGATCTCCCGATGATTAGTGACTATATTGACGAAACCTCACAAGAGTTTTTCGTCAATAAAATACAGCTATCGGCCCTGACGACGGACCTGACAAGTATATAATCATACCAAAACCCTATTCACAGACACACACTCATCATACATCAACGACTACCCGTCTGTCACGATAGACGGTGACAATAACTTTACCCCGACAACACACATACACACAAATACACAATACATACATACAAAAACCCTAACAATCCCCAATAAACTTCTATGCCCCCTGACCTGTCGATGACATAAAATTATATATTTATAAAATATATGTCTATATTCGAAAACCACAGTTTTATCATATGACAATTATTAAGTAGGTTTTTATAAATTCTTTTTTCTACATAAACCAAAAAGATTATTTAAGTTCCGCACCGCTGAAACCTGACTAAAAAGCTCTTATCTTGATACTCGTAGTAAAAAATAATGAAAAATAATAAATATACATTATAAGTAATATTTGATTGATGGCAGCTATTAATTTTGATAAGCTTTTATGAATAGGTCCCCAGCCATACCATCTAGCATCGTTTTATGTATTTATACTATAAATTATAAAATTATGTTTATTTCACATTGTAAACATGAAATACCCTATTTTAAGCTTTTATAATATGTAAATTATTAATGATTAATAAAATATTAAAATGGAAAAAAATGGAGGTAGAGGCATTTCAGAATCTTATGAACCGCGAAATGCGCAAAAGGCAAAGTTTGTTCTGGGTTTCTAAGTGTATTTTGAAAATACTGACAGCTACCTTGTTGTATACATAAACAAGAGCTCGGGATAAATTGTAAACAATAAATCTAATATTTTTAAGAAGTGTAACTGAGTCCACGAGAGGGATTTTGTCTATGCGCATATGGTCACAGCTCATGAGATTTTGAAACACCTCTAATACCATATTTTTACCGTCGTCGTAGTCGTCGTACACTGGACTGCGACATTTATACTAGGATAAAGTTGGTTACCGGTACCGGAAGTTTAGACATACCATATTTATTATTATAAACAAAACGAGAAATTCGTTTCCAATTACCCCATGTTTGGCGAAGGAATGGTGCTCCTCTATAATCAGGATACAATAAATAGAAACAGTGTTGTTTTTGCATTTCTATACTCTAGATGAGCATTCTGACAGCAAACTGTCAAAAAGTATTTCTTTCACTCGTTTCAAAATAATCTAATGAACTTAATCAGATTAATAATATTAACGGTTTCTTGTTTTTAGCAATAAATATTTATAGGTTTGATTTACCCAAATGAAACAGTTCATTTATGTTACTAGTATGAGATGCTAACCAAACAAGTGTTCTGCTACATACCCTTCTTGACTTATGATATCCTGGTGTCTGGATGTAGAGTGACTTATGTATATAAATTTCGATGAAGTGGAATTTGGCTGAATCGAAAAGTTGCTAAAATATAAAAAAGTCTGCTTACTTTTTTTTAACTACTATATGGTTTATACCAGTAGCGATTGCTACGAGTTCTGATAAATAGTTACTGTTTCTATATCGGGTTGCAATTAATCGTTGATCTCCAACGCGGTTATCGAACCGATAAGGCCATTTCATATTTTTGCAGTTAACGAAAAAATCTACCGGTGAATTCAATTGGCCGACATGCCTTCAAATATATTGTACTATGGGCCAGCTACTAGTGTAGTTTATCTATGCCAGCTACCATCCATCTAAGTTACAATCTGGAATGTACTGTCGTGTACAAATAATAGGACACATTTTTTTCTAGTGTAAATCTGTCTTTATTTGAATACACTAGAATGGGCTATCGCCCATTCTAGCTCCTCCGGAGGGGTGACAGCTAAAGCTGTCAATGCGAGTGCTCCGCACTCGATTAGGTAACGCTTGAATCATTGTAGAAAGCTTGATTTTTAGTTTTCAATTTTCACTTTTTTTGGGTTTTTTAAATTTTAAGTTTTCAGTTTTTTAATAATTTTCAGTTTTTTAGTTTTTCGGTTTTTTATCATTCAGTGTTTCGGTTTTTCAGTTTTCAGTTTTTAATTTTTTCAGTTTTTCAGTTTTTCAGTCTTCAGTTTTTAGTTTTTTAGTTTTTCAATTTTTCAATTTTCAGTTTTTACTTTTTCAATTTTTTAATTTTGTTTTCAATTTTCAGTTTTTAGTTTTTCAATTTTTCAGTTTTCAGTTTTTGTGGTTTTCCGTTTTTAGTTTCATTTTTCAGTTTGTCAGTTTTTCAGTATTTCAGTTTTTCAGTTTTTCAGTATTTTAATCTTTCAGTGTTTCAGTTTCTCAGTTTCCCAATTTTCCAGTTTTCCAGTTTTTCAGTTTCAGTTTTAAAGTTTTAAAGTTTCGAAGTTTTGAAGTTTTTAATTTTCTAAGTTTTTAAGTTTCTAAGTTTTTAAGTTTTTAGGTTTTTAAGTTTTTAGGTTTTGAAGATTTGCAGTTTTTAAGTTTTGAAGTTTTTAAGTTAAGTTTTTCAGGTTTTCAGTGTTTCAGTTTTTTGTTTTTCAGTTTTTCAGTTTTTCATTGTTCAGTTTTTCATTTGTCAGCCTTTTATTTCAGTTTTTCGGTTTTTCAGTTTTCAGATTTTTAGTTTCTAGTTTTTCACCTTTCGATTTTTTAGTTTTCAATTTTTCAAGTTTTCAAGATTTCAAGTTTTCAAGTTTCCAAGATTTCAAGTTCTCAATTTTTCAAGTTTGCAAGTTTTCAAGATTTCAAGTTTTCAAGTTTTCAACTCTTCAAGTTTTTAAGTTTCCAAGTTTCCAAGATTTCAAGTTCTCAATTTTTCAAGTTTGCAAGTTTTCAAGATTTCAAGTTTTCAACTCTTCAAGTTTTTAAGTTTCCAAGTTTTCAAGATTTCAAGTTTTCAATTTCTCAATTTTTCAAGTTTGCAAGTTTTCTAGATTTCAAGTTTTCAAGTCTTCAAGTTTATCAGTTTTTCATTATTTCAGTTTTTCAGATTTTCAGATTTTTAGTTTTTCAGTTTTTCAATTTTTCAGTTTCAGTTTTTCACTTTCATATTCGATTAGGTACTTCAGCAACCTTCACATTCCGAGTTTCAGCTGAATCGGACGGCAAATAAGAAAGTTACAGTAAATAGCGGATATTAGGCTATGGGGACGCCGCCATTTTGAAATTTTCAATGTCGACGTCATATTCACAATCAACTACTTCAGTAACTTCAACATATCGAGTTTCATTTGAATCGGACGATAAATAAGGAAGTTACAGTAAATGATAAATATTATGCTACGGGGACGCCGCCATTTTGAATTTTTGTGAATATTCGTGATCTGTGACCTCGATAACATATACATACCTATTTTCAGACGAATGGCACCGTAAATGGTAAAATAGGTCCTGCAACTCGGCCGCCATTTTGAATTTTTCAATTTCGACGTCATATTCACAATCAGCTACTTCAGTAACTTCAACATACCGAGTTTCATTCGAATCGGTTGGGAAATAAGAAAGTTATAGTAAATAATGGATATTAGGCTATGGAGAGGCAGCCATTTTGAATTTTTGAGTTGCGATAACATATTCGTGATCTGTGACCTCGATAACATATACATACCTATTTTCAGACGAATGGCACCGTAAATGGCAAAATGTGTCCAGCAGCTCCGCCGCCATTTTGAATTTTTCAATTTCGATTTCGGATTCGTATTTGGCGACCTCAAAAACCCCCACATACCGATTTTGAGAGGTGTGACGCCAAAATCGACAAACATCGTCCGCCATTTTGGCGCCGCCATCTTGAATTTTGCGATTCTGACATCATATTCGTGATCAGCGTGGTCGATAATCCCAGAGTACCAAATTTCAGGTCAATCGGACGACAAATAAATTTAATTGCGTTTTTCGATGAATTTGGCTCACCCTATATCAGCATTATTTTGCTCACTCTGTAAATTACAAATTACCCAGAATTCCTAGTATATTGTTATGTGCGTTAGTTAAAATGGCGGAAGCAAAAACATGGACTTTCAAAACGGTCATTTCTCAGGAAATAAGTGGAGTTGAAAGGCGTTCTATGTCTCAAATTAATCGGAAAGGATGATATTTTGTTGTGATAGTGGAGTGTGCGGGCCAAATCGGAAATTCGGCCCGGCACGGGCGTGTGAATGTTGGGTTTTTTGTGAGAAAGTGAAAAACATCTACGTACATATAAATTCATAATTAAGCAATTACTTGGAATAGAAGCTCGTTCTGTGTCTCGATGGAAAGGGGGAGCTTTGCCCTTTCCCGTGATACCAAATTGTATAGGGAATATCGAAAATTCGGCCTCGCAGGGGCGAGACAAATGTGACAAATTTGAGTGTGTTAAAACGTAACCTAGAAAATTGTAAAACATGAAATCTTAAAACACTCATATTTTAGTTAATACTGGACATAGAGGCTCGATCTTGGTCTCTATTTAAACACGAAGATTCGCATTTTATTCGTGCAGTACGTGCCCTGGGTTAATTAAAAAATTTAGTGTAGTTCTGTGCGAAATAAGAATGGATATTTTCGTAAAAATCGAAAACCGTAAGTACTTTAAAAATCCATAAGTAAATAAATATCGGGAGCGTGCGACGTCTCTCTGGAAAGCAGAAGAACGTAGCTTTCCGGCGATAACAAGTTCGACCGAAAAAATGGAAAATTAGGCCCGCGGCGAGCGCGACAAAAGTAGCTTTTCTCGGATCTTTTAAATTTAAAATTTCACGTATTTACGAAAAATTCTTCCACTTTGACCGCCCGTAGCTCGTTAATCTTTGGAGCTGTAGAAAAATTAAAAAAAAGACTTTTAGATAATTCATTTTTCTACATTTTCGTTAGGGTGAAGTATTTTGCTCTAGGAGGCCCCGTTTAGAAGATATGGAGGTCTAAAGGTAAAAATGTCAAATTTTTCGCCATTTCGCACCGCCGCACCTTCCGGCCGATATCTCCGAAACGAAGCGTCGTACGGAATTTTTGAAGATACCGGAGGAAGCGGAAAGGAACGCTCTTGTCCTTTGAGATTTTTTTATTTTGAGCTAGCTCCAGCCGTTTTCGAGTTATAGGCGAAAAACCGAAAAAATGAGTCTCGCTTCGGATTCGAATCAGCGTAAAAACGTGCAATCTTAAAACGTCCGTATTTTTCGAAATACATATTTTTGAGCGCCGTACGGCGTCGCGGCGGAACGGGGAGAGGTTCTAGTTATCGCTAGCCGCAAACTGCGAGGTCGAACTCGAAAATTAGGCCCGGCAGGAGCTAACGAAAATGGTAAATTTTTGACGTTTATGAAATACCAAAACGCCTTCCCCTATTTTCTCTCGTCCCCCTCGACTCCTCATTCCCAAAAATAAGAGGCGAGAGGCGATTTTCGTCCGTTAATAAAGAAAAAACCCGGAAAAATACCGGAACCGAGTATAGCCTATACACTACAGAATTCCCTCCCGAAGCATCGGAGGCGGGCGCGGACCGGCGAAATTAAGCGCGTCTTAACATCTCGAATTTTTAAGATCGCAAAGAGGAAGGGGCTCGCACCAACTGGATTTTATTACTATGACTAGAATGGGCTAGCGCCCATTCTAGCTCCTCCGGAGGGGTGACAGCTAAAGCTGTCAGGCGAGTGCTCCGCACTCGTTTAGGTAACGCTTGAATCATTGTAGAAAACTTGATTTTTAGTTTTCAATTTTCGCTTTTTTTTGAGTTTTTTAAATTTAAAGTTTTTAGTTTTTTAATTTTCAGTTTTTTAGATTTTCGGTTTTTCATCCTTCAGTGTTTCGGTTTTTCAGTTTTCAGTTTTTCAGTTTCAGTTTTCAGTTTTTCAGTCTTCAGTTTTTAGTTTTTCAGTTTTTCAATTTTTCAATTTTCATTTTTCAGTTTTTCAATTTTTTAGTTTTCAGTTTTTCGGGTTTTAGTTTTTCAATTTTTCAGTTTTTGTGGTTTTCAGTTTTTAGTTTCATTTTTCAGCTTGTCAGTTTTTCAGTTTTTCAGTCTTTTAGTTTCTCAATTTCTCAGTTTCCCAGTTTCAGTTTAAAAGTTTTAAAGTTTCGAAGTTTTGAAGTTTTTAATTTTCTAAGTTTTTAAGTTTCCAAGTTTTTAAGTTTTTAGATTTTTAAGTTTTGAAGATTTGAAGTTTTTAAGTTTTGAAGTTTTGAAGTTTTATAGTTTTAAATTTTTAACGTTTTGAAGTTTTTAAGTTAAGTTTTTCAGGTTTTCAGTGTTTCAGTTTTTTAGTTTTTTAGTTTTTCAGTTTTTCATTGTTCAGTTTTTCATTTGTCAGCCTTTTATTTCAGTTTTTCAGTTTTCAGATTTTCAGTTTCTAGTTTTTTACCTTTCAATTTTTCAGTTTTCAATTTTTCAAGTTTTCAAGATTTCAAGTTTTCAAGTTTATCAGTTTTTCAGTATATTTCAGTTTTTCAGATTTTCAGATTTTTAGTTTTTCAGTTTTTCAGTTTCATATTCGTAATTAGGTACTTCAGCAACCTTCACATTCCGAGTTTCAGCTGAATCGGACGGCAAATAAGAAAGTTACAGTAAATAGCGGATATTAGGCTATGGGGACGCCGCCATTTTGAATTTTTCAATTTCGACGTCATATTCACAATCAGCTATTTTAGTAACTTCAACATATCGAGTTCCATTTGAATTGGACGGTAAATAAGGAAGTTACAGTAAATGATGAATATTAAGCTATGGGGACGCCGCCATTTTGAATTTTTGAGTTACGATAACATATTCGTGATCTGTGGCCTCGATAACACTCACAAACCTATTTTTGAATGAATGTCACCGTAAATGACGGATTGTGTCCTGCAATTTGTGCCGCCATTTTGAATTTTTAAATTCCGTAATCATATCCGTTATCAGCTACTCTAATAACCTCTAAATATCGAGTTTCAGCTGAATCGGTTGGCAAATAAAAAAGTTACAGTAAATAACGGATAATAGGCTATGGGGACGCCACCATGTTGAATATTTCAATTTCGATGGCATATTCACAATCAGATACTTCAGTAACTTCATAATACCGAGTTTCATTAGAATCGGACGGTAAATAAGAAAGTTACAATAAATGATCAATATTAGGCTATGGGGACGCCGCCATTTTGAATTCTTGAGTTACGAACACATTCGTGATCTGTGACCTCGTTAACCCTCACGTACTTATTTTCAGACTAATGGCACCGTAAATGGCAGAATGTGTCCTGCAACTCGTGCCGCCATTTTGAATTTTTCAATTCGGTAAAAATATTCGTTATCAGCTACTCTAATAACCTCTAAATACCGAGTTTCAGCTGAATCGGTTGGCAAATAAGAAAGTTACAGTATATAACGGATATTAGGTTATGTGGACGCCGCCATTTTGAATTTTTCAATTTCGATTTCATATTCACTATCAGCTTCTTCAGTAACTTCAACATACCGAGTTTCATTTGAAGTGGACGGTAAATAAGGATGAATATTAGGCTATGGGGAAGCCGCCATTTTGAATTTTTGAGTTACGATAACATATTCGTGATCTGTGAGCTCGATAACGTATACATACTTATTTTCAGACGAATGGCACCGTAAATGGTAAAATGGGTCCTGCAACTCCGCCGCCATTTTGACTTTTTCAATTTCGCGTCATATTCACAATCAGCTACTTCAGTAACTTCAACATACCGAGTTTCATTTCAATCGATTGAAAAATAAGGAAGTTACAGTAAATGATGAATATTAGGCTATGGGGACGCCGCCATTTTGAATTTTTGAGTTACGATAACATATTCGTGATCTGTGACCTCGATAACACATACGTACTTATTTTCAGTCGAATAGCATCGTAAATGGCAAAATGTGTCCTGCAGCTCCGCCGCCATCTTGAATTTTTGAATTTCGATTTCGGATTCGTAATCGGCGACCTCGAAAACCCCACATACCGATTTTGAGCGGTGTGACGCCATAATCGACAAACATCGTCCGCCATTTTGGCGCCGCCATTTTGAATTTTGCGATTCCGACGTCACATTCGTGAGCACCGTCTTCGATAATCCCCGAGTACCAAATTTCAGGCCAATCGGACGACAAATAAATTTAATTGCGATTGTCGAGATTTGTTTTGCGCACCCGTACTATTGACATTCTATTTAATTTGTAAAAATTTGACATCAAAACTTATTTCCGCGTTGCTGGCAACGCCGCGTTGCCAGCAACGCGTTGCTAACTTCACCCACATAATTTTTACCACCTATTGCAGTGATCTGCATTGCCGACAAAAATTTATGTCTGAAAAGAAAACATGGACTTTAAAAACTGTGATTTTTCAGGAAATAATGGGAGTTGAGAGGCTTTTTAGGTCTCAAATTAATCGTAAAGGACGATATTTTGTTGTGATAGTGGAGTGTGCGGGCCAAATCGGAAATTCGGCCCGACACGGGCGTGTGAAAGTTGGGTTTTTTGTGAGAAAGTGAAAAACATCTACGTACAAAAATATTCATAATTAAGCAAGTACATAGAATAGAAGCTCGTTCTGTGTCTCGATGGAAAGGGGGAGCTTGGCCCTTTCCCGTGATACCAAATTGTACAGGGAAAATCGAAAATTCGGCCGCACAGGGGCGAGACAAATGTGACAAATTTGACTGTGTTAAAACGTAACCTAGAAAATTGTAAAACATGAAATATTAAAACACTCATATTTTAGTTAATACTTGATATAGAGGCTCGATCTTAGTCTCTATTTGAACACGGAGATTGGCATTTTATCCGTGCAGTACGTGTTCTTGGTTAAATGTAAAATTTAGTGTAGTTCTGTGCGAAATAAGAATGGATATTTTCGTAAAAATTGAAAACCGTAAGTATTTTAAAAATTCATAAGTAAATAAAAATCGGGAGTGAAACGGCGTTCGACGTCTCCCTGGAAAGCAGAAGAACGTAGCTTTCTGGCGATACCAAGTTGGACCGGAAAAATGGAAAATTAGGCCCGCGGCGAGCGCGACAAAAGTAGCTTTTCTGGGATCTTTTAAATTTAAAATATCACATAATACGAAAAATTCTTCCACTTTGACCGCCCGTAGCTCGTTAATCTTTGAAGCCGGAGAAAAACAAAAAAAAGACTTTTAGATAATTCATTTTTCTACATTTTCGTTAGGACGAAGTATTTTGCTCTAGGAGGCCCCGTTTAGAAGTTATGGAGGTTTAAAGGTGAAAATGTCCAATTTTTCGCCATTTTGCACCGACGCACCTTTCGGCCGATATCTCCGAAACGAAGACACGTACGGAAATTTTGAAGATACCGGAGGAAGCGGAAAGAAACGCTCTTGTCCTTTGAGATTTTTTAATTTTGAGCCAGCTCCGACCGTTTTCGAGTTATAGGCGAAAAACCGAAAAAATGAGTCTCGCTTCGGAGCCGAAACAGTGCAAAAACGTGCAATCTTAAAACGTCCGTATTTTTCGAAATACATATTTTGGAGCGCCGTACGGCGTCGCGGCGGAACGGGGAGAGGTTCTAGTTATCGCTAGCCGCAAACTGCGAGGTCGAACTCGAAAATTAGGCCAGGCAGGAGCAAACGAAAATGGTAAATTTTTGACGTTTACGAAATACCAAAACGCCTTCCCCTATTTTCTCTCGTCCCCCTCGACTCCTCATACCCAAAAATAAGAGGCGAGAGAGATAGGCGATTTTCGTCCGTTAATAAAGAAAAAACCCGGAAAAATACCGGAACCGAGTATAGCCTATACACTACAGAATTCCCTCCCGAAGCATCGGAGGCGGGCGCGGACCGGCGAAATTAGGCGCGTCTTAACATCTCGATCTTTTAAGATCGCAAAGAGGAAGGGGCTCGCACCAACTGGATTCTATTACTATGATGTAATGAGTAGCCAAAATAAAACATATATTTCATGTCGATAAAAAAAAATGCAATTTGTGTACGAACATGCGTACCGGTAACCAATTTTATTCAGGTATAAGTGACAACGTCATAGTTATGACGTAACTGGTGAATGTTTAGGACATCCATTTATCGTATTTTGGTTTTTTATTGTGTGTGACATGTAGTAGACACTATTAGAAGTAGTTTATGAGTAATGAAATAATTTGCAAATAGTCCTACAATCTTACGACATCGTGGAACGAATAGTGATGCTGGGTGGGTAAGAGTATGTAAGAAGAGGGAAGTATTAGTGCAAGTTTTTGTATTTAAAAGTAATTTTAAGCAGTCAAGCGTTTTGTTTGCAAAATTTTGAGGTAGGTGAAAGTTGTGCCTTGAAATTCATTAGGTGGTATCTGAGAAGGGTAAGGAACATTTCGGTCGTTCCTGCAATTGAAAATAAATTGCTAAAACGTCGCAAATGCTCCTTGCCCTTCTCAGATACCACCTGGACGACCTTGACCTATCTCAAAATTTTGCAAACAAAATGTTGTTCCACTGTTCGAAATTACTTATATTCCACACATCAAAATTATTCTTAAATACAGGGTATAATCAGCTTCACGTCATTAAAAAAACTGGTAATGGAGACCGACTAGACAAACAAAAAACCTTTATGACTTTACCCTCTAGGGGTACTTTGAAAAACACATCTAGGTTAACATATTTAATATTATGGTAGACAACTATTGAGAACCACTGCATTTCTTGGTCGATGGAGTTGTACTTCCCAATTATACAACTTTTAAATTGTCATAAAAAAGTGCTAGCCGGACACGCGGTGTCAAAGGATCATCGACCGCCTTTAATGTACCGCCTCAACTGAACTGAGGCAAGTATAAAGAGGTAAATAATTCGTTCTCTCTTCGTGCACAATTGCAAGCAAATAATGGCCATAGAGGTTTAAACAGAGCATTTCTTTACATGTGTGTTTTTTAATTTGAAACAAAATATTGTATTGTTTATAAATTAGAAAATTAAAATGTGGTTTATTAACATTTGTAACATAAATGAGTGTCCTGGGTTAAAAGCTTACTACCTACCTAAATGATTCAAAATCTCTGCATCTGTGTCAATACACAGTTCGGTACGTCGAATTAAGTACATACGCACTTCGTTCAACACTAAACACTAAACTATCAACTAACGTTGTCAATAAAGAAAAATAAAATAAAAACTTGGTACAAAAGCCAAAAAGGAATACAAAAAGAACGAGAAAGTAAGTTGTGTCTGTACATAATCAAGAATTTGACAACTTGAACGGTAAGTCAATAAAATAAATCTTAACTATAAATACACAATGACGCGAAATTCAAAAATAACAAAAACGACGAACGGCGGGTTGGACGTGTGTACATAACGAAACACCGACAATAACTAAAATATTGCACAAGGGAGAGTTAGAGTATAGTTTTCTTCAGATCAGATCTAGATCTAAACCTACCTCAATATTCCAGCAGTTCTCAAAAATTTTGATTGAAAATTTGCGAAATTTTTGTTTATTTTTTTTCTCCAAAACTATGAGCTTTAGACCCCATGTTATATTAGGTTTTTTTGTTTATCTTGTCGTTCCCTACCAACAGTTTTGTTTAGTGACATGAAACTAATTACACCCTGTATAATAAATTTGCGTCAATACGTCTTTCTCACCCAGCACCCCCGTTCCTTCCTTCGAAATCGGAGCACATGATGCCAAATGGCACCCTGGGCTCCGACTAGTCACACACCACCAAACCCTTCCAAACTCCGAGAGCGAAGAAAGAAGCTCAAGACAGAAGAGCATCAGAAGAAAAGACACAGCTGGCAGGCTCCAACAGCCACGACCAGGGCCACCAGGGGAGGTCTGCTAACTTCGCCTACACCGTCTGCATTTGCAGGTGGGGTAGTTGTAAAAAGCAGGCCCATACGAGGCCGGTCCAGGTCTACAGCGATGATTGGGGCAAAGAGCTCAAAGCTCGACCCCTAATCATCCGAGACCGTCATCAAAGTCAAGAATATTGGCGCCAGTACCCCTATACGCTCCACGATTCCGTAATGTTTGTAAGCCTATTGGACTATTATTTGCACATTATTTCATTAAACTAATAAAAAATCCAAATACGGTAAATAGATGTAAACATTGACCAGATAATTGTGTTGTCATTTATATCAGAATAAAATTGGTTACCGGTACCGGGAACCTCCTAGACACACGGTATCTATATCATCATTAATTCCCATCTATAATATAAACAGGACGAGAATTCGTTTACAAATTATTACCCCATGTTTGGCGAAGGAATTGCTCTTCTCTATAATCAGGATAACATAAATAGAAACAGTGTTTTATGTATGTATACTGGTTGAGTATTCTGAACGCAAGCTGCCAAAGTGTTTCATTTCAAAATGAACTTAAGAGGAATGCCCTTAGTAGTTCCCCTGCGAAGTTTCAAGGATAACCGTTTAGTTTACCCCCGGCAACACCATTTGTAGGAGAAATAACTTTACATTTTATTTGCTAGTGAAGAGAGAACGGATACGTCTTCTCTTTCAACCGCAAGCGCAGTGAGAAGAGGGCAAGAGATTTATTTCATAGCATTATTACCTGAGAACCTATAATTTATATGATACGGATCACATTTGAAGTGAAAACCGTGTAAAAAGATAACTACTGAACACGAACAGGTGGTGGGTCTGATGTAGCATTCGCCTGTTGGGGTAACTTGTTTAAATGGAGCTTTTCCAATTGAGTTCGTCTCCATCTGAACAACAAAATTTTTAAAAGTGTTTTTTCCCACAAAATAGATTTAAGTTTTACATCCATTGTTTGTAGTTAAGTTTTTTAACATGTTTTAAGTAAATTGATAATTTTAAGCCGCCACAGGCGGCAGGAGTTTTATCCATTTTATAATTTTATTGAGCCGAACCGGTCAAGACCCGTCCAACCGCACTATTACCACGACGCTACGCGACGTGGTTGTACGGTTGGCTCCGGGTCATGATCCGGTGAGGCATAAATTGTATTTAAATATTTGAATAAATTTGTTTGATTGATTAGCCTTTCAATCGCGGGGTTCTGGGTTCAAAACCTAGTGCCTTCTGCTTTTTTTCTTATTTGTTTAGGCATTTATATATAAAAAAAAACATTATGGGTATTTATGTAATATATAAAATATAAAGAATTTTTTTAGTAAATTTGACGAAAGTTTACCGTATTGCCAGATACTAACTTTTATATTTTATTCAGTATCCTGAAATACATCATTCTTTAAATATTTGTTTGTTTTATACCTATTATTGAACAAAAACCAGAATTGAGTGGCATTCCCCCATTTAAATATTTTATTGCATGAATATCAAAATTTTTACAAATTACCCGGAAATTTGCTTTTATAGTTATGAAAAAGAATGTTAACATTTTCCTACCAACATATTATACAGTTATACACCTACCAGGACAGGTGGCAGCAAAAACAGGGACATCCTCACTTATGCATTTATTTTTTAAGAAATTACGTACAGGACGTATTTGATTTAAACATTCATTTTTTCGTAATCTTGTTAAAAAAAAGTGTAATATGTACTTAGCAAATGTCCAGTATTTTTATCCCAAATGTATTCTTAAATTCTTTTTACCCAAAACAAATGTCAGTTTTCGCAATTTAATTAATTTATTACCGTTTTCTTAAATGTTTTTTATATTTCAAATAAGCCGCCGGACATTACTTAAATTGCCAAAGCTCACATTTGCATTTAGTGAAAAATATAAAAAAATATCTCTCAGAAAAAAATACTGCCTTAACATATTTTATTCAATAATTAAAATATACAACATTTCCGGAGCCAACCGCACAACCACGTCGCGCAGCGTCGTAGTGTTAGTGCGGTTGGGCGGTTGACTAATTATATTCCATTGCATTTTTCTAAGGTTATTTCTAGTTTGATTTTCATTAAAATGAAAGTATTGGTAAATCAAACAAGGTAGTCTTGTTGTCACATGGTATTTAATATATCCATACCTATTGTTATTAAAATTAGAATATTACAGAAACGACGCTAGACGTCGGTCGACGTCGAAACGAAAAAATGAAAGAATATGATTCTCAGTATTAAAATTTATCAAATTCAGAAGGTTCACAACAATGACGTTAGGCGTCGGTCGGCGCTGAGACGTAAAAATGCAAGAATATGAATGTAGGAATTTTATCAAATACACGAGTTTTACAAAAATGACGATAGGCGTCGGTCGGCGTCGAGGCGTAAAAATGCGAGAACATAGATTTAGATATCAGATGAAAAATATTATAAAGAAATCTGAGGGCTTGGCTTCCCGTATAGGTGCGCACCAAACCTCAAGTATTTATACTCTACACAGCTTGCTTTTACACATTTTCCCCTATTCATATACCTATACTTACATCGCCACCCCTTCAACGGAATCATCTCAAAATATGATTTAGTTCCAATTGTCGTTATAATACAGATGTACCAAATTTCAAGCAATATCTCAATTTTATTGCATCAACCTCTTTAATAATGGAGTAGGGGCGGGGTGGGGGGTTAAAAAATATTATAAAAAAATCTCAGGCCTTGGCTCCAAATACATACACCGTACTTCAAGTTTCTCTACTCTTATCAGCTTGCTTTAATTATTTTCCCCTATTTACCCCTATTTAACCCCCAACCCTTCAACGGAATAAACAAAATATATAATTTAGTTCCAGATGTCATTATAATATATACGTGTACCAAATTTCAAGTGAATAAGTCAATTTTATTTTATCAACCCCTTTAATAATGGAGTAGGGGTGGTGGGGGTGTTGAAATTTGTTATTAAAAAATCTGAGGCCTCGGCTTCTAAATATAAAAAATTGGAGGCCTTGGCTGTTAGTATACATACACCAAATTTCAAGTTTCTGTACTCTTACCAGCTTGCTTTACCTATTTCTCCCCCATTTATCCCTAATTGCCCCCAAGCCTTCATCGGATATGTTCAAAAAACAATCCAGTCCAGATCTCGTTATAATATATAGGTGTATAAAATTTCAAGACAATGTCTTAAACCGTTCCGGAGAAAATGTGCTGACAAAAAAAAAATTACAGACTGACAGACCGACAAACAGAAATTTAAAATCTCGACGTTTCATGAAGTTCTAAACCTATTTCAAGAAATAAAATTTGATGAAAATAAGATTTGATTGCTGTACTTCCAATCCACTACGTGGATGTGGAAGTAATTCCTCTTTTTTTTCTTGTACCATATTGATACACTTTGCGCCTTTAACTATTGTTTATACCCATTACGCGATTAAATGTGTTCCGGTAAAAATTGAATTAAAATAGGTACGCAACAAGCTCAGTTTATATATTTCTCTACTGTAGTAAGAGTCAAAGCCTGGAGAATGAGAAGTCAAGTTAGACAAAGAGCCAATGCGTATATGATCCGCCTCTCTGGCTAGGTGGAGATGGAAAACATGCCTAAACAATTTTTAAATTACATGCGTAATTGCCCTGAAGTATAACTCATTAAAAAATTGACATTTTTGAATTATGTTTAAACGAATGTGTAAACAAAAGATGATAGAATTATCTGACCGATGCTTTTTTGAGAATGATATCTAGAAGTATGTGAAAATTAAATAAATATCAGACAATGAAATTATAAAATTTGTGATTTTTTTTCTTAAGATTGGTTCACCGGATTTGAAAAAGCAATGGTCACATTGTAGAACTAGTAGCTAACTTCTTCTAAAAAAAAAATGAGTGTGATACTTGTAAAAATAAAGCTGCTAGAGCTCAGCGCGTTTGTTATATTTCACGTATATTTCCCGCATGCGAGGATTCCTCTTAATCAAAATAAAAATATTGCTTTTTTGTTTTTAGCAATAAATATTTATAGATTTGATTTACACAAATGAAATGCTAGCCTCGTCGATTTATGATATCCCAATGACTGGATGCGGGGAGTGGCTTGTGTATATAAATTTCGATGAATAAATAAAAATTAATTAAGCACTCTGCTTCCTTTTTAACTAAATTTGTTTAACAGTAGCAATTGCTACAAGATCTGATAATAGTTACTATTTCTATAGCAGGTTATATTAATCGTGGACCTTTAATGCGCTCATCGAACCAATTAGGCCATATTCACTTTTTTGTAGTTAACAAAAAATCTACCGGTGAATTAAATTGGCCGACCACCATTTTATTTGTTATTTTAAAGCGGATGTGGTGGGTAAGGCTGGAGTTTTGCTATAGTAGATGGATGGTCAACGGGACATTTTGAAAAATTAGAGAATAAAGAGTTTAAATAATTCATAAGCAAAATTATTTGAAAAAATTGAAACAACTAACTCTTAATAGTTTGTTACCTATTTCTCTATAACTTCTATTAATCTGCTTGGTATATAATTCAATAAACTCGTGCAATGAGCATCGGTAATATTTTTCTGTGCATGCATTATTTATTCATTCCAGTAATTCCTGGGCATTCCTTGGCCTCATATTTCGGTTTTTTATATTTCTTACGAGTAGTTCCCATACTTCTTTCACGGGGTTAACTTCTGGACTATGACTGCTCAAGTAACAATTTAAATGACCTTTAGATTTATTAAAGTTTTATCAGTGTTTTATAATGGTCACCTTATAAACCACTGATTTATACCAGATTTATTAAATACCATATGCACTTAAAGATAGTTTGGTCTTAAACAATGTTTTAAAAAGGTCTTCGGGAATTTACATTAAAACTAAATTATCTTTTAGTCTTAGTTGGTTTATGATTGACTTATCAAGGTATTTATCAAACCTTCAATAAAACTTTACAGCTGTTAAGTTCAAGTTAGCAGGATCAAGTTTTATACAGATTAAGCAAATGTTGTGGTTTTATCATTGCTTTATGAAATAAATTTGAGGTAGCTGTTAATGCTGGTCTATAAATCTAATATGCTTTGAAATCACTAAGTGTCAGGTTGAACCTTCAAAGAACCAACTGCTTGCTAGAGTTTTAATGAAGCACAAACATCTGTAATAAATCAGTCTTAAATATAAAAGGATTTGGTTTACCTTTGCCCAGACTATAAATAGGTAGTTTTAAAACTGTGATAAGATACATACATATTTGTTGGCACTTTGTAGCATTTAGTAGTCATATAACACCAATTGCATTATTAGTAAATCCTTAGAAGTATTACTAAAAGAAGATAATCATCATCCCGGACTTGTGATTTC
Source organism: Stenurella melanura (assembly GCA_963583905.1). Lineage (NCBI taxonomy): Eukaryota > Metazoa > Arthropoda > Insecta > Coleoptera > Cerambycidae > Stenurella > Stenurella melanura. The sequence continues at coordinate 32,788,845 of OY757312.1, read as the reverse complement.
AGTAAAATGTAGTGGTAAAAATTCTAATAAAAAATTTCCAGCTAATTACACCAGTTCATTTAATTTTCGTAAAGCCAACTTTCCCTATTATATCACCAACTGCTCGAGGTAGACTGCAGACTGGTCTTTTCTAAATAAATATAAAGAAGTTAATACTGCCTGCCAACATTTTTATGATAAGCACAAACATCTGTAATAAATCCGTCTTAAATATAAAAGGATTTGGTTTACCTTTGCCCAGACTATAAATAGGTAGTTTTAAAACTGTGATAAGATACATACATATTTGTTGGCACTTTGTAGCATTTAGTAGTCATATAACACCAATTGCATTATTAGTAAATCCTTAGAAGTATTACTAAAAGAAGATAATCATCATCCCGGACTTGTGATTTCAGTAAAATGTAGTGGTAAAAATTCTAATAAAAAATTTCCAGCTAATTACACCAGTTCATTTAATTTTCGTAAAGCCAACTTTCCCTATTATATCACCAACTGCTCGAGGTAGACTGCAGACTGGTCTTTTCTAAATAAATATAAAGAAGTTAATACTGCCTGCCAACATTTTTATGATAAGCTAACTCAAATTTTTACAATTTGTGTACCAAAATTTACACTTTCTAAAAATAAAAGAAAATTTCCACCATGGTTTAACTCAGAAATTATTAAGAACATAAGATCCAAAGAAAAATATACAAATATCTATAAACGAACGGCATATGTCAATGCGCTAAACGAATTTACAAGGCTTAGATCAAAAATTGGATATCTTTACTACCTAGAAAAAGTATACAGAGCGAGCTGAAAATAGTATTAATCAGGATCCTAATAATTTGGTCATACATCAACAATAAGAAAGGAATGACAAATATCTCTGAAGATATGTATTACAATGACGAATATCTTGAGAACCTAGAGGATATTGTTAACGCTTACGCTACATTTAAAAAAAAATCGTTTTTACCAAGTGCACCGGACAACATAAATTCAGATTCAGCTTAAATAACAATAGCATTAATTTAGTTTCCTTTTCTGAAGAGGACGTCCTAAAAGCATTAAAATAAGTGAAACCGAAGCACACCATGGGGCCGGATGGTATACTGCATTTCCATGACAGTTTTTTGGTTGACGGCCAAAAAAGTTTTGAGAACGGAAGTAGATTCTCTTCCGAAACGTTAACTTCCTATAGCTTTGATTTTGAGTTTTTAGTTTATAACATTGTTCTAGTTTATATATCTTTAGGTGTGAGACTTTTTGAAACAGTCAAGTACTCAAGAACCAACCTCTGTCTGATCCGTTTGGCGCAGAGGTTTTTTCATTAAAATTTTTAAATATTTTTCAGTGGCAAAATACCCAATAAAAAGTAAGAAAATCTGAATATGCCACAAATAAACAATTACAGACAATATCTAGATGTAATATATTTTTATATCACAAAAGCATTCGACAGGCTTAATCAAACATTCTTATTCAAAAATTGTCCAACATTGGAATGTCACCAAATCTTACACACTTTTTAAAATCATACTTGTCAGATAGAAAACAGTACTTCGCGTTTAATGGATTCAGGTCTACTGATTACTTATCTTGTTCTGGTGTACCTCAGGGATCTGTCCTTGGCCACTCTTGTTCAATATCTTCATCATTGATATAGCATATGAACTAGATGTTCATTTTTTAATGTACGCAGATGACTTCAAGCTACTAACATAAATGACTGCAGTAAATTACAAAACAACATATCTAAACTCAGCGCTTGGTGCGTAGAGAACAGTCTCACATTAAATGTGCAAAAATGTAACGTAATGACATTTTCCACGAAGGATGTTAATTTTACATTTAACTACTCTCTAGAAAACGAGCCATTAACTCGACCGTCCTCGTTTAAAGACCTTGGAGTAATTTTTGACAAAAAACTCAGCTTTGTCAATCATATAGACACGTTAATTTGCGACGTAAATAGAACACTTGGTTTTATTATACGCATTGGGCGTGATTTCTCAAATATCTCAACGTTAAAACTATTATACTTTTCTTTTTTGCGATCTGAACTAGAGTATGCGTCTTTTGTTTGGCAGCCCTGCTATAACACTCATAGTCTTAAATTAGAAAACGTGCAACGTCACTTTCTTAAATTTCTACATCTAAAATCTCATGGTATATATCCACCAATTGGTTTTCCACATAGCGATTTACTTCAAATGTTTTCAATCAATGCGTAGCCTATCTTAAAGACGCAACGAATTTGCCATAAATTTCTTAAAAAAGTGATTCATTATGATATTGACTGTAGTGAGATACTCCCGAGACTTAATTTCCATATTCCGCGAATAAATTTAAGAAAAAACCAGACTTTCTACCTTGCTATAGCCCGGACTAATTCTAAAGTTTTCACCAATCTAGAGCATGTGCTGTAGCTAAAACCACATCTTTAATAAATAGGAGATTCTGTCTAAATCATATATGTATTTTTTGTTCTCTCTTTTTATTGTACATAAATTCAACTCTTTATTCTCTCTAATATTTATATTTTCTTTTGTTGTATATCTTTACTGAAATGTAGTCTAGTAAATTTAAGGAATTTTTGTATGATGTATGTGTTGTTTCCCATCTTGTAAATGGTCTTGTACTGTTAGATGGTGTATGAATAAAATAAAAAAAAAATAAATAAAATATACCAAATAGGGCCTCGGCAAACTGACTTTATAGGTTATATTATCCGAACACCATAAATTCTGTAGGTTTTAAAGCGGTCGTGTTATAATAATAATAATAATAATAATAGATTTATTGCCCAACAGAATAATCCAATTACCACATTAAGGACAGGATAGAAATGTCATGTCACTGTACATTTGGTTGCATAATAATCATTAATTTCTTGAAGTGTACTCTTTGTATTTCATAGATCATATTTTATAAGTAATTTAAACGAAATTTTAAAGTGTGCAGTATTATAACAAGTTGGTTAAATGAAATGAACCTCTTTGTTTCGTTTTCAAGTGAACGATAACTTTGGAATAAATTATTAAACTCGCCATAAATTATAGCAATTTTAATAATTCATTTCATATTTATCGTGCATTTAAAACAAAAACAAACAGGTTCATTTGATTTATTCAACACTTTAAAATTTTGTATAAATTACTTATACAGAAATAATCTATAAAATACCAAGTGTATATTTCAAAGAATTTTAATAATTATTAGGCAATCAAATATACATTTAATGACATTTCGATCCTGACCATAAGTACAATGAGAATAATAATGTGTCTCTCCCGGGACTAATCCGAGACTAATCAGGGGAGTACGTCTTTTCGGACTAGTCCGAAAGGAACCTCTGGAAAGTGGATACTTTCCCGATGGTTGTCAAAAAATAAAACAACTTAGATAGTATGCAATTTAAGAAAAATGTTAAACAGTTTGACTTGTTCCCATTCTGTATGTAAAATATTTTAAAATTGCAGAATAATGGCGCATTAATTATGCATTGAGGTAGAAAGTACCAAAGAACCAGCCGTTATTACTGGAAATCGTGTTGTCGACCCTCAGTTTGTTTTAAGTTGGGCTATCGATCTTCAATACCAACACTCTAAAATTTGCACCTGTGGTAAAATATACCTTAAAGAGGAAAAGACTTGGGGATTAGGATTGATCAGTACTCTAACATTTGGCTGTACAATGTGCACCAGAGAATACGTACACCACACAGAGGACATCACAAAAAAATCCAAAATTAATTATGGTTTTGTTTGGGGAACTTTAGCGAGTGGCAGTACATTTGGACATTCACAGGAGTTATTCTCTGTTATGGACATTCCCTCTATGACACTCCATAAGTTTAAAAATATCGAAGCTGAATTGGGGGATGTAAATTATATTTAATATGATATTAGGAAACTTTCACTGACTAATCTTTTTTTAGATGTGGAAGGATGCTCTTTTTGAAGATATGGAGGCGAACGGTAAAAAAGAGCGTGAGCTTGCAATTGAGAAGGGAAATGTGGACCAAGATGGAGTTCCATTTATTACTGTTTATTTGGATGGTGGCTGGAGTACGAGGTCATATGGGCATAGCTATGATGCTGCTTCAGGAGTGGTATGTTATCTTCACATGCTATGTATACAGAATGTCCCATAATGAAGTGCAAACATTATCAATTTCTTGTTCAGTTGAAGTTGACTTCCGTTAAAGGAATGTTATTACCAACCTTCTTGAAATATCTCTTTTACACACCAATTGTTTCATTAAAGAAATATTCAATAAGTCTGATTTATAAACTTTTTTTATGTCTGCGGTTTGCAAAATATTGAGTTCCGACCGTTTTCGACAAAAAAAAATTATATTACATATAGCTACGTAGGTAATATAGATCATATTATCTGAAGTAGTTTTTTTCCTTGAAATATTACCAAATTATTTGTAGAGAAAAAGTTTCCAAATAATAAGGACATTTTCTGAAATTGTTTTTTTGAGAAAAATTATCAGTTACAAAGCTCTTTAATAAGCAAATGAGATGTGCTTAGGTATGCCTGTATAAAGGAAAACTTGCCATTAAAAAGTGTATAAGAAGAACTCCAACTTAATTTTAATTAAATTATAAAACGACGAGTTGAGAACAGCGCGAGCGCACCCATTCTGCTCTTAATAGCGTAGCTGTTTAGACGTGTTGGAATAAAATAAATTAATCTCAATTTCGTTATTAAAATGCCGTGTGTTTATACAACTGCAGAAAAAGTGCAAATTGTGAAGTGGTACTTCTGGGGCCATTCCACTGATGACACAATTAATTTATTTACTGTGGCATATCAAGACAGACCAATCCCCTCAGCTAGCATAATTTCATACATTATTAAAAAATTTGAGAATCTCGGGTGTGTCGTGAATTATTGTAAAAAATGCTGTCAACCCGAACCCCGTCATCAACAAATGAGCGAAGAACGTGAAATTCGCGAAACTAATGTCTGGGCACTTGCTGAAACTAGTGAACCTAGTTCTAGCAGGCAAATTGCTGATGAAGTTGACATGAAGGAAAGAACTGTAAGAAATATTTTGAAAAGAAATGGGTACAGTTGTTTTAAAGTTCAAACAACGCAACGCAAAAAATATTTCCCGAGGACAATTTCAAACGGATGGAATTTTGTGAAATCATGATAAATAAAGTGAATCAGAATGAAAACTTCTTAAAAAATATACTGTTTACAGATGAGTCATCCTTTTCATTACATAGGAAACACAATCCATCCGTAGTACGATATTGATCTCGAAAAAATAAACATTTGAGTGTTGCTGTGCACACTCAGTATCCTCAAAAGTTGAACGTTTGGACGGGAATTTTAGACAATCATATTATAGACCCACTGCTAAGCGATGGCAATTTAAATGGCAATAAATATTTAGAGCTTTTATAAAACCAAATAATTCCTACAGTTCAAAATCTTCCTGTCAACTTTGACGACATTTGGCATCAACAAGCCGGCTGCTCAAGTTACAATACCTTAACAGTTATTAATTTTCTGGAAAGAACATTTTCCAATCGTTTAATAGCTACGAGGGAATGATAAAATGCCCCCCCCCCATGTCACATGATCTAGCACCCCATGATTTCTTTCTGTGGGGCTTTTTAAAGAAAAGCGCGTACAAACATGTGTTTGAACGAGCCAATAATTTTGTTGAATTACGGGAAAAACTTATCCAACTTTGTGCAAGCATTACCCCAAATCAACTCAATGATATGAGAGGTTCATTGTATAATCGGTTGGGCTATTATTTGGCACAAGAAGGAGCTTTGTTTGAATCCTTCATTAATTTATTGTTTGATAATTATTAGTTGATTTTAGTTTTTGAGGTTTATTTAATTTTATTTTAATGTTCTATTTTTGTAATTTAATAGGAATAATTTATTTTTTGATAATAATTATTAGTTGATTTTAGTTTACGAGTTATTTAATTTTATTTTAATGTTTTATTTTCATTTGGGTTTTAATAAGAATTGTTATTTTATTTCCATAGCATTTATGGCTAAAAAAGAAACTGCAGAAATGCTTTCAATAGAAGAAATTATTTGTCAAAAATGTGACAAATAACTTCTTCGCTTTTGACGGAGAGATGTTTTCTCGTTTCGTACAGAAATTATTACCTACGCCCGCACCCATCCTTAGTTCATGCCGTACTAAATTCAATTCATTGTGTGCCTCTGCTTTCACGATTTATGGCACTAGCGGGGCGTGGTCAATTACATCGTTATTCTTATACCCTAAACTGCATTTTCCGAATCTGTATATATTTTTGTGGACGGGAATTGGTATCTGACTCGAGCACGCCCAGAATTCCTTTGATTTGTGTACTATTTACCGACACCGAGGCGATCACAGTCAAACTTGGCCCATTCGCCGCCAATCAACATCAAGACCAACTTACCATCCCCACGTTGGCTGTGGCTGAATTTGCTAGACTTGGCCCAACGTGTGGAACTGTCAGCTCGCTTACTTTTTCTAATTTATGATCCCCTGTTACCAAGGAAGCTTTTCGAATTTATTTAATTCCAGGCATGCGATCGCATGCATGTATTGCAGGAATTTCCCCCAATCTGTGAAAATATAATAAATAATATTTATTATATTTTGAAACAATACACAGTAATTCCGTTTTTTTTTATTACAATTTTGATGTTGCTTGTATATTTGTCATTCTTTTTAAATAAATAAATAAATAATATTCCTAAAGTATGTATGTATATTCATTGTATTTAGAATAACAAAATTATTTATAGACATTGGTGTTTAAATACTTGATAAAACGAACACTCTACTCCTTAGTTCTGATATCCTGGTAGATGGGTTGCAGATACGCGGCGGTTTTGTAATCCAAGAGTTTCGACGCAGATCCTTACGGTACGTTGTGTAGGCAACTGGAAGCAGACAGAGAAACACAATGAATCTAGTCAGATTTACTGTAGAGTGGGGTCATGGGCATGAGCAAAATAAACAATTTTTCGGACCTGAACAATTTAGTTTTACATTATTTAATTATCGATGATTTACTTGAAGGAGTGTCAAATCATTCTTATTGTTTGCTATTTATTTGTTCATCTACCTTAATGCTACTAACTACCAGATTCTAATTGATAAGAGGCAATAGACATTGTCTGTGACGTAATATATCCTGAGATATTTATATCGGAAGCAGCGAGGGGCAAGGGGCGTTTTAGGGCGGATCTATTAGATTTAGGCCACACATTGATATACACAATAAAATCACTTAAATAATAGTCGCATAAATAACAAAATAACATGAGGTATGATTTATCTAAACAGGTAAGTGTCTTAGGATTGAAAATACAATCAATACCACCAACATACTGGAGCTAGCAGTCCACTACTGCCAGTCCCGCGATTTCAACTATTCTCTACCGAGTTTATCTTAAGACTAGGTACTTATCTGCGGGATCATCAGGCATGTTGTTCCGCTCGCCGGGAAGAGGGCTGTTTCCCAGCGGCTCCAGACGTCCTCATGGTTTACACGACCACATCTGCGAGATGTTTACTCTTTACATTCCTTAATCGGTATTTGTTGACAACGTTCTTTTGACTCCACTGAATTATGAGTTAGCAGGCGTCCACAAGACTGTCGAAAGGCGTCTACCAAAGCATCGGAAGGCGTCCGCACGGGGAACGTAAAGGGGACGTCTCCGACATTTATTTAGTATTTTGGCGGATACTTTTCGAACAACTGACAGTGGCAGAAGTCACATGGAATTAAACATTGCCCTTAAAACACTTGCCTCAAGGAATTCCAACATCGTGGAATATTTGCCGAGTCAAAACTATGGATTTTTAATTTTGTCGCTTACTGAAGGGAAGTGAAATAATCATCCTCTGAAATTTTTTCATATTTCAACGTTTCAGATCATGTAAATTACGAAAATGAAGATCTGTCAATTCTGTCAGTCTGTCGGTATGTTGGTGCTATATCTAAGTCAAGTTTCCAGTTTTCATTTAAGGTCGAAATACAGCGGTGTCGCAATAGAGAGTGGATTGTAGCTGTTTCTGGACGAGGCGAAGCCAAGTCCAGAAAAAGTTAATGTTTTATGTATGGTGTTATCATTTCCAATGTCCCGATGGTTGCAAGAATTGCGAAGTCTGTGAATTTTTAAATTAAATCAGGAGCATTACAAAGAAATATATGCAAATTGAATTCACACCCGCCCCTACGAGGGAGTTCAAAATAAGTTCTCTACCAATGACACATGAGTATCTTGTGTATGTTTTATGGTAAATTAGAATCTTCAGCCCAAAATCCGCTTTACTACGTATTTTTTTTTTTACTAAAGCTATAAAACATCATCTAAAATAGAGTGAAACAGTGAGGATAAGGTAAAATTTTATAATGAAATGCAACAAATTGTAAATTCTTTGAGAAAAAATTTTAAAGTAACATTTTCACTGTTCACTCAATTTTAGGGGATGTTTTGCGTTTTGCGTTTTACTAAAGAATGATCTGGTCAATTGGTTTTTGGGCTGCACATTTTTTTAAGGGGTGTTTCTGGATTTAATTTGCATACATTTCTCTCTAATGTTCCTAATTTGTTTTCTCAAAATATTTACAAATCGTTGCAGAAAGTGTGTCGAGTTCGGTGATAGACGCATGTTTTGTGGCTCCTACGAGATATCGAGATAAATCCGGATAAAGCGGCAACAAAACCGCGAAATTGTACTGAATTGAAGCGTGAACAATTCTGCATTGATTGATATAAATTGGCGCGACTATGGCTATTTCATATAGTTGATATTTGATTAAATTATGTTGGTTGAATAAAGCAACACAAAATAGTGTATTTAAACTACTCGAGAAAAGTGTACTGCTTGAGTGCTTGGCTGTAAAATCTATACCTGGATTCGTCCCTTGTCGAAGTGGGTGATTTAAAATAAGCAACAGCCAGCCAGATGTGTAAATGAAACAGATAAGTTTTTTGTTTATGTAGCATTAGCATTATTATTTATGCGCCAATATTCTTGACTAATGATGACGGTCTCGGATGATTAGGGGTCGAGCTTGAGCTCTTTGCCTCAATCATCGCTGTAGACCTGGACCGGCCTCGTAAGGGGTGGGCCTGCTTTTTCGCCTATCCCCCCCGCAAATTATTATTTATGTCTGTATTAAATTTTAAACAAGAATTGGAGATTAAAATTGAAAAGATATTAACCATAATACATGGATGAAATGGAGAAACTGCCCGAAATTGAAATCGATTGTTTCAAAAAAACGACACACAAGGTGAGCAAACTATCGTTTTGGAACCCCTTGCTCATAACGCGAAAAAAAAAATATATTGTTACCGTTAGATAGGGCCCTTCCCAGAAACTCCACCGTAGATGGATATTTACTTGTGGAGTAGTTAATAAATTAAATTAAAAAAAAGAAAGAGGGAAAAATATAAAAATAAAATAAAAAATAAAAGCTGCCAGATTCAGAGACAGAAGAAACAGAAAACTTAGAAGACGAAAAATAAGGAGATGGCGATAGATAGCATAAACATAAAAGAAGCATGGAAACTTAAAAGAAGCATCTCTCAAACACCTACACTTCACATCCTATATTCCCACCCCATGCGTCATGCGGCTCTCGCTGCTGACAACAAGCATGTCCAATGTCCAACCCGGCGTATGCAGCTGGTCCGGCGGTATATAAAACATCCGAGATTTGGTTCCGTTACGCGGATTGGCCGTCCGTTGGGCGAGTGGGACTGACGACCAAGCTGCGTGTTGGAACGAACCTCCATGGATGCTCGGAATTGGCAGCAATGCCCACCTTACGCCGACAAATCAATCAATCAATCTATCAACATATTTACAAATCGTTGCAGTTCATTATAAAGCTATACCTTAACTTCACTATTTTACTCAATTTTGGGGGATGTTATTGCGTTTTCTAAATAGTTCCCTGGTAAATCGGTTTTTGGACTGCGGATTCGGATTCAGCCTAAAAAAAATACACAAAATCTGTGTGCTCATGTCTCTGGTACCTTTTTTCTTTCGTGGGGATGTGTTAATTAGTACCCACTTTTGAATTATCTTATTTATAAATAAACCGACGAAACAGTGGACAGCAGAAGTAGAAGCGGAAGTAGCAGTAGCAAAAGATCAAAATATTTCAGATGACGATATGAAGACTGCAACAGATGATTCTGACAAATTTTAATTTCTTTAAATAAGATTTTTCTTCGCAACTTCGTCTCCCTTATTACATAATGTAGTGTACAACTCCGTCCGGGTCTGGCACGATTTAAAGTGGCTGTTAAAAAACTGCTGCTTATGCAATCCAACGCTGGGTCTTCATTATAATTTCGTGCCCGGCGTCATGCGGTACGTAACCGAACGGTGGTGAAAAAGAAATGAAATATTTCGAAAAGAAGTGATCATAGTGCTAGTTCTGATTTACATTCATCCCAGTGACTTCATAAAAGTGGAAGATATGAAAAACTACGCAGAAATTGGCATAGGCTTAAGCGAAAGCTAAGACCTTCTTTGTCACTGTTAAAAGATGAAAGCGAAAATACGGTTCGTAAGTACACAGATTGACAGATTTGTCTATACTTAGTAGGTACTCGATACCAAGTTTTTTGTAAACGTGATATATATCAAGTTATTCATGCAATTTGCTTTGTTTTCAATTAAAAGTCAAATGACCGATATATGTAACATTCAACTATATTCTCTCTTCTAACCCATTAAATAAACCAGAAAAATAAACATTGGTCGACAGCTAAGACGTATTTTAATTTATTATACACACACATAGAGATGATTTAAGAATGTTTTAAAAATACATCAGTTGGGTGAGTTTATACAATAGTACCTTATATTATAATGTCACCAGTTTTATATCGGGGCATTAACCCGGCGAACTTTGTTTCCCTAAAAATTCTACTTTTTATTAAATCATTAGATGTAAGAAACGGTACTGGTATTGACTGACTGGTAGTGCTGACTGATAAAAGCACTTGTCTTGGCAGCGTTAGCACATATCAACTATTAGAGAATATTTGTGGGTTATTTCTTGGAAAGCAAACTTGCATTATGCTTTGCTTATGTTAATGAATAATACTATAGAGGAGAGAAGGATAGTAAGGAGAGAGTAATAGCACAGTAATATTAATATAAATAAATCAATGGAAGAAGCGTGAACTGAACGTTACGCTTTCGTTTGAAGAATTTTATAAAATATTTATGGTTTAAGCAGGACATATCTACTGTAATTTTTTGGAAATTCTAACAATCACGCAAATATCCCAGAAATGTTCTAGGAACCGACATTTACAAGATATACATATATGAGTCGGGTTAATTGCATTGAGGCACAGTATTACCTTATTTCACACTTCATTCGTATTTCTATATATTATACAGTTACAACATTAACAGATACTGTTCACCGCACTTTTCACCAGATGATGAACAGTGCAACTTATTATTTTAACAGAAATTTAAATGTTATCACATTACAACTGTATCAGAAATGCCGTATAGAAAGTCTGGTACTTACAGAAACCATGGCGATTATTACCTACACAATATTAAAACACCTATATTCAGTTTACGAATCCAGCGTTTTCTCATTACTTAGGGAACTATTTCTCATCTTCCCATTTGTCAAAACGCGACACAATACAGTTGGCCCTTTGGGTCCTATAGCATTCTTGAGCAGTGACAATTTCAATTTCTAATTGTTTCGAGTATGGCTATGTAAACCAGTGTCAGGGTTACTTCATTCTTTAACTGAATACAATATAAGCTCTACAGATGTGGAGTGTGAGACTCAATATACATTAGCTGGGTTATTTGCATTTAGGTATAGTAAGCCCTTAATTAGCACCTCACTCATCCTAAATATTATACAACTGAGGTCAACTGTTATCTTGCTAAAAATTCTACAATTCATTAAATCATGCACGCAAATGTCTCAGAAATATATTGATTGAAGTCTGGCATTTACAGATGCTACGGTGATTATACATACACATTTTCAACGTAAACTATGCATTACAGATTTGGGCCGTGGTAGGTACGCAATATACATTAGTAGGATTAGTGTCAATTAGGTTCAACAATCCTTTGTTTAAGACATCACTAATTTTATGTATATCATATAGCCCAGGCATTAACAGATGTCTGTTGATTAGCTCAGCAGGTTAGATTCGGCAGTCCTTTATTAAATATCTCAGTAATTTCCTGTGTATTATATAGCTGAGGCATTAACAGATGCCTTGAGTGAACAGCATAAATGCCTGGCATTTACAGATGTCAAGGCGATTAATACCTACACAATTTTAACCTAAGCCCTGCACTTACAGATGCACAAACTATAGGAGCAACGCCAGAATGCTCCTATGAGGACATGAATGAAACTAACTAATTTTCTGCATATTTTATAACCGAGGTATTAACAGATACCTCCGGTGAACAGCAAAAATGCCAGGCATTTACAGATGTCGCGGCGATTGGTACCTATACAATTTCAGATATCTCCGGTGAACAGCAAATATGCCACGCATTTACAGATGTCGCGGCGATTGGTACCTACATAGTTTTAACATAAGTCCTGCATTTACAGATGTAGGCAGTAAAACTCCCCTCACAAAGTATGGTGCAACACCACAACTTCCGATGAGAGCATAAATGAGATATTAGTAATAATATATCTCCCATACAACAAGATATTCTTCTTGCTCTCCGGAAAAAGAAAAATCGTCGATAGGAGAACTGAACGGATATGATACTCAAAAAAAAAAAAAAAACCTTTCGAAAGTTAGACGAGTCATCTTCAAATGGGTGTATTTACAGAAGATAAGTAAATTTTTGAACAAGCTACAAAATTGCTGGCCGCGAGACTCCTTGCCTTATCAACACCTTTCAACAAATTGTTACTGATTTCAACAAAAACATTGATTCGAAAGCGAAGTAATTTTCCCACTTGATAGATGTATCAAAGGTAATTGCAGTGCTCTTTCATTTCATCTAGCTAGATGTACTTGATAATATCGTTTCTAAACGAAAGCTGTCCTAAGACAATTCAAGATATTCCAATAGTCGAAAACTTGTTGGAGCAAAATTCCAAGCAGACGCTATTCGTTAATGTTTAGACGAGCAAAATATATACAGGAAGCATAAAGAACTTTTAGGCTTGGCAGGTTTATATCAGGGACCCGGCCATACCTGACCGGACATAATATGTTAGTACCTAATGCTACTAATAAAAGTTAATCAGTTCGTATAAATCGGGCACATACCAAGAACCCGACCATACTGTACAGGGGATATAAAACATCAGTACCTAACCCTAATATAAAACTTTCTGATGGTAGGCAATTCACATTAATTATACACCAATTGTGAGAAATTGACTGCATAGAAAATGCAAGCATATGTTTCACGCATCTTTCTCAATTTTTAAGAGAAAAGCTAAAGGCAGAATAAATAGGACTTATGCTAAATGTAAAACAACAATATGAAATCATAAGTACTCTATGCTTTAATTTAGAAAAGTACAAAGTAAGCCAAAATATATCCATAAGGATTATTTCCTGTCTTACTAAAATAACAGAAATAAATAAATAAGAAAATAAAAATGGAAAAAAAAAAAAAACAAGGAAATATTTTCTAGATATTTCCTTCTCTTAAAATCATTGGGAACATTTACCAATCTACAAAAACCCACTCAAGGATGCGTCTTTATAAGCTTCAAAATCAATCACTCTTGTCTGGTTCTGGAGACATTAAAATACAGATATTAGTACTTCATTTTAAATAAATAAATTACCACAAGATTAACTTTTGGAAATTAGAAACGGCCTTCCATGCATTCAAGCATTTCTAAAAAAATTAGAGAAATTTATACTGTTAACAATATCATAGCTATTCCCTGCGATAACCATAGGGGGTGTCCGATTCTCCAGGTAAAATATTATTTTTCGACTTTAGCATTATTGTGAGAAAAGACACCCTTATATTTTTCGCATTCTGCATTTAATCGGGGGAAAAATGAACAAGGAACAGCAAAGACATCCAATGAGCTCAGAATACCAATTGTTGGGAACAAATTAAAAAGAAAATAAAAATAAAACACTCAGGTATTTCCTCTAAAATATCAAACATTTATATTTTGGGGCTCAGATACGCATTCTGTAAAAGTTGATGCGTTCGCAGTGAACTTGAAACTGCATATAATTTTTTTTTTTCTACCCCGTCTCTTTATTTTTTCACAATTGAGAGGGCGTTACTGACTAACCATAAAGGCAGTGAAATTTCCGAGGAAATAAGTCAGGCAGAAGAACGCACTAATCAAAACCAACATTCCTGATAATATATATAAAGGAACCATCAAGCAATACATATTTGTCATATACTAAAATGTATAAAATCAAGCACAGCAGGCAGTGGCGCATCTTACTGAACAACAAATTTTTAACAGTCAGCGCTATATCTAATTTTAGCTTCCCACTTCACTGACGAGGCATTACTCAAAAGAGTTATTATGGAATTCTTCAACATCAGATCTTTGAAAATTGGCACATGCTCTTACTTGAGGCCCTCGATTATATGCAAAAGCTTTATTCTCTTACAACCCTAGTATTGGAAAAATTATTATATAAAAAAAAAAAAACCTTAAAACTTCTATCTTTTACGGTTTGGCAGGTACCACAAAGATCAAGCAATTTTAAAAATGTCATCAGAAAAGAGCAAAAACAAAAAAAAAAAAAAGATCTTAACAGACTGAGACCAAACTTAGTAATTCTCTATTACCTGATTCTTGTGTAACATCGACATTAAGATATTACCTTATTGAAACCTTAGCGATAAGTAGTCGAGCGAGAACCTAATTTATACTACCATTTTATCCAGTCATGAGCAAAATAATCAGTAGATGTAGATTCTATAGCCACAGCAACATATGGCACGCCACAATATCAACAGCTCTCAGAGGAAAGTTGAATCTTGCATTAATTCATAAAACTACTAGCTAAATAGAAAAGTTTTGCAACATTATATGATAAATCGATAGTCACATACTTTGGTGAATCTACAAACAAAATACTGTGGTATAATGATAATAGTAATAAAACTATTACAGCCTCGATTAAAGAGGTTAGTTCGCAGTACTCTAAACAGCTACATTATGTAATAAGGGAGACGAAGTTGCGAAGAAAAATTAATAGATCAATCGACTTACCTGAAGGAAGTTCGATCTTAATTTTTCGAGCAACTTCGTCGAACCTTATTACGGGCCCGCCCGAAGTAGCGCCATACGCACCCAACCCCGCGAACTAACCATACCAAGCTATCGAAATTATAATGAAGACCCAGCGTTGGATTGCATAAGCAGCAGTTTTTTAACAGCCACTTTAAATCGTGCCAGACCCGGACGGAGTTGTACACTACATTATGTAATAAGGTTCGACGAAGTTGCTCGAAAAATTAAGATCGAACTTCCTTCAGGTAAGTCGATTGATCTATTAATTATACACATGTGTATTTCTTTCGATTAGTTAAGTTGTTTTTAAAGAGCAAAGTATCAATCGATAAAAATTCGAAACAAATTTATATGTTAACCTTCATTCAACTTTGCTTTCGTTAATCAATAATTCTTTATTTCTTACTTTCATAAGCATCTTATTATACCGGTATAATAAGTAAATATATCATATCCTCAAATTAATTTACATTTTCAATAATGTATCTTTGTTATTAAATAAAAATTAGTGTAAAAGGCGACTTTTCAAAATTATATTATACTCGTTCACGATCATATTGAATGAGCTGTATATATTAAACAAGCTGACCAATATACTCCTCGCCGATTTACTACACTTTTTCATAATTGTTGCACATTCTACAGTATACTCTCCACATTTTATCGTAAACAAAAAATAATGTTTGTTTATATTAGCGATGGCCTTGTCTAACTGCGAGGTGAATGGAAACTGCCAAAGCTTGGTCCATAATCTTATCGCATTTATGGCAGAGTTACTGCTATTAAGTTGAAAAACATTAGGGACTATTGTCTAATTAGCCGGTTTTATTATTCATTCTCGGAAATAATTTTAGATAAAAAAAAAAAACTACCATTACTTTTTAAAGGACAATCAGCCACAGAAACACTGGGAGACAATTTTGGAGCACCTTGTATAAAATTCGAGAAATTCCTTGCAATGCAATTTCATGCGTAAGTAATTATTAATTTATACCTATGTGCATAATATACAATCGCTTAATATCTTTCTGCCGGTTCCACATTAATGTGATTATTCATTTATTCCGCCATTATATTAAAGGTATAAATGAATAAGTATATGATATTACTGCCTATTTGATCAATATGGCCTTGGTGTTAAGGAACTTATATCAAGGATACTTTTGGGTTTTCGATGACTTGTCGGGTAAGCTAATTCGATTTGTCTGGATTTAACTTTTGCTAGAAGTCATATTTAGAATTATAAACGTCTACTAGGCGCGTAACTGAAACTTTAATTATTGTTTAGAATTAGAAAAAATTGATAACTACTTTTAATCGAAGTATATTATTAAGCCTCTTGTAATATATCATATTTATAGAAGTTCTTAAAAATAATGACATATTTTCTTCTACACTTTCAATTGAATTTGAAAATTAATTTTTTTTTAAAATGCGAAACTTTGTGTACTTCAATTTTTCTCTTAATTGACCGACGATTCGTTTTTACGTTTTTCCCACGTTGGTCGGTTTGAATGCTTGACTTTTCCATCATTTTGTAATGGTCTCGTTCTGAAGCAAAGTGGTTGTTTAAAAGTGAATTAATTTTTGGTTGCTTAGGATTGTAATGAAACATATTCTTTATAGGAATTTGCAAACAGCAGAGAAACCTATCTATGAGCACTAAAAAGAAAAATTGTTTGTAAAATTATTTATTTCGATAACCTGAATTCTGGTTAAGCTAGCAATTAAAATCCTAAAATGAATTTGTCTATTTCTTATTTGACAATTATCATTGTAACACTAGTAACCACATAATCCCCTACGGCTATGCAGAGTAAACTAATATCTACATAACCCCTTACGATCATGAAGAATCAGTTAAAAATGAGAACATAGAATTATAAACTTCATAACAATGTAATCTATTAGGACGAAAAATTTCCAAAGACAAAGTATGTAAATAAATTCAGTTTAGGCCTTTGTTCTCATTTTTATCTGAATCGTCATGATCGTAAGGAATTATGTAGATACCAGTTTACTTTGCATACTCTGTGTTAGTGTTACAATGAGAATTGTCAATAAGAAATAGACAAATTTATTTTAGGATTTTAATTTCTAGCATAACCAGAATTCAGGTTATCGAAAGAATGCAAAGATGGGAGATAAATAATTTTGCAGACAGTTTTTCTTTTTAATTCTCATAGATAGTTTTTTCTGCTGTTTGTAAAATCTTATAAAGAATATGTTTCATTACAAAGCGGTTGCTTAAGAAAAAAACAAAATGTCAAAAATGTTGTGCATTCAAAATACTAAACTAGGCAGAAAGTTCAAAAACTAGATTATAAATAATTGGGAAGAAAACTATTAGTCCAGTTGGTAATGTAAAAAATACACCAGAAGCTCGCAAAAAATGTTATCTGAGATTTTCCTTCCGTAACTGTTAGTGCGAGGATTAAACATCACAAAACCACAAAAATCAGTTCTAGAGGTGCCGTGTAACCCCCAAAAAAACCACCCCTTCGGTGAAAAAATATACGTATTTTACTGATAACTCGTTGATATAAGAAGATATAAAGAAATTGCTCATCATAAAAAAAAGCATGATTAATTGTCTAAAATAAAGTCCTCTTGTAATTTTCTTGTATATGGCACGGTTTTCGAGAAAATCGATATTGAAAAAAACTGCAAAATTTGTATTTTTAATGCGCGCGAATTTTCGTTTATTTGAAATTTTTTGCCCGCAGTCTATAGAAAAAATCGAAAACCAAACAAGCTAAGAAGAAAAATCAAAATAGGTTTTAAATTGGATATAAAATACTCTTTCTTGTGTTGCCATTTTTGAGGGCTATTGATATTTATTAGTTTATAAAAATAACAATATAAAATAGTTATCTCTTGATTTTTTGTGCATCTGACTGATTCACAGGCCGATAAAAAACAACCCACTATAACGTAAGTTATAAATGCATTAGCTTTTAGTTCAAGGTATTACTTCAATGCAGAAAAAGTTAGAAATAAAAATATTCACATATGCAAATTTAGCAGCATGTTAAAATTAGTCAAAAATAATCCAAATAAGGTTGAATGTTCAATTTTTTGATGATGTTTTTTTAATACAATTTTGTAACTATTAAATGATTATAAACAATAATAGTTATATGATATATAAACTCAAACAAAATTTTTTGAGCCAAATTTTCAAGACGTTTGAGTCTTTACTTTATTTTTAGGAAACAATAAAAAATTGGCCAAAAACTTCAACATGCTGGTAAATTTGTAAATGTGAGTATTTTTATTCCTAATCTTTTCTGCATTGAATTACTACGTTGAACTAAAAAATAAGGCATTTATAACTTATATTAAAGTCAGTTATTTCTATGGGTCTGTGAATAGTTAAAAGTGCAGAAGATCAAGAGAATATTATATTGTTATTTTTATATACTAATAGATATCAACAGGCATCAAAAATGGAAACACAAAAGAGTATTTTATATCTCCTTTAAAATTCATTTTAATTTTTTTCCTAGCATGTTTGGTTTTCGAGCAATACAATTTTTTCTACAGGCAGCGCGCAAAAAGTTCCAAATAAACGAAAATACGTGCACATTAAAAATGCAAATTTTGCAATTTTTTTCAATATCGATTTTCTCGAAAACCATGGCATATACAAAAAAGTTACAAGAAGACTTTTTTTAGGCAATTAATCAAGCTTTCCTTTTTATGATGAGCAATTTTTTTATATCTTCAACGGTTAACTAGTTATCAGTAAAATGAGGCTTTTTTCAAAGAAGGGGTGGTTTTTTGGGGGAGGTTTAGCGGTACCCCTCGAACTGATTGTTGTGGTTTTGTGATGTATAATCCGTCCACTAACAGTTACCGAAGGAAAGTCTCAGGTAACATTTTTGTTATGAAAATCTTTATAATTATTGGATTATATATTAGTTTTTGATTTTTACTTTATTTTTGTCAACATGACAATCGCTTCGCCACACAGTGGCTTCTTCAGATGTTGAATACTGGTATACTAATTTTACAGTGCATAAACTATATAGTTTTATACAATTTTGACCTAATCCTCATCTGAATTGTTAAACAGAAAAGTACATATTTAGTAGTTTATTGAATATAATTTGTTTATTGAATCTAATTTTAATAGTTTAAGTAAATAAATTTACAGCCGGTTTTACAATCGCCAGTTAACTTCCAGTCAGAGTTAACTTTCAGGTTATTATAGAAATTCGGTTTTACAATAGCTGGTCATTTTTGATGTGGTAGTTGTCTAGTAGTTAACTTTACTAGCAGATGAGGTGTGGGTAAACTAGAAGTTGGCAGTTTACTGGCAATTTAGAACCTATAAAATAACTGTCACAAAATAATTTTTTGATATTTTGCCTAAAATGGATATGTACGAAGTAAATGCATATAGCAGTGATGAGTAGCCAAGGTAATCCTGTATAGACCTAACTTTTTCGAAGAATACGATGGAAGAGATTTTTTAAATAGATCGAGACTACATACTACCTACTTACTTAGTAATAGACCACTAACTCATAAATTGCTTCTGACATTTATATTTCATAGCAGGTGACGTGACTTTGGACCAAAATTCATACATTTTATGTATATATTGCCCATTTCTCCAGTACCAACAATATAAATTTTATTCACAACCTCTCGTTTACAAATCATCACTTAACTTTATATTGAAAAACGAATGTGTCGGTAAAGTTATAGTTAACCAGCAAGTAAAAGTCAACTAACATGAAAGTTAACTTGCGATTGTAAAACCGGCTGTTAGTAGGAGAGATGACTTAGTTTCAATTTGATTATTTAATGAAATATCGGATGACCTGAGTTTATTTATTTCTAGAGATTCTAATAAATCGTGCTTTAACCCTTTTGCTCAGTGTGTAAAATTTTAAACTCTTCGTTGAACACGAGATATTTTTCTATTAGGTCTGTTTTATTACTGGTGTAACTTCTTTTGTGTTCTAATAATCATTTACCGACATTTCTTCCTGTTTGTCCAAAATATACATTAGGACAAGCACGACAAGTCAACTTATAGACGCCCGAATTATATTTTGTTGAAATTTTATCTTTTGCATTTTTTATATGTTTCCCATTATGTTATTAGTTTTAAAAGCTGCATTAACGTTACATTTTTTTTAAGAGGAAGCTGTTTCTGTTGTGAAACAACTACCTGCAAAGATATGTACTTTCCCGTTCAGTATTTTAGATGAGGATTAGGTCAAAATTATACAAAACCATATAGTTTATTCATTGTAAAATGGGTACAGAGTACTCAACATCCAAATGGCGAAATAATTGTCATATTGACAAAAATAAAGTGAAAATCAAAAACTATCACGGGTTTTCATCAAGTAACTTCCGAATCTGTTCAATAGTTTATAAATCATGATCAGTTCCGTGAAAATCTTAGAACCAGAACTCGAACTATATTTTTTCATGACTAATTATATTTGAAGTTTCGCATTTGTACTGAAATAAAAATAACATTTTAGATCCAAGAGCCAACGAATTTCTTTTTATGTCGTCTCTAATGTATCCGTTGTTAATTGTAGCTGGATATTTATATTTTGTAAAGAAGTTTGGACCAGATGTAATGATGAACAGAAAACCACTTGATATTAAGAATATTTTAATTGCATATAATGTAATCCAGATTATACTGAATTTTTATTTATTTTATAGGGTAAGTAAGAATCTAAATACATATATACTGTAGGCGGTATCATTTTGTTCTATGGAAAATTTTGCAACACTGTGTCAAGATCACCTATTTGTCATCGTCTCATGTTATAATTCATTATTCTGTTTTTATGGAACTATGCAATAAATATGGAAATAGATATTGTATAATTAATTCAAGACCCAAGGTGACCAATGTCAACGTACCTTTGATTTCTTTTAAATTTTGAATATTGTTAATCCCGACGTATTCAAGTAGCATAGGGAGCTGTAAAAAAGCTGCTTCAATGTTGCGACACTAGATCCACTGTAAGTAAATTGGTGGCTAGATATGATGAATCTGGCAGTGTAGCTGACCTCCCTCGATCTGGTCGCTCTAGCACAAGCAACGAAACCAAATTAAATATTCATCTAGAAAGTGAGGAAAACCGCAATCTGTCGTACTTCTGTTGTACGTCTATTGAAAAAAGAAAAATACCATCCATACAAAGTGCAATTAATCCACGAATTGAATGAGGACGATCCACGTCGGCGCATACAGTGTTGTGAACAGTTGGTGACTTTGTGCAAATTTTTTAAAGAACATTGTTTTTCTGATGAAGCTACATTTCTTTAAAGGGGACTGTACATCTGCATAACGGTAGGTATTGGTCACGCAATAATCCTCATTGGATTGAAGCAAGCCCATAGACTGCGACGAGAAAAAGTAAACGTGTGGACAGGCATGATTGGTGATAGTTTATTGGGACTCTTTTTTGAAGAAAATCTTATGGCCGCAAGATATTTACAGTTTTTGTGAGTTAAGTTAGTGCCAGCATTAGCAGTTATATTTCCGAACAATGAGATGAAGATAGATAGGTCGTTGTGGTCCGATTGAGTGGCCCCCGAGTTCACCGGATTTAACCCCCTCAAACTTTTTTCTTTGGAGTTATTTAAAGTTAAGGGTCTATTTTAACAGACCGGATACCAATAGAAGAATTGAAAGACAGAATTGGCTTGGAGATGAGACGAATTGTCCATAAGATGATTCAGGACAACGTGCAAAGTGTCTACACCCGTCTTAGTCAATGCCAAATGGTTGGAGGGTTGGAGGGTCGCAATTGAGCAATGGAGATGATTTTTTCTCACAATTATTTATGTAAGGTATCAATCAATAAAAATATTTTTTTCCAAAAGAATGGCTTAGGTAATATAATTTTTTTTCATATCACCAGAAAGCTAAAGAAATATACTACTAAAAACAGTAAACAAAAATGTCTGTTTCCATTAAAAAACAATATGATGACGTCTGACAGATTACAAACACAAAAGAAATAATGTCTTACAAATAACTAGACAAGAAAAGAAAGTTCATTTTAAACAATCAATAAATATGTGTCGGGGAGACAGTAAGCAGATGTCTATCTATCTATCTATATTCAAAGCGGTGGCTAGGGTAGCGTGACCATTAGCACAGTGTCATGTTGAACTGTATATGTCCATACATACATTCTTAAATCTCTCAATATGGAAGATTATGTAGAAGTCTACTGTAGATCCAAACCTTAAGTGCAAGTGGTAAACGTGCCGTATATGTCGATAGTATTCCCTATTGATTATTATTAGAAGTTATCATTAAAATTATTATTAAAACGACTTTTTAAACAATTTTTTAAAAATTCTTTCCTTACGTAAGTATCCTTTTTTTTCAAATTATTATTTTTTTTATTGTATTTTTTTTTTAGTTTTTTTTTTATTTTAACTTTTATTGTTGTTTGTTGTTTTTTTTTTTGTATTTTTTGTAGTTTTTTTTTCCTTCCATTTTTTTCTACATATATATTTTTTTAATTTTAACAGGAATTTCACAGGGACACACCTACGCCAAGGGGTTCGTCATGGCGATTTTTGACAAAGACTACTGAACCACGGACATTGAGGATTTACATTAGGACAGACATTAGGATGAACTATACTAAGTACATTATAATATACTCTATTTTTTTACAAGTAATTTAATTTATTCTACTAATTTAATTGAATTATCCAATATTTTAATTAGTATGGTGTGACATATTTGTTTTAGTGAATTATGTAATCAGTGAATATTTTTAAATTTTAATGTTTTCCCTTAAAATATATTTATAAATAGCTAAATATATAACATATAACTGTTCTGCTAATAAAGATTTCAGATCAAATGGTACTTTAATTTCTAGTTTA
This sequence comes from Stenurella melanura, assembly GCA_963583905.1. Classification (NCBI taxonomy): domain Eukaryota; kingdom Metazoa; phylum Arthropoda; class Insecta; order Coleoptera; family Cerambycidae; genus Stenurella; species Stenurella melanura. Next base: position 32,765,699 of record OY757312.1, on the reverse strand, counting down.
TATAACTCGTCTAATAAGGAGTTAATAGAGGCTTCTCTGTTCTTACATTCTAAAATTATATGTTGTGTCGTTCCTTGTAACCCGCAATTACAGTTTGGTGATTCTGCCAGATTAATTTTATGCAGATGACTGGGGAAAGTTCCATGATTGGTTCTTAATCTACATATTGTTTTTATAAAATTTTTATTAGAAACGTTAATTTTTTTGTACCAGGGTGGACTGTTTGGATTTAAATTCACTTTCTTATAATATGAACCTCTACCGTCCGCTAGATTATTACCATTCCACTGTTTCAATATGTTATTTTTTAAACATATGAATACATCCTCAGCTATAATAGGATATTTCTTAATTATATCAGTAGAAGTGGCCGTTCTTGCCATTTGATCTACTATTTCATTATTTTTTATTCCACAGTGGCCCTTTATCCAGGCAATGGTAACATACTTATCCCCATTATGCAATGATCTCACTTGGTTCATTATATTTAATAAAATATAATTGACAGTCGAACTGTGTAGTAAATTCGATATTTTTTGTACTGCGCTTTTGCTGTCCGTTAATATTATAATATGATTGCTACAGTGTATGTTATTTGCATAATTTAAAGCCTCTAAAATAGCTATCAGTTCAGCATTATATATTGAATGTTCCTCATATAACCTAAACGATGATCCTGTATTTGCTTGAGGGTCATAAAATGCACATGCTGTGGTTTCTTTTGTTTTTGATCCATCCGTATATAAGCAGTAGAAATTATTATTGTACATTTTAAGATCTGAATTAAACATAGGATTTATTAACGCTTTAGGATAGTTTTCATAATTTCGAAAAAAAATTATTTGAGGTAAAATTTCAAAATTTATCTTAAAAATATTCATTGTGTCGTTTATATCTATATGTTTGAATTGTATTATTTCACTGTAAGAACGAGTTAATAACATGCTTTTTTTATTATACCAATATGTATGTGTTAAGTCCATGATAAATAATTTATGTATTTTGGGTATTAAATCACTATTTTTGGTGTATAGTTTGAGTGTGTATTTATTGCACAGAATATTTCTTCTGTATTGTAGTGGAATTTCCTGTGTTTCCGCTAATAAATTGTGAACTGGTGTACTTTTCATTAATCCCAAACATAACCTAAGCGATTTATATTGTAATCTGTCTAATTTAATTAGGTGACATAAGGCAGCTTGGTCATAGAAAATGGAACCATAGTCTATAATTGATCTAATGAATGACTTATACATCATTAAACTAATATTTGGATCTGCGCCCCACGATACGTGTGTTACCATTTTTAGGATATTATATGCTTTTTCACATTTTGTTAATATTTTTTCTATATGGTTTTTCCACAATAATTTTTTATCTAATGTTAATCCCAAAAAGGTAACTATGTTTTTAACTTCATATTCCTGATTACTTAGATTCACTTTTGACGGGCAATTTGTTCTCTTTTTGGAGAAGATACATACTTGAGTTTTATTGTGATTTATTGATAGTCCATTTCCTTGCATCCATGTGTTGAGTTTTTTCATGGTTCTATCTAATGCCTCTATACCCTCTTTAATTTCACAGTTATCCTCATAAATGCACACGTCATCAGCGTATTGAATAATTTTGTTATTTTTTGGTGTGATATTTTCCAAGTCAAAAGTGTATATGATATAGAGTAATGGACTTAGTATTCCACCTTGTGGAAGACCAATATTACAATATCTGGGTCCTTTTACATCACCATTTATTTTTACATAGATCTCTCTGTTAGTGTATAAATCAGCTATATGGAAAGCTAGTTTTTTTGGAATTCCTACGTACACCATTTTTTTATATAATATTTTAATATTGACGTTATCATAAGCACCCTCAATATCTATGAACACGGCAATTAGTGATTTTTTGTTTGCGAAAGAATTGTTAATATCTACAACAATGTGAGCTATATTTTCATACGTACTACAACTTTTTCTAAAGCCATACTGACTCACAGGAATTTTTTTATTTATTTCAAGCCATCTCTCTATTCTATTTTTTACCA